>JAWMAG010000005.1:1665000-2035000 GCA_037013455.1 Ceratitis rosa | reverse complement strand
CTAACAATCCTTCAGCGTTTACACCTTACCTACAACAAAAACGAAAACAACAACAATAGTTCAAAAATCTGTTAACTTTTTACAGCATCGAGGAAATGTTATTAACAGTAAAGTGCGCTTTGAGGAACAATAACAATGTTGTTATGGGATTGAAATATTTTTTACGTCTATTTCCTGGCTATAACGGTAAATAAAATGTTACATAGTAAGCTTTACTTACGCTTTATGATTTTTTGGTATAATTTAATTTCCTCTGCCTTTAGTCGAAATTTGCTTTCCACAGAGAGCTTTACGAAGCTATTTCCGCCATTTGATTTGTTGATGAGCTTTAGCAAAAGCTGCATTTTGTAATAAACTGTATGGAATGAAAGTTAGGGTGGCTCAAAAGCCTGTTTTTGGATTATACTGAGAGAGGCTAGTATGCTTTTCTTCCTATACTCTCAGAAGACAGAAGGCGATTTTTATATTTTTTTATTACAAATCTTTCTTCTCATCACACATATTGCAAGGCCACTATAAGGGTTGTTGTTTCTCTACGTGTCGTAGAGGCTTTTTTGTCAGTCACGTTGCAGTCATAGTTCAGGATATCCCTCCCGGCACGAGTTTCGCAAGAAGTAATGATTTTTTTATTTTTTTTTACTACTTTCATTGCTGTTAATCCGCTATGATCGGTGACTTCATTAGGCAAATAGCTAATTCTATTCATTTATGTCATCACAGCATACCCTTCGGGTGAGGTCTTGGGTTACGGCCAAATGAAGTTTTGAGATCTGTTTGGGATACCACGTAGAAACCAGCTCAAATGGAAAAGAAAATAATGTCTTGGTTGAGAGCCACAGGGCTCGCAGATTACGGTATCCAGCTGAAAAGACCAGTCCAAAGCTGTTTGATCTTCTCCAAAAATAACGTTGGACGGAAAAACATTGAAACGAGTAGATCCTTATGATATGTACTATAGCGGCCATGTAAAGAATCACAAATTTGGTGTTGGATTCCTGGTGGGTGGAGAGACTCAGTTCCCAAGTTTTGGCATTTACCCAGGTGTATGAACATCTCGTCGCCATCCGCATAAAAACGAAGTTCTTCGACATATCACTAAGATGTTTCTTACGAGTGACTTTTGTGTAATTATGAGTGTTGCACCCACTACGATCTCGAAATTGCACTCAGCGGCGAGCAAAAAAGCTACCTTCTGCGCAATAGTCGGTGAATTCAGCCTCCATTACAGAACATCTCTAAATGGGCTGAGGCTAATCGATTTCGCCAGGTCACGGAATATGGTTGTCCGTAGCACTAGATTCCAAAGCAAGATCGAAGAACTCACAACCAGATCGATCATGTTATGATAGATGGTCGACAAATAGCCGGTGTTCTAGACACTGTAAGATCCGAGGATCTATCGTATAGCAGCAAAACTTTGGAAAAGACCCGTAAGAAAATGATCGACTCAGAAAATTTCAGTAACAGTCCTGAGCTGAGTTTGGTATTCAAAAACAAAACTTATGCGGCTACAAAGGAATGGCGCCCTGTTGTTAGTTCGACTTTAATGGCGTAAGCATTGTCTATGTCAATAAAAAAGAAGAAGGACTCGCTATTACGTTCACACAAACGTTACTGTAAAACTCGTTAATAGCGAGTTAAGTTTAGATATATTTTCTACAGCCGGAATGTTGAAGACAAAGGTCTTTAGTGATTTATAACTAGTGCGAGTCTCAATTTCGGATTGTCCTGGACCTCGAAGTCATCTGCGGAAGGCAAACTCGACAACTTATTAAAAGATACTGCTAGCTTAAGCCCTTTTGGCTGAGCTTATCCTCCAGTTGGTGGTATTTTAGATTTCAAACATATGGAGGTGGCTTAATCCACCAAAACCCGTACACGTATCCACATGAACAGATCAAAAATAGGTGGCGAAGGGGACGCCAGAGTCTATTGCGCTCAGTTAGAGCTCAGGCAACCTTTGAAGCTATCGCTAAGCTGCAATAGTTTCCAGAAGAAGATCTTCGCGGTAAGAAAAGACTTAAAATATAATAATGAACTACTAATTTTGTATATCACGGAAAGGAACGTGTGATTTCTGATTTTATTTAGCTCCTCTCTCAATATCGTGCAATATCCCTTTTATAATAAAAACATTGATATACGACGAACACAGACGAACCTAGCGTTGCCCACCTCCCGCCCAAACGATTGAGGGGCGCGTCTGAAAGAAATCGAAAAATCCAACAGACCGGTGACCGAAAACCAGTAACAGTCCGGACTGCCCTGAACCGGAAACCGATCGCGGAAGGTCGCGGTTACACTTGCCTCTTACACTAAACAGCTACAGATTTGTTCATCAGCTGCTATAAAATTGTATGGGGAGAAGAAAAAGGAATTTATTTAATTATTTAAAGCACTCTGTAAGTAGGTTTTGATACAGAAAAGTGAGTCAGAGGAAGCAATGTTGGGGAAATGTGTATTAAAATCGTTAGACAATGATCTAAAAGAGTCGTGCATTTTAAAGTTTGTTCTGCATGAGACCAATGAAAGGGGCCTAAAGTGTCTAGATGATCTTAAAGGGATGGTGAAGTTAGGCTCGCTAAGTAGTTATGGGCTATTGATAGCACCTCTTATCAATTTAGTTAAAAATAAAACTTCAAGCATCTTTCTACGACTATGGAGTGTAGACAGATTAATGAGCCGTAAACGGCTTATGTAAGAAGGCAGATTCTTTTTCGCATCCCAGTTTAAATTTCTTAACGCGAATAATAGGAATTGCTTTTGTACAGATTCCAATTTATCACACTATACAATTGATAGTGCGGACTCCATACAACTGAGCCATATTCCAAAATGGGCCTAACAAGTGAGGTAAAGAGTAATTTGGTAATGTATTGGAGCGACTTTCGGTCGAGATCCTCCTCCAATTTGTGATCTTCCGTTTTGACGTTTTTCCAACAAATGGCGGGACCCACAGTTTGCTCTAAACCGCCTCCAAATGGTCGATGGATTTTTATGAGCAGCTTTTATTCCATGTCAGAAATACAATCGGACGAAGGGCCACCGCAATTAGAAAAATTAATTTTTCTACAATTTTTTGATGTTGCTCGATTCAGGATTCGGACCCTGGTCATCCGAATGTTAGTACGTCATGCTAACCACTCGGCTAATGCGGCCGACCATATATTATATGTACATACATATGTACATACAATATATTTACATTTTTGTACGTACGTAGTTGTCGCTTCGATATCGCTTATTAAGCCAGGCTTCCTATCGAATCAAAGTCCCCCCTTTCCATCACGCAATGCTACCCAATCAGCTGGAGCGCACGCTATGAATAAACTGAAATTGTTTACTTGTAATATTCACTAACAATTCGTCACCAATAAGTGATCAATTTTCATTCAATCTACATAATAATTTGCATTATTAAATTAACGAAATAATAGCAATCGACCAGTAATCGATTATAATAAATAACGCCGCATGGCAATGCTCGTAAATTAGTTATCACTCGAACCACACCAAGTTCGCCTTATAATTATAAATATTTATAAAATTTAATAAAAATGCGACTTGGAGCAATTGTACCGAATTTTCGAGCAGAGACCAGTAAAGGTCTGATTGATTTTTACGGTTGGCAAGGCAGTTCGTAAGTTAAAGAAGTACTTGCATATACATACATATATTTATATATTGATATTGTTTTTAAAGTTAACAATTCGCCAAAAAAAATATATATTTTTTATTATTCAATTTCACCAATCCATTTTTTTCGTTTTCCTAAAGCTGGGTTGTACTATTTTCCCATCCGCGCGATTTTACACCTGTTTGTACAACAGAGTTGGGTAAGATTGCATTGCTTCATGAAAAGTTTACCAAGCGCAATGTCAAGTGCATTGCACTCTCTGTGGATGGAATTCAAGAACATCACGCTTGGATTAGCGATATCAAATCATACTGTAAAGAACTCGGCGATGATTTTCCCTATCCATTAATTGCTGACCCTCAACGAGATTTGGCTGTTTCTTTTGGCATGTTAAATGAAGATGATAGAGATAATATTGAGTTGGGCAAAACTATACGTGCAGTTTTTGTCATCGATCCCGATCATAAAGTGCGTCTGACAATGTGCTATCCAATGACGACTGGGCGTAATATTGAGTGAGTTGAAAAAAAAATTTCTTTTTTTTGCTATATTTGGTACTATCATTAACGAGGGGTTTAAGATGCAATATTTAAAAAAATAAGATAACAAAGTCAAACAATAATTAAATAATTTCCTTAATATTGTGGCGAAATTGTCAAATGCGAGTTGAGAAGAATGTTCATTATCGAGAACATTCGAACATGATCTATAGAGCTATATAAGAGCGAAGCGTGCACTGTTGTCAAGTTCAGTTGAACTTGGAACTAAGTATCACTGTACAGCATCCAAAGTATGAAAACTTAGCCTCTGTTTCCGGTTTGAGCTCACAGCTGTGATCACCTGATCGATTTTGTTCCTCATTGCAGTTGTCAATCGTGACTAAATGTCAGTTGTATGAATAATTATGACAACCGATAAAATAATCCGAAGAAGGAAAAAAGGGAAGTTATGTTACTTTATAGTCTTATAATATATAAGAAATTGGACAACAAGTCTTGAAACTTTTATTTAGCAATCCAGTGTTTGAACTCAAAGGATTTGGGAAATCATCGAGGCGTTTTTAGCAAAAATCGTTAGAATATAAATTGTCGTACAGCTGATTTAAAGCACAATAAACGATTTACAACATTTGAAATGGTTTCAACTTCTTAGCTGAGTAGTACGACATTTCCACTGCACCCCAAATGGCGTTGTTCGCTCTCTCAGTCGTAATTCGCACTCCAAATACATGCAAAAATTACTTAATTCGCCATACAAATAATTTAGAGCGAATTACGCGAAAAGTAGGTAACTCATATTCAATTACCAAGCGAATCACAACTAAATTGCACTCTTTATTAATTTTTATCGGAAATTTATCGAAATCCAATGACACGTCAAAACCAAAACAAAAGAGATGAAATTCACAAAAAAACACTAAACACTGAATTTTACGTAAAGCGAAGGAGAGGTCGATAACTAAAGCATGGTCTAAAGCGCGAGATCGAGTATTGGTTAGCGCGGATATTCGAAGGAGAACCTTCTAGAGCTGCATGCGAGAAATCGTTAGATATATAACAATCAAAAACAGTCAAATCCTTAGCATGTTCAGTAATTCACGTTGCTGTGAAAAATTCGAATGATAAAGCTCTACCTCTCTAAACCAGCCGAATAAAACCCGCAACTCATGGAAATAATTGTAATTTTCCAGACTTTAATTCAAAGAGTAAAGAAATGTATTTCAGGCGATAACTCGGGCTTATTAACACTTTTTTATCGATTATTTATACGAACACCTAAAAGTTGCGACTTTTTCATTTTATTTTCTTAATATTTCATTTTAGTTTTGAGAGCCATTCAGATTGAAGCGTATTCAAAATGAAATAATGCGCTCATAAAGTTTTATATGGCAAACTACGCTCCTCCTATTTGCCTAATTCCCTTCGTCAGTTTTTTCTCCGTTCTTTCACTATTTTATCTTTCACATCTAACTTCATCATATAACGCGCTGTCAAAATTGAAAATTACATTTGCTCAACGTTGACGCCGCGTTATTGTGGGATGTCCATGCAAATTGTATGGCCATGAGGATTTTTGACAGTTGTTTAGCGCTCAATGCTCCAATTTAGGGATAGCAGTTGGCCAGCAAAGCGAAAAAAGCTAATGCCGAAGTTCTATCTGTCATTAGAATTAACTCTGCGTCGACGTGGGCGTTTTTAATGAGGGAAACTTCGTACAGCAGCGTGTATTTATCTCAAACGTCAAAACCTGGCTTAAGTAATTGTTTCAATTGGTAGAAATGCACTGTCGATAGCAAATTCTAAAGAACTATGCGTTGAGCAAAAATTGTCTTATATGTATATAAACACTATCACGACATTATTGTAGAATAGAATTAGTTCAACAACCTTATCTATTTAATCATATTTTTATATATTCACTTATTTTTTATTACTTTTCTTAGCGAAATACTACGCGTTATAGATTCTATGCAACTGACCGATCGCTCAAAGATATTAGCTACACCCGTTAATTGGACGGTATGTTTTATATTACATATATTTTTATGACAAGTATTTTATTTTTCCTCGTTAGCCTGGATCCAAAGTAATGCTAATACCCTCGTTAACAGATGAAGAAGCAAAGAAGGCTTTTCCAAATGGATTTAACAAGATTAAATTACCCTCTGGGAAGAATTATTTGAGAACTACGGAAAACTATTGAAAGTATTGATGATAGGTTATTAAAAAAAATTATTTCAAATTCATTGGAAATGATTTTATTAAACTATACTAGTACTGAAACTTTTAACCAATGTTAAAAGTTATGGCTAATAAACACATAATCCAAAAGAAAGCATATTTTCTGGTCTTTTTTCTTTTTATTTATTTATGAGAAAGAAAACATTGTTGTAATAAGATTTCCTTAGCATACTACTTTTTTATTTTTACCCAAACTGGGACGTGAAACCCTTAGGTTAATTAATTAAACCTAATAATTAATTATTATTTAAGAATCCTTCACGAAGGTGTTTTGCGGAGTTAACAAAAACTAGCTCAATCTCCACTCTTGTGCTGCAGCATTGGTTTAAACTTAATTTAAAAAGGGTGTTGAAAACAAGGATTTTTAATTTTGTTTCGATTAAAACAACGTAGGCTTTGTACAAACGTTTTTTTAAAATCAGCTGATGGCCTTTGTAAGATCTTGGACTCTCACACTATTTCAACTTGATACGAATATTCGTGCTATACAATTTAACAAAAATCGTAAAATAATCAATTGTTTTCAAATTATCTTTTTGTGGCACCTCCAATACAATCGATTACTTGTCTATTTTCGATATAAAATTTCGTATTTCACTGGCAACGCTGTGTCATATCTGCTGCGACAGTCGACAGTCGAAGTAGAAGAAGTTGTGATTTCTCGGAAAAGGATAAAAATAAAAAAGAAAAGAACTGAGCGAATATTATCAAAAAAAAATTAAAATTTCAATTATAAACAATTAAGTGGAGAATCTGCTGGGCAAAGGTGAAGCATAGACAGGATTGTGCTCTTATTGTCGTACCAAGGTGAATGAAGTGGCGAAAAATAGTAGCAAAAGCAAACTGTGGTAGTGCTTATGCGTGGGACCACAAAACATTTTTTGAACAATTTTTGTCCTTTATAGTAAGGCCAAAACGCGTATAAAGTGCTTTGTATACATAAGGCGAAATAATTATAGAATTCGCTTGCTTGTAAAGACCAAACAGATAAATTTTGGTCAGCAGCACAAACTCCATTGTTCATCAAATTTTACATCATATTTGTATTCCCTACAAGTTTCGCTTTTATATGTATATGTGTTTAGTTTGTTGTTGTTGAGTTGAGAAATAAGCGACCAAAGCGCATAACACAAGAAAAACACCGAAGGTGTAGAAAAAGAAGAAACATAAATTTTTGACAATGCAGAAGGAAACAAAATGAAGAAACCCATAAACGTCGAACAAATGCACAGAAGAACAAAAGAGTAGGATAGAAAATCAAAAAAAAAAAAAGAGGAAGAGGAGTTCTACCTGTGTACGTGCGTGTATGTGTGTGTTATTTCATTATTGTCTCTTATTTTCGAGGGGAAAACAAAGAAAATCAGTGAAACGTCGTAAAAAGTGAAAAACTTTGCAGATTAATTTAACTATAATTTTACTGCAAAAGTAAGCATTGCTCTGGAGGAAAAATGTGTATTACCTACATTTACATTTTTCATTTGATCTAGTTTAGACTAAAGTGCAAAGGTGATATATTGATTTTAAACAATTTATTGTTGCTTTCACCGTAAAGCCTACAGCTGGTATTTGAGAAGAAAAAAAAAAAATCACAAAATAATGGAGGCGTAGTGCAATGATACGCAATAGGCATGAATTATTCGATCATAACCAGTAATAGCTGGTGTTTATAAGCTTTTTTTCATTGCATGTAAAGTTATGTTCTTTGTCATCGAGTTTTATTCTTTGTATACATAACAGCCTCAATTGCTCTACACTGAGTGGGTGCAGCATGATTATAAATATTACACGATTAGAAATTCACGGTTCTCTGCTCTAAAGTGCGCTGTAGTTATTGTTCGAAGAATTTTTGCTGATATAAATCTATATTCGGTTGAAAGATTATTAAGATTTTCCATGCCAGGGTCAATTTTTTAATCAGGTCAGCATAACCTTGACCCCTTTCTTGTTAAGTAAATCATTCGCTTAGATGTTATTTAAAAAGTTATCTCTATGGCGTACAGTTGATGTGTAGTATTCTTACTAAAATATTTAATGTATAAAGTTTCTGTATATTTTGTGCTTTCCATGTGGCATGAATGATCCCTCAGATCTGCCACCATATGAAATACTTGTTTGCCTTTTTTAAGGTAAAGTTTTATAACTAATTTAATTGCTTATCAAAATAGTTCCAAATAATTAATGCTCAAAAATATGTATATCCATCTGATATACATACATAAGTGCATATTTATTAAATTTTTTAAATTATAAATAACTATTATTAAGTATTCTGTAGTCCCTGATGTTGCGACGATGATGTTGGTGTTGGTAATAATTGTTGAATGTGAACCAGTGCTGTCGATTTCTTCTTCCTCGTCCCTTCTCTGTAGAAATAATTCTCACACACCTGAGGCTGTATTGTTAAAAAGTGTGTAACATATTTTCAGTTTACTGTATTCATCACACTAAATTAAACGAAAACAAAATGGATACCGATAATGATAATGAACAAGTAAATTCGTCGGCATCGTCGTCGACAAGCAGCAGCAACAATAGCAGCAGCAGCAATTTGCTCGCAAACTTGCCAATGCTCCCAATGCTACAATCCTCTGATAATGATGGTGGCGAACAATTCGCTCAACCAGCTATACCATTGCAGGAGCAACCACCATTAGATGAGCATATGGGTGCAGTTGGGCTGGCTCAACCGCAACCTCCACCACCGCCATCGCCACCCTTATTGCCGTTACAGCAACTGCAAGAACAACAACTAACGGCATCTTCATTGCCAGATAATTCAGTTTTCGCTTCTTCACCCCTCTTATTCAATAACAATACCACCCCACCCCCTTCATCATCCTCATCATCATCGTCGCCAACATCATCGTCACACAATCTTCAAATTTATCATAATCAGCAACTAGAACAAGAACAACAGCAACAACAACAGCTTGAACAAACACACTCTGAACATGCGCTTCATTTTGAACATTCTCCCTCTCCCTCCCTCCAGCAACACGCACTACTACCACCACCACCGCCTTCACCACCACCACCACCACCACAACCAATCGAACAACAACAGCGGGAAGAGCCAGAGGAGCAGCTTCAGGAAGCAATAATCACAGCTCAATATAGTGGGGAACGGCATCTGCAGCAATATCAATTATTAGAGCAACATCAGCTACAAGAAGGGCAACAACAACAACAAGCTCCGCCTCCATGTACTCACCAAGACAATAATACAGTTGCCGATACACTTGATGCGTCTGCAGTTGATGAAGATATTGAACTGAATGCTGACATTGCATCAACTAGTCATCAACAACAGCAACTGCAACCTGGTTCACAAGAACAGCAGCAACAACAGCAAGAGGAAAGTTTGAGCGGTACTCAAGGCTCTACATTGAGCGGTGTAATAGGTGAGGCTGCAACTGGTAGTAGCAGCGCGTCAACGAACGAACAACGTAACCAAACACCTCCAACAACACTGCCATTGCTGCTGCAGGAAGAGGACGACGAAGACGACGAGGACGAGGACGCAGACGCAGACGACGAGGAGAATATTAGTGGCGGCGAACATAGACGACGAGCACCAAAGTCATCTGCTGCACTATCGTACGCTGCGCACTTTACACACCATCCATTTACGCATCCACTACACCACCATCATCATCATTATTATCCGAATTTTGGTGGTTGTATCAACAATTCACCATTTGCGTTTGATATACCCGCTTTGTCTGGTAGTAGTAGCAGCGGCGACATTGGCGGCAGCAGCAACTTCAACAACAACAACAATACTAGCGGCATTAGTTATATAGGCCAATATCCAAATCCTAGCAACGGCGCAAATACAATACTATCGTGCACCAATATGCTCGGCAACAGTAGCAATAGCGATAATCCATCCGGTGGAGGCTGCGGTGCAGCTGCCTTACCGGGTGGCGGCAACAGCAGCGGTCACAGCAACAGTCACACTCATCATTCGCGTCAGCAAGTGACCGATCGCCTAAAAATGCTCTATCCAAATGTAAACGAAGCTGAAACTCCACTGCCACGCTGCTGGAGTCAACATGACAAATGTCTATCGATTGGACTATCGCAGAATAATCTACATGTGCACTACAAAGGTAAGTGAAAAATTTAATAAAGCACATCTATTTCAAATTACAATTGAAGGCAAGTGTTGAAAATGTATGTCCAAAGTAGTAGTACTTTATGTTAAAGAAAAAAAGATGGAATCTTTTTAGTCGCTCATTTCTAAAAGTCGATAGATTTAATGCGCGCAAGCAGTCTTTCGCTATTGAGCAGTTTAATAACAGTGGCTCTTAATTGGGAAACCGAAAATAAAATGAAGGTTTTAAAAATATGGAATTTTAAAAATACTTTGAAATATTCTTTCCTATGTCGTACCGTCTACTATAATTTCAATTCCTCTCCTGCTATTGCTCACTACCTCACTACTACACTGAAATCTTTGTTATGAATATCGTTTGGTACACCAATCGCTCAATTTCCTTTTCCAACGCTATTTGTTTTCATTTTTACCATATTTTTCCACCCCCACTTTTTCCCATTGTCATCGCAACGATGAAATGAAGTGCAGCAGCAATCGAATTCTGCCATTTTATCGTAACAAAAAGGGAGAATATGAAAATATAAAATGTATGGCAACGAAAAAGAATTAATAAACGGTAGAGAAATATGAAACAAACATGAAGTTATCCAGCACGAAACGCCACATCCAAATCGTTTTTTGTCGTCGCTGCTTCGGCTGCAGCTGTCATTGGCCTGGTCAATTATTGTCGATTTATTTTCCTACGCTATCTACTCCTTTTGACATTTCACCATATTTAGGTAGGTACGCTTGTGTGCGTTGTTGTTGGTTGCTGGTGTTTATCATCTTTGTATGAATGTATGCAGCAGTTGGTAAAATGATAACACCATCAGCTGTTGGAAGGTTTAGCAAGCAAACGGTTTGTTGTTGTTTACATGCAGATTTCAAATGGTAAGGAATTAGTTTTGCTTTAAGGGGTTAGGGGTAGTCAGAGGCACGAAAAAATGAGAATTTTCAGTATTTTTTTTTGCTATTAAATAATTTTATTTTACAAAAGTAGTGATATGGATTATTAAATAATGTTTTGACTTGAAGTCACGAAAATTTCGAAAAAAAAAAAAAATTTTTCCGAAGTTACAGCTGTCTGTGTTAACCCAGTTCCAAAAAAAGGTCCTTGCGGTGACAATCATAAGTCCTTGGAGATTCATCTGAAATCAATCGGATAAAAAAAAATAGTTTTATAAATAAATAATCCTGGGCCTGACCGAAGGATTTTATTTTTTTTCAAAAATTAACAAAATGGCGGCCTCAGGAAATTTTTTTCTAGATTTTTGGGAAAAAATCAACAGTTAATTGGTCTTAAAAAATCGAAATTTCTCAAAAAATAAAAATCCTTCGATCAGGCCCGAGTTTATTATGTATTCAAGCTGCATAAATTTCATTAAAATCAACTAAGCGGTTTTCGAGTTACAGTTGTCACCAGTTCAAAAAACATAGTTTTGAGAAAAACGCGTTTAAAGTTTCACACTAGCGCTTTGAAAGGCCCGAGCTCTCTTTGTTATTTGTCGAATAACTTAAAAACGAATTATCGGATTAACTTGAAATTTTCAGAGATTATTTTTAAGATATTATACTTAACGAAAATGCGAAAAAAAAAAAATTTTTTTTTTGAAAATCCTGACTACCCCTAACCCCTTAAGTTGGTGTGTTAGTTTCTATTTTTATTTTAAATTATTTTAACTGGCCAATTTCCAAAAAAAAAAAAAAAATTTATTGTTTGCCAAATTTATTAGTAAAATAATTCGTTTACTGATTTAGTTGGGCTTGAGAACCTTATCTGAAACTTCAAAAATATCAATTCAAGCTATCGTGTAAAACCCTCTTCCCGCTTCCAGCACTCCTACATTTAATCAACTGAACTCTTCCGCCCTTTATATTTCTTTTGTCGTTGCTTTAAACAAAGTCAATTAAATAATGTTTTTTTTTTTTTTTTTTTTTTTTTTTTTTTTTTTTTTTTTTTTTTTTCTTTAATTAGCGCCAAAGCGCAGCCGATTTCAGATAATCTTCTACAACATCCATACATTTCTTTTACGGCATTTATACTTTTTACGCCATTTATTTACAGGCGTTGGCAATAAACATGATGGCTCAGCCTCAGTCCGTACAGCTCATCCGATACCGCCCGCCTGTGGTCTATACTATTTCGAGGTGAAAATCGTATCGAAGGGCAAAGATGGTTATATGGGTATCGGTTTGACGGCTCAACAATTTCGCATGAATCGTTTACCAGGTAAAGGCAACGCGTGCGCCTCCCAACCAACAAATGCAAATAATATTATTTTTTTTGCTTCCGTTCGTAATTTTCTTTTTCAGGTTGGGACAAACAATCGTATGGTTATCATGGTGACGATGGCAATTCATATGCATCATCAAATAATGGTCAATCGTATGGACCGACATTCACCACCGGCGACATTATCGGTTGTTGTGTGAATTTTGTTGATAATTCATGTTTTTATACGAAAAATGGCATCGATCTGGGTATCGCATTCAGGGATTTGCCGGTACATAAAGTAGTAGTATATATATAAATGTGCTTAAGTAACGTGTTATTAATGAAATATTTAAATTTTTTTTTTTGTCTAGAGTAAACTCTATCCAACTGTTGGCCTACAGACGCCGGGTGAGGAGATTGATGCCAATTTCGGCCAGGAGCCATTCAAATTTGATCAAATCGAGGATATGATGAAACAAATGCGCGCCCAAATGAGGACTTCTATATATGATTATCCCATGCCACTCGACCAGGGTGATCCGACGACTCTTCTACACAAGTGAGTAGCCGAGGAGAGGGGAAACTTGTTTTAATATTGTTAGGCGGGAAGCAAAGTTATCGCTTTTTTTTGTTATTAATTACAAAATGATTTAAAAAAAAAAACAACGACACCGTTATATAATAAGTTTAAATAGTTAGCTGCATATCTAAAAAAAATTATTATTTATTTATTTTTTTATATTTATTAATTTTTTTATATTTATTTATTTTTTTATTATTTATTGATTTTTTTATATTTATTTACTTTTTTACATTTATTTATTTGTTTTGTTTTAATTAGTTTTTTATATTTATTTGTTTATTTATTTTTTTATATTTATTTATTTGTTATATTTATTTACTTTTTTATATTTATTTATTTTTTGAATTTATTTATTTTTTATATTTATTTACTTTTTTATATTTATTTATTTTTTTATATTTATTTATTTTTTTTATATTTATTTATTTTAATTAGATTTTTATATTTATTTGTTTATTTATATTTATTTATTTATTTATATTTATTTATTTATTTTTTTATATTTATTTATTTTTTATATTTATTTTTTTATATTTATTTATTTTTTATATCCATTTATTTTTCCTAATTAATATTTTTTTTTATATATTTTTGTTAAAAATTTTTTTTTCAATTTTTTTTTTCAATTTTTTTCGCATTTGACTGTTTTACAATTTGCATGTGTATCGAGAAAATTGAAACGTTGATTTTGCAGATTTTTTTCATTAAAATATTGAAATTACGTCAAGGCAAATTCACAATAGTGAGAGCATTGTTTTTGTTTTGGGGTAGTTTTCCCTCAAATCACAATCACCAAATCAATCATAATTCTTAAGAATTTCACCATTAATATTATTATAAATAAAAAAAATCCAAGCAAACGAAACCCGGAGCTGATATACCTTGAATTCGCTGCCTTAGTAAATTCACCTTCTTAAATTCGCCTTAAATGACGGAGTAAAAATAAACCATTATGTTTTATCGAAAATTTTAATTATAAAACCATGTAAATTAATGAAATGATATCAACTCAAATCAAATAAAATTATTATTTTTTTTTTCGTTATAAAAATTATTTATTAAAAATATTCACTTAATGGCTTTTCTTTCCTTTGCAGAATGGTCTCATCTTATCTCTTACACAATGGTTATAGTCAGACTGCAGAAGCATTCGCTAGAACCACCGGTCAAACGTTTCACGAGGATATTTCATCGATTCGAAATCGTCAAAGTATGTCGAAAATGTCACCAGCTAATTTTTATATACATTAATTTTTATTTTATTTTTTCACCTCTCTTTTGTAGAAATATTAAAATTGGTATTATCTGGTAAAATGGGACAAGCCATTGAGCACACATTGCGCTCATATCCAGGTCTACTGGAGAGTAACAAAAATCTTTGGTTCATGTTAAAGTGTAGACAGTTTATTGAAATGGTTAATGGCTCCGACATTGAGGTAAATCTATCGATAAAGTTCGAAACTAATATAGACAGCAAAAATACACAAATTTTAGTTAAAACACAGAAAACAGAAAAGCAAAAAAAAAAAAGAAAGAAAGAAAGACAAAAAACGATTGTCATACAGAATGCATGTAATCATTTCATTTTTTATTTCTTTGCTTCAAACGTTTTTTCATTTTATTTGTTTGTTGGTTCAGTACTGCTCTACTTCTACCAATACTACTCCTTGTACTACCATTACTACTACTACTACTACTACCATTAATAATAAATTAACAAATTCGATCACAACACAAACGCAGACTACGCCGCCGCCACCGAATCAAACGTCGGTTATACAGTCAACTAAATCGTATCAGAATGGTAAGAGTAGCAGCGGCACAGTAGCACATAGTAATGCACAGATAGCAACAATAAATACAATAGCAACAACAACAACAACACCAACAACAGCTGTGATAAATGCCGATAATCATACGCATCAACAGGATATGAAAATCGTATCGTAAGTTTGTTAATTTGGAAAAACTGCTTTTGCCTATAGAAATGATTATATATTTTTTCTGTTTACAGTGTTTTGGATGAGAACTGCACTGGTGATGCGATTTCGATTAATAATAAGAATAATAGCACTAATATCGATTATATGAATGATGTAGAGATGGAATTAAATATGCACACCACAAATGGTAATTGGAAATATTGAATAACTGGTTGCGTTATAATGAATAGGGGCAGAGCTTTAAAAATTACAGTTTTAATTAAATTAAATAATTATTATTTTTTATTTAACAAATGAAATTAATTTTAAAGCATTTTTTAACTTCAAAATACCGCTTTAAAAGGTGTTTTATTCGATACTGAAATGGCTCGTTAAAAATGTGTTAAACAACATATTACAGACCTTTTTTCAAATACATATGTGTATGTATTCCATATGAGCTCGTGCCAAATTAAAATTCATTTAATGTCTGATGATATATTCCTATGTAAACGAGCAAATGGTTAATCAACAAGATTTTCATATGCAGGATAATGTAATTTTATTTATTTTTATTTTCTTATTCTTTGGAATCTTGTTTAGTTTATTTTTTTTTACTATTATTATCTTTAACTTTTGTTTTTGAATTTTTTTTTTGCAATACTATTTTTTTTTTTAAGTTTTGAGTTGATAATTAAAACTCTTATTTATTTTAATTTTTATATTTCTTTTTGAGATTTTTCGATTTCAATCACTTATTTTTTTTTTAATTATTAACTTATATTTTTAAATTCTTTTGTTTTGTTTAAATTTTTTAAATTAATTTAATTTAATATTTTTTTTAATTTTATGTTTATTTATTTATATTTAATTTAGTTTTATTTATTTTTAATTTTAAGTTAATTTAATGCTTTATTTTAATTCTTTGTATTGTTTTCTGTCAAATTTGGGAAGGAATTGTTAACCAAATAACGTTTTCATGTGAAGATAGTGCTGTAATTTCAATTTTATATATTTGTTTGTTTCTAATTTATTATTAATTTTGTTTTGTTTTTAAGTTCTTATTAATTTTTTGTTTTGTTTTTAATTTCTTATTAATTATTTTGTTTTAAACTTTTTTTATTGATTTTTTGTTTATATTTTGTCCATTAATTTTTACTAAATCATTAGTTATTACATTTTATAGCACTTTTAATTTCTTTTATTTTTCATGTTTTAAATAATTTATAATTCTTTTTTTGTAATTTTATATTACTTTATTACAAATTTTTTCTTTTCTTTTTTTAATTTTTAAAATTTTTTTTTTTTTTTTCAATTTATAATTTCTGTTTAATTTATATTTTGTTATGTTAATTTTAAAATAATGTCGTACATTCAATTGTATAAAGTTTTTTTCTTAATTTCGTCTTAAATTTTTTATTAATTTTTTCTAAATTATTATTTATTATATTTTTTTATTTCTTTTAGTTTTCATGTTTCAAATCATTAATAATTTTTTTGTTTTTGTAACATAAGAATTTACATATTCTCTTTTTTTTTTTAATTTATATTTTTAAAACTTTATTATTTCTTTTATTTTTTTAATAAAATAATTATTTCTTTTTTTAATTTATATTTTTTTTTTTAATTTATATTTTTTTTGTTTATTTTATAATAATGCTGTGTATTCAATTTAATGATTTTTTTTTAATGATTTATAAATTTTTACTAAATTCTTATTCATTCAAATTTTTTTATATTCCTTTTTCTTTTCTTAAATTTCTTATTAATAACTTATTTATTTGTTTTATTGCTGTAATCCTTTTTGCGTAACTTCAATTTTGGTTTTTATGGTTATTATTTATTTTTTGTAATATTTATTTACTTTAAACTTGTTTCTTTTATTATTTTTTTAATTTTAAACTCTTATAAAATGTTTAAATTTCTCTTTTAATTTTTTTTTTAATTATTTTAAATTTACAATTTCCGTTTAATTTTTATTTTTAGTTAATTTCAAGGTAATGCTGTATATATGTACAATTTTATTTAGTTTTTTTACTTGTTTGATTTCAAATTTATTTCTTATTAATTTCTACTAAATTATTATTTGTTACTTTTTTAATTATTATTTGTTACTTTTTTAATGTTTTTTTTTTAAACTCTTACATTTTTTTTTTTACATTTTTTAAACCTTTTTTATTTTTGTAACTTTAATTTTTATTTAAAATTTTTTTATTGCTTTTTTTTCTTTAAATTATTTTTATTGTTTTTTAACTTTCATAAATTGTTTAAATTTTTTTAAGTTATAAATTTTTAATTTTAAAAATTTTTTATTGTGTTAATATTTTATTATTAAAATTTTTATTTTAATTTCTGTAAATTATTTCCTACCAAATATCACTAGATTAGTATTTTTGAAAATATGTTTGCATCTAAACCCAAAATTGTTTTATTTGAAACAAAGTAAATTACTACTTATTACTTTTTTCGTTCGTTTTTAGATTTCTTTTTAGTTATCTTTTTTAAACTCTACATATTTTTTTTATTTTTATAACCTTAAATTTTTTTATTGCTTTTTGCTTTTATTTTTATATAATTCCTTTCTTAACATTTTTTTATTATTTTTTACCTTATTTTATGTTTAATTTTTTTTTTTTAATTTATAATTTCTTTTTAATTTAAAAATTTTTTATTTTGTCAATATTTTATTTTTTAATGTTTTTATCACTAGTTTAGTGTTTTTGAAAAACTGTTTCGCATCTAAACCCAAAATTATTTTATTTTTTATATTCCTCCAGGCAATTCATGCAAAAACGGCAGTTCTAATTTTACTAGTTCTTTAGAAGGAGATGAAGAAATGGGTTTGTATATTCAAAATAGGTTTTGTTATTTTATAAAACATTTAATTTTTATTTAAAAAATTTTCAAACTTCTTCCCCATAGACATCGATGTTGCACCTTCCACACAAAAATATAGTCATGGTGGCATCGAAAGAATATTGGAGTTCGGCAAGGAGTTATCGCAAATGGGCCAGCAATTAGAAAAAGAGAATAAAATGAACGATGAGGATCGGCAAATGTTGGAAGTAAGTAAATTTTAAAATTAAATTGATTTAGCTGATATTTAGATGGGCAGGGAAAATTACGGTCCGAAGTGAACGTTCCTATGTTGACACTTTTGAGGCGATTACACTCATGTGGTGGAAAACTTGGATGTTATATAGTAAGACTATTACTTAGAGGAAATAAGTAATTTCAGCGGACTCATATCGCAGTGCCAAGACTTTTATTTTAAACGGGTTTTCACTTGAAACTCTAAATCTGTAACCTTAGGTGGGAGAGGAAGGGGAACGTACTGATGTGTTAAACACGAATCGATTTCACGTACTTGCATATGGAACCCTCGAACACGAACTGGCACGTGGAATGGAAGCCTGTCGTAACAGACGATTCATAGTTTGCGGTTACAACAAGAGATTTTCGCAGGAGAATGACAACGAAAATGAACATAGAAAAGACTTCTCAAAATAATTCGATGTTCATAGTCTGAATTCATGCCTCATCTCCTAGTTTTCCTAAATATCTTTGCCTTCTGGTTAGAAATCTTGTAAATCTAGAGGATTGGCTACATTCTTTTATGCTCCCACAGAAAATGCATTCATGAAGTCCCAGACTTGCTTTGCAGAGTACCCGTCCATTCTCCTCTGGTGGGATTCCCTCTGTCTAATTTTCAAACGCTTTCATCTAAGTCCTAAGTCCTTCGGAGCGTTGAGTACGGTTGTTGTTGTAGTAGCGGTTTTCCGATATCCGTATGGACCCTCCAGTTTGAGATAGAACGTATTAACTTGGAGAGTACAAACTGAGAACCAAAAACTTCCTTTCCCATAGATAGTACCACAAGTTTTCATTGCATGCGATGTTGTTGTTTTTGTAAACGATAAAATATTCCTTAAAGTAGTTTTATTGGAATATTGAGGAAGTTACAGTCCTTGGCTGGTTAAAAATCTGGTGCGGTATTTATACCGGAATGTCGCGGAGACTATTGGATTTTAGTCACCTTTTACGACAGCCACGCCTTACCGCAAGTAAATTCTTGAATACCTAGCCCACAGCTGCAGATCATTCACCCTCACCTCAGTAGGCGGAACAGAAAACAAAAAGAAAAGTGTAGACAATAATTAAACTATCCCCTTCTGTTCTATTCAACTACAGGAGATCATATTTCCGATATAAGTTAGGCACATCAATCGAAACTATATAATTATATATATTTCCATTACATTGGAAGGCTCTTATATGTATTTTTGCAATAACATTAAAAATCAAACCTTTTTTTCTCATTTCAGGATGCATTTAGTTTAATCGCCTATTCAAATCCCTGGGCCAGTCCGTTGGGTTGGCAACTTTGTCCCACGAAACGAGAAAACGTATGCACCGCACTCAATTCCGCCATTTTAGGTAAGATTACATTATGCGCTTATTGAAAACATATATGTATATTAATTGGATATTTTTTTTTTGTCTGCTATCTCTTCCATCACTGCCAGAATCAATGAACTATCCGCGACGCCCGCCACTTGATATGTGCGTAGCGCACGCTTCCGAACTGCTTAAAGTGATGGCGCACGCATCGATCGGTGCTTGTGCGTTTGTAAATATCGAAGATGTCTTTCCACAAAATTGACCCACTCTACGCTTGAGAATATTCGAAACGTCTTCGTAGCCAAATGCGTCGACGAAGCGTAACAAACATGTCGATCGTTGCTAGTAACACCAATCAGCGTTCCGATTGTGCTCCTTAATTGCACTTATTTAGACATTTTTCTTTTCTAATTATCGCATTAAAAATCAACAAACACAACAACAAAAATCAAATTATTCAATTATATTCGAAACTAATTTCTTGATTCCCGATAATTTCCATAAGCAACGATAATTGAATATTGAAAATTTTCGGTTTTCTAATAACGCCAATAACGCCGCATATTATACCTGTGTGTGTATGTGGTGGTTTTACTTAGCGGTAGTAGTCATAATTTCCTGCTCCACCTTGTTGTATAATCCAAAAAGTATACATAACATACATAATGGCCGCATAAATCATAAATATTTGCATACATTTACAACAAAAAAAAAACATGTACATTATAAAAAAAACATTAAATTGAATTTTTTTGAAGCAAATTTAGTTTAATTTCCACACAAACACACGTACACACTATTGCCTTTAACTTTTTTTTACCCAAAAAAAAGTTTTTTCTTTTCAACACGATTCAACAATCATCGATTAAGTAAAGTAAAATAAATAAAGCAAGAAGAAAGAAACAGAAATTAAATTTTGTGCTTAAATTCACACATACAGAAGAACGAACAATTCATGAAATTACAATAAATTGCAAAACCCGTTAGGCGCAACGTACTTTTTTTTTTGCAATCAGCAAGCCGCCGCCGCGTCTAAAAATAGTTATAAATATAGTTTGGGCGCAAACAATAAAGAGATTGAAATGCAGTTTCTTTTCGCTCTAAATATTGTTAGTTATAATTATTATCGATTTAGTATTTAAGTTAAGCGAATAGCGTTTTTATTTTAATTTTTATCAATCAATTTTTTTTGTGTTCGGAATTTATAATTATGCTTCCAATCCTTAATTGAGCATCTGAAGTTTTATTCTTTAATGCAAAAAGAAAAAAACAAAATAAATATATACATATATAAAATAATTTTCGTCGAAATGGATGCAGAAAGAATTCATCTTATCTCAATAAAGATTAATAAATATATATATATACAAATATATGTAAAACTTGTTTTTTCTTAAATTGACACAGTAGAATACAAAAAAAAAACATGTACATTATAAAAAAAACATTAAATTGAATTTTTTTGAAGCAAATTTAGTTTAATTTCCACACAAACACACGTACACACTATTGCCTTTAACTTTTTTTTACCCAAAAAAAAGTTTTTTCTTTTCAACACGATTCAACAATCATCGATTAAGTAAAGTAAAATAAATAAAGCAAGAAGAAAGAAACAGAAATTAAATTTTGTGCTTAAATTCACACATACAGAAGAACGAACAATTCATGAAATTACAATAAATTGCAAAACCCGTTAGGCGCAACGTACTTTTTTTTTTGCAATCAGCAAGCCGCCGCCGCGTCTAAAAATAGTTATAAATATAGTTTGGGCGCAAACAATAAAGAGATTGAAATGCAGTTTCTTTTCGCTCTAAATATTGTTAGTTATAATTATTATCGATTTAGTATTTAAGTTAAGCGAATAGCGTTTTTATTTTAATTTTTATCAATCAATTTTTTTTGTGTTCGGAATTTATAATTATGCTTCCAATCCTTAATTGAGCATCTGAAGTTTTATTCTTTAATGCAAAAAGAAAAAAACAAAATAAATATATACATATATAAAATAATTTTCGTCGAAATGGATGCAGAAAGAATTCATCTTATCTCAATAAAGATTAATAAATATATATATATACAAATATATGTAAAACTTGTTTTTTCTTAAATTTACACAGTAGAATACCACCCTGCTGCTGTTGTTGTTGCTGCTGCTGTAGCGACTATCAATATACATATAATAGGTGCGCTACTCAGAGGCGAAAATAACTAGTCTGTCATATGGTCGTAGAGGAATGGATAGACTAATAGAACAGTTAGACGATTCGACGCCCCCAAAAGAAATAACGAAAAAATGTCAGCTCATCTGACATCATAATTGCCAGCATTGCTTTGATGAACAGTATAACTTGGGGATCTATGCGGGCTCTCGTATAATACTATTAAGGTCTCGATCAACAGGATCTCCGGCTTTGCTACGCGCAGATCACCGGACATATGCCAATTTTAACAAAGCTGCGTGAACAGACTGTGGAATTTACTGAGGCAGCCTCTTTCGCCCTTTCCACACCAACCAACGTTATCTTTGGTGAACGCCAGCTGAGGTCGCTTACTACCAGCAGCTCGTACTGCGGAAATCTGTTTTAGTTTTTCAACTGAAGCAGCGACACTAGCATCCAAGATTGATTGTCTTCGCCAAGCCAATTCCGGAGATTCTCAAATTAGAGCACTTCATTTAGCGATTCGGCAATTGGTGGATTAACAAAAGCGTTGTAAGTGTAAAGAACACTCAAGGTCCTGCAAACTCCCTTCGGGTGCAACCAAGCTTTTGGTCATTGCCATACCTGACGAAAGCGAGCTGTTTTGCCCGGCTTTTTACGCCATAAGCATAAAGATAATACTTGGCCTTAATCAAAATCGATCCAACGCGCTGTCTTGGTAGCACTGGGTCTGGCAAAGCCTTCGAGACGATTAACCTGCAGAGCTACTATCGGAAATTGTGGGGTATTCATTACCGCCACGGTTGAAGAAAACTAGATAAAGCGAGTGTTTTTCTGATTTGAAATATCACCGACTTCTCAATATATTTCGTGTAGACAGGATATTGATAACCTTTATTCGAACTACAACCTCCCCGACCTTTGCTATCCTCTTTTCTAGACGGAGCTCGAAGAGACTGTGACAGTTGATGACGTTGAAATTCTGACAATAAACAGACACCGGCGCGTGGCGTGACGAAGATGAATAAACTAAAAACTGTGAGAAAATTAACAACCTCTTTGGATGCGCACTAAAACCCTATCAACTAAAGCCCTCCCCAGTGTTGTTGTTGTATCCGCAAAAATATTCCCCAAAGTAGCTTACGGGGAATGAGGTGGGAGAAAGATTTTGAATATTAGACACTTCTTACGACAGGCATGCCTTGTCGTGGGGAAATATTGAGCTCTTAACCCGACGACAATGCTGGCTTCATGGAAAAAACATTAAAAACAAAAAGATATGCCTTCTTTATATTTACATACAGATGCCTCTACTTTAAAATTTCCCATAAGACAGTTCTCGATTATGGCTACAAAATGTAAATAATACCTTTGGCGTGGGGCCACAATTATTCTCAACAGCTCTAGCTTTTTGAATTCAATTCATAGAGAAATAAATTACAACATTTAATATTTGTGCTCAATGGGGTAATTCTTGTTGTATACAAGTGTGGCAGCATTCAATGTTCACCAAACAAATTCGAATATCGATTTCGAATATAAACACAAACAGCCAGTGATGGCAAAAAATAAAGAAAATCGTACAAAAAATGTTTAGAAGGAGAAACTTAATAGCAAAACTTTAATTTTGTTAAACTTATTGCTTATTTACATGTTTATTGTTACATTTTATTTTTTTCCTTTAAAAGAAACTAAAAAACTCATAAAACGCCTGCAGAGAAACTATGAACACATTATTTACTTGATTTACCAACACTGTATGCGAACTGTCAAACACCCTCTGCCTCTTTGAATGTATGAGAGAGTGAGCGCGCACCCAAGAAGGCGCAGAAACATTGAGCAAACATGCGCCGGCGCTGCGTCAAAAAGCAGAGAGAACAAGCAGAATACCAAATACAAAGGAGCAATCGCATTCGCAGCAGCAGCAAAAGTAGCAGAGTTGAAAAAGTTTGCGGGCGGGTTACACAAAAAAATCGAGTGCTCAAGGAATATTTGTGAATTTGTGAATAACTCCAGCAAAACGAATTATATTAATTGGATATTATCAATAGAAATTTGTCAAAAAGTGCAAGTGCATTGTGGTAATTGAAAAATATGTTGTTAATGTAGCGATAAGGCGTATGGAAGTGATTGAGAAAAAAAGACCAAGTGAACAGCGAAGCACCAGCCGCAAAATCGTGTATCAAACGCGCACATAAACATATGTATACACAAGGCGCAACATTCTGGGCGAGGTAGAAACGCCAGATGTGTATTCAGTGAAAATCGCATACGCGTTTTTCCAATTGATAAAAAAAAAAAGAAACAGAAAATGCTTTTTTATTCCAGTTTCACTAAATGTTTAACAAAACGAATTTGTACAAAAGAAATTATGTAGACTTCCTCTGAAAAAACAAAAAATGTAAAATCGATGCAAAAGCAATTACTACAGTAAGGCGGCACCGGTCGTTTAGTAGTTTCTATGTGCAACGATTGGTAGCGGCGCGGTTACATTCGAATACTTTACTTTACCACCTATACAATACTACGTGCATCGAGCAGGGAGGGGCGGTAGCAAAACTCAAAAAAGCTAAATTCGAGTAGTGTAAAATAGTAACTACTCCAGTGTTGTTTTTTTTTTTAGCTTAAACACACATGCAAACGCGTCGTTGTGCAAAAAATGTATATATTTCTAAATAATTGTAAATAGTAGATCGAATAAGCAAGTGCACCAGCAAACTGGGTAGCGAGTGGGTGGCAGTGGGCGCATTTGAAAATGTACATGAGATATGTATTTATGTACATACGTATATGAAATATTCATTTACACTCGTACAGTGGTGGGCAAAATTAGCGTGACACTAAAATAAAGACAACTATTGGCGGTCCAGCGAAATTATTTATAAGAAACAATAATATTGGATTACGTTATGTATTATACTGGTTTTTCGAAAATAATTGCCTAAATAAGTCTAATAGCCATTTTATATGCATATACATATGTATTTTTAATTAGCGCTTTGTAAACGTTGAAGCGATTTCGGTACATAAGTACGAGTATATTTAGCGCTTTCTAACCGCGGAAGTGCTTCATAGACGGGTTTACTGTTTATTCTAAGTCAACTCCGAACTACAAGGAATATTACAATACGAGAAATAGTCAGAGTATATAGTGAGTTATTAAATGTGGACTAGTGCAAGAAATGTTTGGGCACATATAGTTTCATAGAATTGGTTTAGCAGACGCTACCTTGCGACAATATGAACGCTGACGGCCGAAAATGTTAAGACAAATATTTAGTAGATGCAGAAGTCTTCGCAAGGGGATGAATACTCGATAAAAGTCTTCTAGTTTTGCTACATAGAGCTTCAGCATTTAACAGTAACGTAATAATACTGAGCTGAAATGGGTTGTCAATGTTTGCCTATAGCAATTTAATACATACGGCGCTTACGATATTTTGTTCAGTAAAAACAAAGTTTTTTTTTATTGGTCAGAAGCTTGTCTAAACAGACGAAGTGCAGTGACAAAAAGGCAGTTTTTAATCGTTTATCACATGGGCTTGTTGTTGTTTTAACCGCAAAAATATCCCCAAAGTAGTTGCGGGAGTGACAGTCCTTGGCAGGAAAAAAATCCGTGTCAAATTCTTGAATCCAGGAGTTATCACATGAGCCTTTTCAAGGAAATATTTAAAAAAAAATATATATACCTATGTACATCTATACATACATACATATTTTTTCCAAATCCGATAAACTCACTTCAGAGAATTCCGCGTAAAATCTAGCATTCACACTAGACATACGCATGCATATATAAATTTGTATAAACAAATTAATCTAACGTTTTCAACACAATAAAATATCCAATAAATTTCACAAAAAAATCGAAAATGCTGACAGAAGCAAATGGCATTGTGGTAGTTTGTAGCTTCCGTTTATCGTAGATATATTTTTTATAACAGGAAAACGATTTGTACTTATATATATGTGTACCTGTGGTAAAAGGTGAGAACTTGGAAAGTTATTTTATCACAACCAACCAATCGATTGATCTGTACGCTGTTATCTAGATAAGATAAAATCCAGCCAGTCAACCTATTTACTTGTATATACGTGTATGTACATGTTTTTATGTATGTACAATGTACTTATTTTATATGTTTATTCATTTGGATATTTTATTATCCATATTCCATGGGTTGAGCATATCGTTTAAATGTGCAATGCGTATGGAATGTGTAGCCTTCGACAGACTACCCCATATCTACATCTGCATACTTGTATGTATATTTGTCGTATATATGTATGTATGTATATATGCACATTGAATATGTTAGTAATGAATATTAAGCTTACTCTTGTCTGTTCTCCACCATTCAACCCTTCATGCAGTTTGCTATACTTTCGGTGGGGGAGGGGGGGCAAGCAGAAGTCACTAAATGCAAATAAACCTAATCGACCGGCGCATGGAATATGAAATAAGAGCTGATAAGCAATACGCTTTTATTCGTTGGAATTTTATGTTGATACATAACAAACACAACTACATAGACATATACATATATGTATATGTGTGTGTAGGCACAGAATTTGCGATAAGTGCAAAAATATGCATAAAATATTACATTTTCATATGTTTATACCTTCCATTTATTCGAAAAAAACCCATTACATATATATAAGAGAAAATACAACCCTGCAATAACAATTGAAATTAATTTAATTGATTCGAATGAAAAACGATGTCAATATTTTTCGCCATACTTAAATTTTATTGTGATCCCAACTCAAAAAAAACTCTGATCGACTTTTTATTTATTTATTTTAATCGCTTTGGTATTTGAACAATCGAATCTTTGCCGCAAAATCCGCATTAAAAAGTTCGCTCTGAAGGCGTTCTTGGAAACTAGACAAATCTGGTTCCCGATGCCTCATTGAGGGGAAGGTTTGATCTGACTGTGCATTTCAGAAAATCAATAAAAACTTCATCAGCCGTTCGGAGGCGGCTTAGAACAATCTGCAGGTCCCTCCATCGGGACACATTGGAGTGCTCCTCCTTGACCAAAAAACCTATTTAGAGTTCTTGAAAATAAACATAAAATAATTTTTCTCATCACCTCACAACATTCAAATGAACACCTCACGAACTTCGAACCGCTTGAGGTAATTTTCCCCCATTTTTTGTTTTGGCACATATTGGGGGTTACCTCAGCCATAACTTGACGAATGTTGGTTTTTCAAGTGCTCGAAGGTAGTTAAAGTTTATACGGACCTTTGCGTAGCCCCACAAAAGAAGTCTTACGTTGTGTCGGCGACTGAAAGATTCCGCTCCTAGGAAATTTCTCTGGCATTAAAGCCATGTTCGCTCATGTTGCGTGACATAAGGTACCAACTTGCTGAAACCACATACTGTTCAAGTCGTGCCCTTCAATTGCAGCCCAAAAAAAGTCGGTTATCTTACGACCAAACGCTCCGAATTGACAGTGACCCGTTGTCGCTTCATAGAAGTAAAGACCAGTCACACCTCCGAACCAAAGAGCGCAGCAGGATGTTTTTTTTTTTTTGGTTTAATGGCCACTCTTCAAATATTTGAAGATTCTCGAAGCCCCAAATGTGACAAATTTGATTATTTGCGTAACTCCCGAGTGTAAAATGTGTATCGTCGCTGAAGAAAATTTTGTTTAAATAATCGCCGTCCACTGCAGCTGGCTTCAGCTGTTGTGTGAGCTGGGCTTTATATGGTTGAAGGTCTAAGTCCAAGTGCAAAATACACCATAATGCGCCGTAAGGTCGAGAAGTAGATATTTTCGTGTCTTCGGCTACACTTTCACTTACAGCAGCAATATTTGAGGTGGAGCAAGTAAAACGGTGATGCAGAGGTCTTACAATATCTGTAACCGATCCAGTCTCTTCGAATTTCTTTACCAATTTTACCAAAAAGCATTTTTGCAATGTATAGAAAGATCTTCGGTCCCTCCTCGGCTGTGGGTCATCTTGCAGGCAGTACCCTGTTGATAACATTATCATTAACCAATAGTTGGATCCTTAGGTTAATATCTAATATAAAATTGTTAAATTACACATTGTATTAGCTGCATTCGAGGTTTGGAATCCAGGCTGATCGGATATCAGTTTGAGTATAATTCATGATTTTTCTTTACCGTCTGTATTAATAAAGCCTTGCTACCCTTGTCCTCTAGAAGAGTAATGCATTCATATATTGACTTCGAGCTGATCCCAGAGGTAATTTCTAAAGTAAGTGGTAGACGCTACGTTCTAGGATACCACCGCTGAAGCATTGATATTCTACATGATTCCCACGTTAGTAATCTTCATTGTGGTAAAGAAAACATATACTCGTAGAATTGAATGAATGGTTAGATCTTCAAAGCAATGCATGGTCAAGCCGAGCTGCAATCTGTTGAATGCAAGAAAACATGCCCTTCTCGTCCAATTACTTCCGAAAGATTTCCTCTTTGACAGCTTTAATTTAAAAACTACAATTGTTTTAGCAAAAACTGAGATCGAACACCCATTCAAAGTTCCATAAGTAATCAGTAAAGCCCTCAAAACTTTCTGGAATTTAAAATATTTGGAGTTTTAAATATTATGTATTCCATTCCTCCTAGTGGAACACACCTCAAGCTCTTACAGCAAAGACTTTTATGAAGTAAAAATCCTACTACCTTCAAAATTGTATTTGAGCCGCTCCGGCCAAAGTTTGAAATACGCCAATGTGAAACCGTCAGCAGTATGGTCACACAAAAACCCACTGCGTCAAATGCCCAGGAAATCACTTATCGACAGTGTGCTAACGAAAGGGCAATTCTGATAATCTCAAATGAGCTCTATGCAAAAGAAGCCATCCACACAATAAAGGCTTAGTTTATAAAAATCTTCAAAAGTTAAATACCCCCTCCCAAGAAATAAGTTAGTCACACCCAATTTTATTGGTTACAAAGAAATCAACCACAGGTTTCCTACTCGATGTCAATGGAAATACGCAGAGAGGGTGGGACGACACCACCTGACAAGACAGGCCTTTCCCTTCCCGCCTTTACCTCCTATTTCCTACTACTCCATGCTCCAGTTTTAGGTCCTTCTCCTAAAATTGTTTTCCAAAATCAGGAATAATTTTTTTTTTCTGGTCCGAAACAATATCAAAGATTCACCGGTGAAATCCAATCGAAGATCTCAAAGGAAGCAGAGCCACACGCACCCACTGGGGTTAACGTCTTACGACACCCAAAAGACGAAAGTTCATTGCCTTTGGAATACCCACTGAGTGGCCAATTAATCAAAAGAAAAACACACCTGCCTCGATCGACTTTTGTGTCGGCAAAGACACGGTCTAAATTACGACTTATCTGATCATTCTTGTTTTTTTTTTTTTTTTTTGTGATCAAAATCCATTCAAATTGGACTTGCCCCAACAATGCAGCCTTTGTAATGGGAAGACGATCTGGACAGCTTTCTGAAGTATAGTGTCCTCTATTTTCAATATAAAAACACCTAATGTCCAAGGATGGCAAAAAATCGAATAATCCGACGGCTGAATGCATTCACCAAAGAGTGCTTCGCTAGGACATGCACCTTGAGTTTGGCGAGGAGCATGTCAATAAGGTCTGTGTGAACTTAGTGACGCTCATTGCTAGGGGAAGGGGCCGGGCCGATGATCGGATCTGTACCCTCGCAAGCCAGGTTAGTCAACTGCTTGGAGTTTTACCGGGCTACAGTGAGAACCATGACCTTATTGCGCCAAGGGTCGCTGCAGTAGCGGATTTCGCCAAGTCGTAGGTAGGGATCGTACAAAAAAGATGAAACAGAACAAAAACAATTACAACAGCAAGAGCACATCCGAAGGTCTGGTCTTTATTTCTAGAATTGGCTCAGGATGATATTGTATATCCCACTTACGCTCAAGCTGCTCAGCCAACGAAAATACTACGAATTCGATGGAAAAGGGCTGTCCTCACAATCAACAAGGTTTTCGTATGAGAGAAAGGACAAGCGAGCTAGCAGGAAAAGAAGAAGCTGACGCTGATCACCAAAGAGAACAAGTCGCTTAGAGGGACCAGCTACAATCGAACATGTGAGTCAAGCGACAGAAGTCAGTCCAGATAACGTTCTGCCTTCAAGGTCCAGGGTTTTAGACAGCAATTTGCATAAAGAACTTCAGAAAGGTTCAAAAACTATTATTGAAAATATCAGAGCTAGCGCTAAGAAGGGCCTTAGACTTCCTCTAGATGACAAACCCAAAAGTAGCAACCCGCGGTACACTTGAGAATAGACTGAAGGGTACAAGAAGCGACAACATAACTCGGAATTCCTTCCGGCCGAAAAGAGCAGTACCTCGCCGAAAAATCTAGAAAACGACAATCTTAGGGGCAACCAACCTCGACAACCAAATGTAGGTAACTTAGCGAAGAACATAGAAGTCATAAGATATCACCGCCAAGGCAACGGGGACCGAAAGTTATGGAGATAGGGCAACCCAATCTAAGGTCTAATATGAGCGGACATTGTAAGATACCTTTGAAGAAGAAGAACACCCAGAACCGACATCTCAGCCCCAAGAATGCCGGCGAAAGCACATATAAATGCAAGATCAACGAACTAATTTCTCTGATCGCAAACAGGCGACGAAATCAGCAACCCTAAGGCAATAGATGAGATCAATGAGAGTAGCAGTTCCGCCTAAAGAGTTACTCAATGAGTTCCATACGATAATGATTGAGCAGAATGACTGACTAAAGTAAAGGACTGGCAACAAGAACTGTAGATGATGATATTCTCCATACATATAATGTTACCATATTCCTACCTAGAAGTGTGGTTAAGAGACAGTATTACGCTGTAGCTCCAAGAGGTCATTGATGGCCACAGTAGGTGTGGGTGGTCTACAGGTGTTTGAATTTTTATCGAGTTTTCATCACCGCACTACTATTTCCCGGGGTAGTATAGACCTCATAGCATATATTTTAGGGGAAAATCTCTTCTCCGTGATGACGCTTTTGCGTTTCACATCCGTTGTACCGAGTTCTACGACCATCAGGTATTCTGCAGACTCCGTGATAAGTAATCCCCTTTCCTGAGCGTACTAAAGTTTTCAGCTTTGGCATCTTATATCTTATAGTGAAGGGAAGAAGCTCTGTCTTCTTTGTGTGAAGATCTGTTCGGATATTCCACCATTACATTCGATAGAAAAATTAAATATGTATTCCGATTTCAATTAAATATATTAATAACCACTCTAAAAGCCCAACAGGTGCAACACTTGCTCACCAACTGTTTACATGCAAACAACAACTGTCTCATGTGATAATGATGATGATGCTGGTGCCGGTCGTCGGTGCTACAGCCGCACCCAAAATCCGACTAACGAAACGGGGCATTAATTAATCATACTCGTATAAAAATTCAAAACAATTCAAGTCATATACACACATACATACATACATACATATTTCTCATGTGTATTAAAATGTCGTCACTTTTTGATCAGTTCTCGAAGCGTGTGCGACAATCAGAATCAGTGAACGAACGCGCATAACCAACCGCGACATATTTATGTACTAAGTGACTCACAACTGTTCGGTAAGCCCGAGTTGAAATTAAAGGAAAAAAAAATAAATAAAATAAAAATAAAAAGAAAAATAATAAAAAAGGAAAAATAAAAATAATAATAATAAAAAAAGAAAAATAAAAATAATAATAATAAAAGAAATTCAAAAAAAAATAAAAATAAATAAAAAATAAAATAAAAAAAAATAAGTAGAAAAACATTTAAGAAATTAAAAAATAAAATAATTAAAAAGCAAAACAAAAAAAAATAAGTAGAAAAACATTAATTAATTAAAACTAGAAATAAATAATTACAATATGTAGTGATTATTTTGCCATAAAAGCCCCGCTTGAATGCGCTCCAAATACTTTTAGATAAGTGATTTTTTTTTGTTTAAACAAATATCAGAAAATTGTGCATGCGAAGAAGATATGTGTGTGTATGTGTGTCGATTTAAAGTCAAATTGATTTGAGCTCATTGCATTCATTCAATACTGAAGTCAATCACATACATTTATATATACCTACATATATATGTATGTATGTATGTATATCTATATGTACACGTATGTACAGGGTTAACCATTTTGCGGTTTCGAAAATAAACGTAAATAAAATGCATTTAAAATAATTTTTTTTTTATTAGGAAACTCTTTTCTTTATTATAAAGTTTGGACCTTGAACTTTTATGTGAAATACTGCATCATTCAAATGAACGCCTCGGGAATTTATGCATACTTCGATCCGTTTGAGGCAATTTTCGACCACTTTTTGCACATATTAGGCGGTAGGTCAGCCATAACTTGACGAATGTTGGGCTTCAAGGGATCAAAGGTTAAAGGTCCTCACGATCTTCAAAAAAAAAAAAAAAAAAACCAAGGATGTCAAATGGCACGATCTCCAGTGATGGTCGCGCCGTTGTTTTTTTTTTTTTTTTTTCAAAGAAGTAAGGTCCAATCACAACTCCGAACCAAAGAGCGCACTAGACAGTAAGTTTTTGTTTTATTGGTGTGGATTCTTGGAGCTCTAATGTAGCTTATTTACGTAAACCCCAGGTGATAAATGTATCTCGTAGCTGCATAAAATTTTGTTCGAAAATGACCGTCCACTGCTTGTTGGTCAAGCACTCAATCGATGTACTCGTAACGTATGTACGGCATTGTGAATGGTCAGCTGGGTTCAGGGGTTGTGTGAGCTGGACTTTGAATGGAAATGGCAGGTGCCGTAAGAAGGTATCAGCTCTTGAGAACGTCGAGAAATATGCGGGTCTTCGGCTACAGTTTCACTTACAGTAGCCTTTGTTTGAGGTGAAACGAGACAAAAAAATGGTGAACAGACCTTACAATCTCTGTAACCGATCCAGTGTCTTCAAATTTGTTCCATATCGTAATCTCCTCTCAAAGGACGAAACGTGGAATCGTTTGGGTCACCATTTTTTATAGCAGGTTTTAACAATTTTAACGCGTTATGCGTTTGTAAAGCGATCCGTTTTCATAAATAACTGACTTTTAATTAAAACAAAACATGTTAGGTTTGACAGTAAAGTTTAACAAATGTCAAAATGTAGCGCTGTACTTTTGAGACTACAAAATGTATAACCCTATATTTAGTATATTATATATGAATTGTCATGCTTTGTGGCTATCGGCGGTTATAAAAACAAAAAACATATGTACATTTGTTGTTGTTTTAATTAATTATAATTTAATTTTCAATTCTTACATTTTAATGTGAAATTCTATTCATATCAATCATTGTTTACTCATTTTTTCGCCTAGTGATTGAAATGAAATGTCCATGAAACGACCCAACGATATTTAAGTATATACAAACATATATATATATATGAAAAAAAACATATGTCAGCACATACATATGTACGCAAAATAATAATAGTTGGAAAAAAAATTAAAAAGGGAAAGTAACAAAAAATAATTAGTGCAGCGAATTTGTGTTTGTATGAGACGAAAATTGTACTAGAACGTGGAAAAGGCAAAAGTTAAAGAGAAAAGAAAATAACAAAAACACCAAAATTATAACTAAAAAATAAAAATAAAAAATCAAACCCCAACAAACGCATTATCGAAAAAAGCACAACCGAAATCACAAAAGGAAAAAACACCAACAATAAATAACAACCGAACAACTAACTTATCGAGCCAACCACATAAATAAATACAAAAACAAAAACCTTGTATTGAAAAAGCGTTTAATTTGTTTTTTTAAATAATTATTCGCACAACTCAACGCCGACGCTTTAATCGAAGTACAGCTCTCACTAGTACTTTGTGATTATTTCATACCGTTAATCGCACACAAGGAAACCAATAATCGCCAAAACAAAATGGGTTGCACCACATCGGCCGAAGAACGTGCTGCCCTCCAGCGTTCAAAGCAAATTGAAAAGAATCTCAAAGAAGATGGCATCCAGGCGGCAAAGGATATAAAACTATTGCTACTTGGTAAGTAGAAGGCATATGTCGAAACTACATATTAATTAAGTTAATAAATATATTTACAATAACTAATAAGAGTGCTCTCTTAGAAACAGTAAATATGTGAGGTTAGGTTTTACATATAGAATTTATGAAAAAAAAAACTGCCAGCTGTGGCGGTTTGCAGTTCGCTGAGGGTGTATGGAATAGGAGGGTAATATCCATACTGGCACGATCAACCTCCAATATTATAAAAAATCTAGAGTTTACCCGTGACTTCTTCCGCATGGAATTTGAAAATCCATTTAACAAAGTTTTAAGTTGGTTTTAAGATATTTAAAGCTTAAGTAAACATGAAAACAAAATAGAATACTGATATATTTCTATGAAAACGAAGTCCTACACCTATCGCGGTATTTTTTATGGTTAATATTTTTTGTTTTTCCGTGGGGTACCAGAAGCTCCAGATTATCTCCTGCAACTAGCCGTTTCTCTCAAGTCTACTCCTGCTACCTTAGAAGTTTTGACCTTGACCTTTGTTTATGGTAGGAAGGGAATCCTAGAAATAAATACAGATTATTCTTGGAAACAATCTATTAGTAGAGTAGCCTCGATTACATTTCGATGCATGGACGGACTTATTCGACCCTTTTAAATGATTATATTTATACTTAGCAGGAAGCTCTTCTACCTGTGATTTTCCGGGAAAACGATAACGGACCACACTGAGAGCCTGACAGTGAAATGTTGTAATGTTGCACCGATTCCTCCTCATCTATGCCCCTGCAGCTGCGGCAAAACTCGTTTGAGAAGCATCCCATCTTTCTACCATGAGTTCCAATAAGACAGTGTCCGTTTATTACGCCGGTTGTTATGTTTATGGAGATCCGGTTTAGAAGAAGTAGAGTTTTAGTTCTGTTTATCTCAATTACTGGCCAGATTTGATTTGTCACATTGCACATGGTGAAAGCTAGTCTTAACAGATACTTTGCCGAGGAAAGCGGCATGCCCACGTCATGTACAGAATTTACCGTTGTTAGGACTGTTCCCTTACTGACCAGTTCGTCGTCTACGCAGTTCTCTTGGATGTCCCCGTGACCAGGGACCCAAACCACGGACGTTCCGCATAGTATCGAGAGTTTGTTTAAAATCTCTTTGTATTTTATTGCCACCTTTGAGGTGGTATGATTGCATTGATTAAGTCTCTGCAGCCAGAATATATTGTAATAGGTTGGCTTAAAATATTAAAATGAGCAACCATGAAGCAGTTAGTTCCGCTCGGAATACGCTGCTGTGGACTCTTACGTCTTTTACTTAAATTTATAGCGGTTCAGAGTAAACTCCACAACCTACTTTGCCATCTAGTCCAGAGCAATCGGTGAAGATGCATACGGTTCTATGATTCAGAACTGCGGCACTTTCCCACTCGTTCCACTCTGCGATTTTTTGTTGAAAAAGATTAGGTGTAGTCCACCTCTTCCGAGAGTTGTATAGAGTTTAGTACTTGGGCGTGTCCTATGCGGTTTCTTCGTGGTTGAGTTGTATTGAAACTTATGCTCCAATAGGTATCCTTGTCTAGTGCTGGCCACCAGACAGTGACTTCGTAGAATAATATGGGTCGTATTGCCGCTTTGATTAGCCAGTACACAATATGTGGTCTTAGTCCCCATCTCTTGCCGTTCGTCGCCTTGTAGGCGTATAGTGTGGTATGCTTCTTACACCTTTCTACTATGTTTAGGCTACAGGTGAGTTTGCTGTCTAAGAGTATGCCTGGAAATTTAACCTCAGTAGAAAGAGCGATCTCGGTGCCTTTGAGTAAGCGTGGTTTACCATAAAAGCAGATGGTTTGTATTTTCTGGTGAAGAGTAGAATTATATAGTGCCTATCCCTTCGCGTGCATTTCTGATATGAAATAAAAAGATTCTTATAAAAAAAACCTTCAGCCGTTCGGACATGTCTTAGAGTAAACTGATCTCAGTTTTTACCGGGTTTACAGTGAATCCTTGTTTCATAGTCCAACCCGCTGAGATTTAAGTGCCGTGATTTATGGTACATCCCAATCGTTTGCAGTTCCTTTCCACTCTTTTCAGCGAGTCTCCACCAATACATAGCTTTCAGTGGCTTCAATACTTTCAACGTAGGTCGAACCGCTGGGGCACAGCGTGGAGTGCAGACAGATCAAACTTTTACTTGCACCATGCAAACGAGAACCTATTGTTGTATAGATGTTTTGCCAGATTATCAATTTCTGAGATATCACCTCTCCGAGCTAGGTAAGGTGAAATTAGCTGAGTACGCAGTATAAACAGAAGAAGACAAATTAACCTATCGAGTGCCCGGCTTTCCGCCGATCTATTATGATGCTACCAGCTCCATCCTTACGGAGATTTCTACGTAAGATTGGAAGATTACCTATAGAAGTACAGAGAGCCTACTAAATAACTTAGAGGCAGCCGCTTGGATCCAGAATTGAATGTCTAAAGTCGGCGAAGAAGTCAAAACTCGGAAAGTCAGCCCAAACTTAGAGCCGCTGACAGCTTACAACCTTATCGGTGGACTCGCTGATTTCAACGCCGTAGATGGTAAGACGCAGATGAGGAAGTTACAGTCTTATTAAAACCCTCCCTTGATTGCAATAAGGACGAACGTGCTGATTTCGCCTGTGCCACCCCTGCAGTGCGAAACTTCGATGCTATCAGTTAAGAAGCATAATATATTGCTTTGCAGGGAATGTCTACTGCACTACCAATGCAGGGATTACCCCTACAGGTACCTGCTTGAAGCGGAGCCGCAACCGGAACATTATAAAAAGATTACCATATTAATAATTATTAGAATATTTAACAGAACCGACAAGTTTTGAACCCCATTCATAAAGATTCGCTCATAACTCCTTTAACTCACTTCCCGTTAATGGCTTCATTGGAGCCCGACGACCACCTATTGCATTCAAAAAACTCCAGCTTCGACGTAAGACACGAGTAATGCTGATTCAACTAATGTCTGGATGCTTTAGGAGCCTTAAGTCTCACCTATCTACACGTAGATAAGAGCGTGCTATGCCCATCGTATCTTCAACACATAATAAGTCGCGGAACGACACGAACTACCTGTTGCTTTCATGTCCTCTAAAACTGAGCAGGGTGTTACTCTTTATGGCCTGCTGCTGTCAAAAAAGCTCGTTTACTGAGCCTCCATTGATTTAACTCGATGGCTTAGATTATAAGTCGGTGCTGGCAAGTCGAGGCGGCAACAAAAAGAGAAACTTTATTCAAAATACACCCTCTCATCTTGTTAGATTCTCAGTGATGTGATGATTTTAATTTAATTTTCTAGCGATAGCATACTCTCAACGAAATTGAAAATCGAAAATCGTTTATACATACATATACATATAAATCAATCTCCATTATAATGCATTTTTGTTTTCAACGAAATTCGATTTCATAGCTATTGTTGTTACTTTGCATAATCCCTCCATTGTTATTCGTTGTTCATTACATTCGTGTTTATGTTCAAAAGGATCGTGTAATTGCTAGAAAAGCAATAACATATTCAGTAAATTTGATGTTATTTCGAGCTTTGCCTTTCATTTTCTGCTTTTGTTGTTGTTTTCAAGTAGTTTTCTCCTAGTAAATCGCTTTTAATCCTCGACCCACCGACGCGCCATTTACTGTCATGAATGTCATTTGACAAACACACGACGATTCGAAGCACTTTGAAAAAGTATAGAGATATGCATGTATGTATGCATATCTGTCTGTATGTGTGAATGAATGCACAGGCACTTGTTAGAATGTGCAGTTTGTATTTGTGTCTCTCTTGCCTATGCCCTAAAATGCAACAAACACGAGCCTACTATCTATATTTTCTCCTTTTCCTCCTCCTCATCTTTGCTTATTTTATTTGTGCAACAAACTCTGGCTCTGGCTCAAAATCATTGTCTGGCGCTTCAACCAACTACTATTTTGTGCCAAAGTTGTTGTAATACACACTCTCATATACTTACATATACATATGTACCATATATATATGTATGAAGAAAAGCACTCATTCACAAGAAGGAAATTCCTTCCACTTGCCTGATTGCAATGCAACTCATTTCCGCCCACTCAGGCCCTCTAGTACTTAGTAGCCGAAAGACTGAAAGGTACATACGCTTCTACATACACCTTTATTCAGTTTATAGTACCTATGTGTACTCGGATGTGTTTACTCAGCCGTACTATAACTCCCACTTGTGTCTCTACTCTAAGTATTCGTTATACTCGGTGAAATTGTCGTTTCTAATGGCGAATGTAAAGGCTGTAAGCAATATATGTAAATAAATGTATGTACATATGTGACAAGGTGAGTACGAGTTCAACCCAACTGGAAATCTGTAATAAGAAATTTAAATAATTTTTATTGTAGTGCAGAAAGTTGGGTTTATCAAGTGATGAAAAAAAGTTTCTATTCTCCTTAAGTGATTGACCAGTGATTTTAATGGATCTAATGAACTAAACTAAACTGAAGTAGTAAAAGTGGTAAATTAAAGGTGTTTTCATATAATGTACTCTAGCATCTCGCCGCAATAAACTGTCATTAAAATTCAGAAGTGGAATATTGGAATATTTGCATAGAAGTGCACAACAACTTATGCACTATTTACAAGCAACATAATACCGATCTATCGATTAGTAGACGACGTCCATTTTGTTCATTCATTGAGCGAACATATATTAAGGAGTTACCAAACTGCTACGATCCCCAGTCAAACATCATTTCCAAGCTTTGACAACGTCATTGCTGAGAAAGAATGTTACTATTCTTGTAGTTGCTATAGGGACTAGCATTTGTCTCGAACCCGATGGCGGAGCTAAACCTGTTTCCTAATACTTCAAGCAAGTGATTGCTTTCTATATGCTGCTTGCTATGCTCCGAATCAGCTTATTATTTTTCTACAGACCTTTCCTACAATTGGAACAAAGTAGACAATGCCCGACTGGTCCTAGATATAGCAAAAATAGTTGCATAAGTGTGACGTAGTCTAGTCATTCTCATCGTCTATTCTTTCAATTATCTTAGGCTCATAAGCCTACAAAGTCAAGCTACTCAGAGAGCATGATACTTTCTTGTAGTCCTTATAGGGATTAGATTTTACTTCCAACCCGATGACAGAGCTAAAACTCTTTCCTGACACCTCAAGTAAGTGATTGCTTTCTATATTCTGCTTCCGAAAAGCTCATTAGTTTTCTCCCGACCTTTCCTACTCTTGGAACATAGTAGACAATGTTCACTCAGGTCGTATAAAGAGCAAAAATAATTGCCTAACTGTGATTTCTACTACTTTTAATGAATTCACCACTTCTTAAGCTCATAAGCTTACAAGGACAATCTACTTAGAGAGCGGGATACCACCTTGCAGTTGGTAAAGGAGTGTAAAGATAGCAATGATGGAGTCAACATTACTGCCTGTCCATTGAAGCAAATGGTTGCCTGACTATTCAAGCAAATGCGCTTTATATTCCACTTCTGATAAGATTAATTAGTGTTCCACTGCTTTCTCTTATCTTTGAAATATGCTTGCTACTCGATTGCACAAGCCCTTAACGTCAAATATACCAGCGGTTATATGTATATAGTTGCAATGTTCAGCGATATTTGGTGGGCTTTAGCATCCGATCTCGATTTTATGCCTTCAAGAATCAATGTGACTCCGAATAAGAGGCAATCAGTTTCTTTTCTGCTATCATCCTTTGAGAAGACGAAACTTAGGAAAGAGGAAGCAGGCTAAACTGAAATCCACCTACGATTGTAGTGTTTTCTAAATTGGTGTACGTAAAAATTGGCAAGAAATTCTTATTCTTACGCCGTATCGAGCTCGTACACCCAGTTCGTAACGCAAAGGAGCAAAGGAGGGCTCCTATATACTACTCAGTCCATTTTGAAAAACGAAGGCTGAGCAGGAAACCTTCACATTTGAAGTTGGTTGGCACGTTTTGTCCAAAACAAATCGTTAATTGTCAAGAAACTTTATTGCCCTTTTTCGATGTACCTGAGGATTCTAGGGCTGATGAGCTCGCTCTCTCTTAACGGTAGGGTGAGGAAAGCCTCAAACTTTCGCTTATGATGATAACTATGAGACTCCTTTAATTATCATAGCATCAGAGCAGCGCAGCCAATCGCAATTTCTCGCTGGTGACACGCCCGAACAGTTTGCATTTTCCAATTGGGAAATTTTTTCTTGCATATTTAATTTAGTTGTCTGTACATATTTAAATGGAAATCACTGTATAAAAACTAAATTCAAAATTCCACGACGACAGCAACAACAACAACAACGGCTACGATAACGAAATGAGAAGTAGGTAACTACAACCGACGGTCTGAAAGGCGGCGAGTCTAACAGAGTTCGCAACAACATGCACTCGAAACGCCTCATCAACACACTGCAAGGCCTGTAGAGTGGGCGGCACTGGTTGCTTCTGCAGCTACTGCCGCTATCGCAGCCGCTTACATGAACTCTACCTTTCAAGCTTGCTTGCTTGTTTGTTCTTCCTGTTGCAACGGTTTTTGTTTCTTGTTGTTGTTGTTGTTTTTGTTATAAATGTTGCTGCTGATACCATCACGAAAACATTTTGGCAACAAAAAAAAAAAGTGTATGCTCTGCCGGGTAATTGTTTTGTACTAGAATAGAGTAAAACTTATCAAGTCAACAACAACAACAACAACAACAACAAACAATATCTATAACAAAAGCAAGTGTTAAATAGTGTGAAGTAGAAGAAGAAAAAGAGGGAACATGAATAGTGCAGATGAAGCAGGATAAACGATTTTTTTTGTGTTGTTGTTTTTGTTACTTATATACTCATAAGAGTAGTGTCATCTCGTCAATGTCTGTTGAAGTGTTGGACCCGAGGCGAGGCGAGTTAAGCGCTCTTCACACCATTCTCAAATGGTAAACATGTGCCTGTATGTACATGTGTACGTATACTTGTTTACACTGTTACATTCATACATACCATATATGCAAGTGCTTTTATATATGCACATACATATATCTAGTTGTGCAGGCAATTACCGCCTAATCGTTACAGCGTTTGGTTAAAAACTATAAATAAATTATGCAACAATGGCGCTCATATGCGCTATATACTATACAAACACACCTACATACATGCATATGTACATAAGTATGAGTACTCGTTGAAAACATGAGCGCACTGAATGCTGTGGTAAATGCCAAGGATAAGTCGATGGAGAAAAAAATCAATTTTTTTCTGTTTTACATTTTAATTAAATCAATAAATTAAATTAAATTAGTTTGGATGAGTAATTTATTTTCCTCTTTCCGTTTGTATGTAGTGGTAGGCGACTGTAGTAGCTTTTGTAATGCGCTATATATGCATGTAGGTATATTTGGTTGCATGCAGCAATAAGTCATTGAATGTTGATTGATAGGAACAGATTTGGATGGCAGGTAGGTGGCTAGGAGTGCTGTCCGAAGGCTTTAACCTCGGTCCTCTTTTGGTTTTTGCGGAGCCCCATTCTAGGTTTGGTACTCCATGGAATCCAAGTGAGCCATTTCGAGTTTGTAAGGGAGCTGGACACTCACAGAGCAAATGGTCAACTGTTTTCTTATGCCCTTCCAGCTTACAACTGTCATAACGGCTGCTGTAGGACAAACGATTTGTAGATTTATGTGCTCCGAAGTGCCTGCGAACCGTTATGGTGGCTTTAAGTCTATATATATACTTTCCCTAGACCTATTTATTATTATTTATTAGGTTCTTAGTACTTGTCCTGTCATACTTGGGTCAAAACTACCTCATTATCTTACAGATCGCTGTAGATTTCCATCTGTTCAATGTTTTTTTGCTCAAATTGCAAGTGAAACTTTATTCTGTTCGTTCCTAGCGCACATGCTAATTATCTCCGCTTCAGTTGCATCAAACGATGCTCCCAAAAGATGGACAACTTGACAGCTTTTTAATGTTTCTTTGACTGGGAATCCAGATTATAGAGATGGCAAGTTAAGCTGGTGGAGAGCTTAGAGCCTTACTACAAATATTGAATACGTTTTAATTAACCATTGGCTGACAATAAAGCCAGCCAGTAGTATCGTCTAATTATCCATACGTGAAGCTGCTCTCTGTATCCTCTCGTTATTTTCCGCAATCCAGTTTAGACCCATCAGGTGGGTAAAATCGAAAACCGTCGAGAACTTCCGCAGATCACTTAACGTATTGGCTAAGCAGTTCTCTTTAAACCTGGTATGGATGTCTGGACAGAATAACATGCCGGGTAATAAGATGGCCGACGAGCTTGCAAGGAAGGCCACAGACTCCTTTTCACTTTTGCCAATCACGGAAGAGTTTGTGCATGCCGCTATTCACTTGTAAGCTCACTAAAAAAGAGTTATTTATTAAAGATGCTATCTCAAGATGGAGAAGCCTCAATGCGTTTAATGTGACAAAAGAAGGTCACGTGACCTTATCGAGCTAAAACCAATGGAGATATCTACAGTTATAGGTCTTCTTACAGAGCACGTCTGTTGGGAATGCACGCAGAGAGCTGGACATACCATCTAAAGACTTCTGCAGAAGTCGCAGACAAGAAGTTGAACCTCAAACCTGAAGGTAGTTTCTTTGCCTGCAGTATCCTACGTTTGCCTTAAAGATTCAATCCTCTGCGGTGAATGTGAAGCCCTTCGGGTATATTTCTGACATAAAGGCTCCTCATAAAAATCCATAACCACATTCATACGTCCTTTTCTGCAGGTAGACCCTTTATTTCAATCACTAATCGACCATATTTTGATTCTCCACTGCGAAGAGCATAATCCCGCTCCTATCAGTTGACAAAGGAGTATCGGCTTGGAGATCGGAATCACCACCAAAGTAGAGTCGGTTTGTGGATACATTAATTTGAGGAAGAACTAAATGACTATCGCTTAATTGAAGGTAAAATATAATGAAAACGCGAACGAGACTGCCTCAGACTATTCAGTGGCTTCAAATACTTTCTACAACAGAAGACCTTAGCGGGAGCTTACGGCCTTGAAGATGCTCTCTAACGAAGCGAGTACCACCAAACGACTGTCGAGCAGCATAGCTTAATTGCACCACCATGGAGTTACTTGCTTAAAAGGACCTTTGTAGTTGTTTTGACCGGAATTTACGCCTAAAATATCATCTCCACTATGTAAATTGGAATTGGCAGAGTGCAGAGCGTTCAAAAAAGACGAAGTAATGCTTGCAGAGTCCAGACTACAGAAGTTCACGGCATTCAGTCGGTTCATCATATCCATCATATATTACAGAGATATGGACTAAATTGTGGAAGAAAATGAAGAAATTCCGCAAATTAAGTGAAGTCGAGATAATAGAAGACAGCAAAATGAGCCTTATTCAGGTCCTCAACCACTTTTCTTAACCAAACAAATATCTATCGCAAATGAATGTCTTAGGTCATAAACAAGACGACTACATATAAACGATTTTATTTTGTTGACTTGATATAAGGATTCTGTGTAACTCTATTATTGAATATTTAGAAAGTTTGTTTTAAAAATTGACCAACTCGCTCCTAATTAGTATTAATACACCCCACTATTGAACTGATTCTTTCACCATAATGCGCTTGCTTGTTTCAGCTACTATCATCCTATTTAACATCCCATTATTTATTTATTGTTTGTTTTATTCCATCCAAATATTATGCCTCAACTGAACATGCTCCTTAAAAAGGTGGTTATAAGAGGCAGTTGAGAATTACAGCCCTTATAACCATTAGAATGAAGGTAAGACACCTGGTGGTGCTTACGGAAAACTAACTAGTTCTGCAATAGTGACGGGAAACGCCTAAAAGTAGGCAATTAAATGCTTGCTCATAAATAAATATTAAATAAATGCATTTTTATGTAATTTTTGTCATCCGAAATAAATTTTCATGAATTACTAATACATTGATAGCGCTTTTAGTTTCATAGTCTCTTCATATTAAATGATATCCTACTACTGTCTCAACCTTTCATTATCACTTGAAACTTGCTTTGTCACGTCATTTACTCACCTCCATGTGACTATTCTCATTTCAATTCAGTAAAACCTACGTGCAAATGTATGTATGTACATATCACATACATACATATCGCAAAATTCATTCAATATTTTTCCAATACGGCAAAACAAGTGCGCATTGCGCCGAAAACTATGCTAATATTTCTGTAATATGTTTGTGTTTTAGTTAAACTTTCGCCAAATGTGACAATGGAAGACAACCATGCGTACCTAATTAACTGTTATATCATGCACACTCACGCAACCCTGCGGGAACTCAACTCAACACATAGACACATGTGTATGTACATATGTAATATTTTTTTTTTTCATAAAAATTAAGTAATTTTCCAACGGGTGGCGGGTATATGACGCAGACTTGTTGGAAATATTAAATATTCCAAGAGAAAAACGAAAAATGAGAGACATTTTGAGATTGAGATTGTGCGAGTGTTATGTGACGACAGCAAAGGGGCGGGGAGTAACATTTTATAGTTGGTTTCTAATTCGCTGATGTTGGCAATGCCATATAAGTTAGTCTTCTTCGATGGTGTTAATATTGTAGAAGTGGCTCTGTTATTGTGAAATGGGGTATAAGTGTCCCTTCGAATACCATGCATGAGAAGCTGCCTGTTAAATATTTTTCGATAGATATATCTAACTGTAAGATGGCTTTTATTCCTCTAGCAATCGTATACATCTCTTATTTGCAATGTGGTTCCTTTTGAGGTCTCTAAATTAGGTTTAGTAAGATACATTTTTTAAAAAGTGAAAAGGAAAAAAATAGCTTTAAGTAGCCTAGTTGAATTTGGGAACACAAGACTCCTTTTTTTTAGAACTTGTCCAAGTATATGTTTTGATTCCTAAATGAAGTTCATAGTCTATATAGATGGACCTTCTAAGGTTCTGGATACCACTTTTAGTCAGACTAAGGGCAATCACAAATGAATTTGTGACGATTATCCTCCTGTCTTCGCCATTTACGTAATTTAACTTGGCGGTCGCCGCTCGACAGGAAATCTTTATCCCCCGTGTATACTTCTGATATTCCATCAACCATTCGGAGGTGGCTTAGAATAAACTAAAGCCCCCTCTATTTGTTGAAAAAAAAACATTAAGACGCTCAGCACTCTGTGTGTCTTTGCTGATCTGTGGGGCTTATTGATAGTCCACCCATACCAAAGAGATCTGCAATTGGTGGGACAATGGAAGCACTTTATACAAAAGATGTATCGACAAATACTCGTTTAACCCAAGTATACTCAATTTCGAATAATACTCTTTAAAAAATCGAATAATGAGCCAAGAGAGGATTTTAAGCTACAAACTGTATCAATTGTGCTCTCTATTTAGCTATCGGCACAGTTTATACATCTTCAGTTAGCGGACGATATGCAAGGAACCCTTCCACTAGCATCAGAAATACTTCGCAAGGAAATGTATGCCGTTTATGTCCTCACCGGAGCCCATAACGTAATAAATGCGAAGTTGGCTCGAGATGAACTCGTAGCTTCTTTTGAGTTCGTGTGATTTGCACTACGCAAATGAACTTCCAATATAGTCTTGTCAGCATGTTCCATGCCAATTAACCGGAATCCAATGATACAAAGACCCTTTGCATTAAATTTAGAAAAATGCATTCTTCCTGCAACGAATACCTAACATCGGTGCGAAAGGTTTACCTCTTTAATGTATCTTTAACCAACCAAGGAATAAAGATTTGCACTGCTTTCAGCGACATGGCAATCATAAGCTTAGGACAGAGTTAAGTGCTACCTATAATGATTTCTGCAGAATGGCACATAACCTCGCGACTAAACTCATGTACTCAGTGGAGTGGCTGAAGGTAGTATTTGGTGTATCCCTGTGGTTTCAAAAATCAAGTGGTTTCCTATTTCCTATTCACATCATTTGCATTCCCACATAACCTTAATCAAATAGGGTAATAGAGTAATTTCTGACTTGAAAGGGTTTGCTTTTTGACAGGGTGTAATTCAATCTGCAATCAGCTTCGTCTCATCCCTCATGGGACCGAAATACCAGTGCACGAAACGCCTGGAAGAGATTCCAAGTTGCTCTATCTGAAGTTCTTAATCCATCCGAAATTGTTTCCCTAGAAGGAAATAAAATATTTCTTAAGAAACTTTAATATTTTCAAAACACCCAGTAACTTACTTCCGCCGCGAATGCCTTTCCTGTCTTTAGATAATGTGAGAAGCAGTTCACTTCCTATTTCGCGCAAGAAGATGAGTAGATTTATTATACCAATATTGAAGTTTTGGTGGATGCATTTAAGATCTCATAAGAACCAGGATACTAGAGACCGAATGAATCATTGGAAATAATATTGATGGCCCGAAGAAGCTTGAAACTTTGGTGTCTCATCATGAAATTCTTCTGCCACGACTTCACTTGAAGCTGAGCTTGATGGAGTAATTTCTAATGCCACGTCTAAGGGATAGAAATTGCCCTCGGTTTAAGGAAGGTGTATACATCGGACGACTGCTCTCAGATTCACACTTCATCTGAATCATGACTTAGTCTCCAAGAGTAGTGTGGATGGCCTTAAAATAGGTCATAGAGAAATTTTAAGACAGCAACAGAGATCCCTTTAGGCGGCTAATGAATTTAAATGTAAATTTTTTAATACCTATCGCGATTACTTTCCAGAAATTTTAGGAGATGTGTGTGAAGAGCAAAGTGGACGATTGCATCAAGATATTAAGGAGATCGAGAAATTATACCAGGGGAAAAGAGGCGTCTAAAGAATAGCAGACTACTATAGGTTAGTATTGTCTACTGACATACTGAAGGCCAGCATTCAAGCCAAGCGGTCGCCCCTCAGCTGTGCATGTCAAGCTCTCCGAGTGTATTTCTGACATGATATAAAAGATTCTCATAAAAATCCATCGGCCATTCAGAGGCGGTTTGGACGTGTTTATAGTCCTCAATCATGCACAATCTTGGTTTCGTCGATTTCATTCCGGTAATTTTGCTCTGAAAAGATGCTCCACGATGTGGAAAGCCTATTGTCGAAAATTTCGATAAAACAATGGAAATCGTCGAGTTCGACCGATAAGGGAGCTTTGCTTCAACTGCCCCAGGAGCTATGCATTGCACAAAACACAGTTTGGAACCACTTGAAAAAGGTTGGATGCACAAAGAAGCTGGATATAGAGGTACAGTTAACGAGAAAAAAAATTATGAACCGAATTTCTATCTGCGAACCGCTGCTGAAACGTAAAAAAATCGACCCATTTCTGAAGAAGATGGTGATTGGTGATGAAAAGTGGATCACTTGCGGCAGCATCAAATGAAAACAGTCATGGTCGAAGAGCAGTGAGCCGGCACAAACGGTATACAAGCCATACCTGATAGTCCGAAAGATTTTATTATATGTTTGGTGTGATTAGTACAGAATCATCCACTATGAGCCGCACGGCCTACGGCTCTACCATCAGTCATTGCACCGTCTGAAGGAAACAATTACCCAGAACCGCCTAGCTTTGGATAGCAGGAGAGGAATTAGACATCATCAGGACAACGCCAGACCACACGCATCGATAGTGACTCGCTGGTAGGTTCTTTTACTTACACCTTATAGTCCGGACTTCGAACCAAGTGACCACCAACTGTTGCTGTCTATGGCGAAAGATTTGCCTGGGGAAGAATTGGATGTAGGCGAAACCTTTGAAAATCAATTGCACAAATTTTTTGCCAACATGGACAGGGGACATTACCCTCGAAAAGGCAAAAAGTTATATTTGATATAAATCGGATCATTTTAACTATGATAAATAAGCTTTCAAAGACAACAATAATTGATTACTTTTTACTAAATCTATATGTATGTATATAAAGGTAAATATATATCGTAGTCTACTTTTAGGGTGACAGTGAGTGTGTTGATAGCGACCAAGTCAAAAAAAAAATTGTTTGTGATTTATTTAATTAAATTAATAAAATTCGTAGCATCTAAAATTTTTTCGTTATTAAATTCCCACAAAATTTGCATAAACAATTAGTTTCAATTTTTCTATCTCCCACTCCAACAACAACGATTTTCCATTTCTAACTATGTCACCACAGCAGCGACAATCAACCACACGCAAACTGCATAATTTAGCAGAGCCAAAGATCAACTAAATAAAAACAAAGTTTAAATAAAAAAATATTAATTTACATACATAGTTGCATATGTACATATATGCATATTTACTAATATATAAAAGTACTTTGTAAATTTTATATAAAAAAAAAACAGCAAATAAATGAATATATCAAATCATCCAGTAGAAATTAATTGAAAAAGTCAAGTAGTTCGGACTCGGTCTTATGGCATCAATTGTAGTACGCAATGCGAACATACGTACATACATACATACATACATATGTATGGGCATACACTTGTGTAAATTTGTAAATGACTTGCCAGCGCATAACCAACCAACCAACAACAATAATCGACATGTCCACGCCGTTTAAACGTTTGCGGCACTGAAATGTCAATTCTCCACTTGATTGCATTGCATTTGATGGTAGCGGTAATGGTGTTCGGCAGTCTTATTAGTTTGCCATTGTTTTTGTTGTTATTGATGTTGTTGTTGTTGCCACTCATCATCGTGATCACCATCGACACAACACAAGGCACGGCAAGTCAGGTCGACCAACCGTTTGACTTTTGTTGTTCGCTAAATTCACCCATAAAGAGGATGGGCACAGCTCCAATTTTGTATGCGTTGGAGGATGGACTCCTACGAGTCTTCTCGTCCACTAGAGTAAATGTGGCGCGAAACCTATCCATGGTAGCTCGAATTACCAACTCTGCTGTGTGATTGTGTCAACCGAATATTGGACACAGGGCACAATGCGTATCGCGAACCGTTTGTTTTGGTAATAAATTTGCACGATTTGGAAACGATGCTCCGGAGTGAAATATATGCTTATATATATAATAATTATTTTTTGCTTGCAAACACCGGAAGTAGACTGCTAGTAATGCTGGTATATCTAGTGGTGTCTGTATGTTTGGTTATTGTTTTTTTGTCTCCAATTATTATTATTCTTTTTTTTTTTTCGTTTTTTACTACACAAATATTTATCTCTCGCCATATGGATTATCAATATTAAACAGCAAGATAACGAGAAATTTGTACTTGAAGATAAAATAAAATTCCTAATTATAATTTTTTTTGGAAAAATCGCTTCTGCATAAAGTTCGACCAGCATGACTGTGAGATTGCCACCAAAATATAAAGCTGCAGCAAAAGCCTAAGTCCCTACCCGGCAGCATGTAGAGAATGACAAAGAAATGCCACTCGCAGCCTACAAGATAGTCCACCAGCCGCTAGTAAGCTACTACGCACCAATTTGGACCCCTGTCAGGATACCGCCTTGATAATCACAGAAGGAATTCTTCTGATTTTGACCATTGAAATGGCCATGACTCGACCCCGGCCTACATAATGTATGTCCTGCATGTGAAGAGTTCACCTATACCCACTCATCTAACATCCCTCTCCTTCTGGTTCGAACCTATTGAAACAGAAATACACTCGGAGGGGTTGACATTCCCTGCCGAGGGGCGACCGCATTTATGAAATTTAACTTAATTCTTCTATTAAAATTATTTTTCCTTAACTTTTGGATGTAGGGCGGTTATAAAGCGCCAATAAAGGACCATTTCTATCTATGACCTCTGGTCATTTTTCGGGTAGCATTATAAGTCCGTTAGTGTAGAACTTCTGTAGTTTATCGGCGAAGAGCTTGGCCTTGTAGAGTTCATAATTGTTGCTGTTCTTGTTGTAACCACACACATGTGTTTCCCAAAGTGGTTTCTGGGGAATATTCTGGGAGTGTCTGACTTTGACCACATAAAATGTGGGTCATTCCAGTATAAAGATCCGACTTTCGTTCGGCTATTGTATTTTAGTTGTTTCTTTTGTCAGCCATGCCTAATGTTTTTGAATTAAAGATTTTTGAGCTCCTAACCTGTAGTAATGGCTTAGCCTTCTCAGAATCACTTTGTTTGCCGTTAATTCAGACTTTAAAGATGTTTGTAGAGGAGTTTGAAAATTATTTTTTTCGTTTTATATTCTCGTATGTAACACATTTTTCATCGCCCGTGAGAAGTCCGTTCAGAACTTGCTTTTGGCGCGTTTCACTGATGGCAATTCGGTCAATAAATTATTATTTTTTTTTGGCTCATTCAGTGGGCTTCCTTAAGAAGTCAGCTAGACAACTATCACTAGTGGGAAGGCAATGCCTATGCTATCTCTGGAAAGCTTCCATGTCAGAGAGCCTCCATCATTTGGAGAATTTTAACAGTTTTTTTTTGGTGATTGGGGCCAGAATGAGTTGAATCTTTGACACCAACATTTCCGAAACGGAATCGAGCAAACCTCTTCTGGGTCCATCGTTCACTTACAGCATTCTCAATGTAAGCCCTACAAATTTTCGGCAACTTAAGCAGCGCTTTTTTTACTTTTTACATCTTTAATGTACAAGAAATGGTTCGAAGTATGTAAGTACCAGAAGGAGAAGAGATATACCCATGAAAATTCAAACCGATCGGAGCAGAATGACTAGCAGAGTTGAGTTGATTTCGCCATTTCCGTCTGTGTGAACGCAAAATAGTCCCTCAGTTTTTGAGATAATTAAACCAAAATCGGAACACAGCTACACTGCCCCATTGAAAAGATCTTTTGTCGGAAGCGGCCAGATCGGAAAACTTTACATATATGTACACTAGCTCCCGTATAACCGATTTGTTCAGGTATGAGGTTTTTGCTCAAGAATTCATCAAAAAGAGCATGAAACTTGGCTAATATTAGGTCTAGTAAAAAGTAATCCATTATTTGTGAATTAAATAGAGGGCTTTATTTACCATAATTGGAGTTATCCGATTTATGTCAAATATGCACCATTCTGTTCGATATGTTTTTGCCATTTCGAAGGTAATGCCCTTATGCCTCTCTCATAGAAACCCTTTTCCCTATTGACAACAAATTGGCACAAGCAATTTTTCAAAAATTTTCCTTGCGTCCGATTCTTCACCAGGCAACAGATGGTAGTCACTTCATGTGAGGTCCAACTAAGCTCTCAGAGCTCCTAGCGAGTCAGTAACGATGTGTGTAAAAAACTGGCGTTGTACTAAAGAAACACCCTTCCCCTTCTCTTCGGAAAAACTGGGCGGTTCTTTCAGACGGTCCAATTGCTGACAGTTCAGGTTTGAATTAAGAGTTTGGCCGTAGGGAAGCAACTGGATGATTCCTTGCCAATCAAATTAAACACACAACTGATTACTAAAGCCATCTATTGCAAAAATAATGGATTTCTTATTCTAGTTGTTAGCCAATTGATAAGGAACGTCATGTCATATCTTTAAACATTTTTGCGCCGTAAGGACATTCAACGTTTTCTTCTTAAACATTAAAAATAATGGATTTTTTTCTTTTATATTTCACAGAACTTTAGTTAATTTCATTTACAACCATTTTACATGCAACTATTTTAACAATTATTTTCGTGAATTTGTCTAGTGACCATTAATCCGTTTTTATTGTCTTCGTTTATCGTTGTTTTTGCTTTTCACTAATTTCCATGTCACTACAAAGTGCTTTTCTATGTAATATCTAGTTGTTTTTTTTATTTCATGATTCGCAAGAATTCACTTTTTTAATAATTGCATTTATTGGAACACCTCATAACCTCATCATTGCGATATACCATACATATCTACTCACGCTACATATTTATTCTACTTCAAAATGCTGTTCTCTGCACATTAACGAGTTTTTGCTATTTTAATTTAGTTAATATACGAAGAATTCGCAAACTCAGACGAAACGGACGCTTAAAACAAAATTAACATTAACTCTAACCAACCCTCCACCTGCCGAGGGCTCGAAGACTTACCTCTCTTCCGCTCGTACGCTCAATAAATACACACAGGCAAACCTCCATTTAAAGCAAACGCTTAGAACAAATCCTTGCTGTCCGTGAACAGCATACAATCTATGAACCAAGAAGCAAACCAAATCAATCACAACGAACAGAATTACAAAGAGCAAAGAAAAGAAAAAGAAAAAAAAGAAAATATTAAATGGACGTTTGTTATATTGCTGGCGCTTATATACGTGTATGTATGTGTATGTATGTATGCATGTATTTAAGTGGCAAGTTGTTGTAATGACAGCAATACGTCAAACGTTCCACCATTGAGTTCAGTCAGAGTAGAGTTTGGGGCATTAAGCTTGCAGTGGATTGAAGGACATTTACTTCGCAGATTATTGTTTGTAGATCCAAACTGATTGAATACACACGTCTACAAGATAAATTGATGGACCGAGACGGTTGTTTGACGAAATGCGCATACTTAAGAGAACTCTATATTTATGTACAATACATATATGTATGTATCACTCATCTCCTATAAATCTACTTTTCCTCACACACCCACTGGGATTCAATAGATTTCTATTGAAATTAAATTAAAAAATTAAATAAATAAATAAAATAGTAATGCCTCAAATGCGTAGATAGAGGATAAAAAAAAAAAAGTTCACGAGCTTCCCTAACCATCTCCAAAAGCTGGTGCGCTATGTGCGTAAGTGCCAAGCGATGTGTACCAAACGAAGTTAAATATCGAGCACATTCATTCATTCGTGCGTGCTCTTACGCACGTTAATATCTTTATGTTTAGACAAATATTCGTGTCGTGCCATATTTCTCCATATGTTCGTGCTTGCGAATTTCCAGCGTTTGGACTAGACAACCTGCTGCGACCATTTCCAGTCCAGCGTTCCAAAGACTAGGAGTGTTTTTCACAGCACATGCGCTGTTGTCAAGAGGTTAGTGAGAGCGTTGCGTATTATGGAGAGCAATGCTTTCTCAGCGAGTAATTTCTTGTTTTTTTTTTTATATAGCACTGTGACAAACAATCTCTCTCTCTCCCTCTCTCCCTCTCTCCTTTCAAACACGAAAAGAGTTGCATACACAAAGCTCGTTGGGCAATCCTTTTTTATTCGCCACTTTTGAGCTGATTTGTGGACATTATCTGCTCTAGACTACTACAGGAGAATTTTGTATATTTTTTTGTTATTCAAGATAGTAGTAATGGCGGGCAATCTAAGAAATAGTAGCCTTACAGTCCAAACAGCCTTCAGATGGTTTCGGTTCCCCTATCAAACCTTTAAGCTACAAAATCTATCAGTGTAAATTACTTCCGGACAATAAGAAGTCAGTATTCCCTCCGTCACATGCTAGAGTCGGAGTGATTTTGGCAGCGCAGGACCCTCGCTGACCTTCTGTGCATCGCGGAATCTTCTAAACCATCGCTGAGTTGGCATTAGTTTCACCAATCAAGAAAATAACCTTCGTCACTTGCTAGGGTTGTTGTGATTCTAGTAGCGCAAGAGGCTTCCTTGACGTACGCAGATTCGCTCTCTCTCAGAAAGGTATTACCACATCGTCTGAAACCTCCTAAACCTTTAATTAGTTCACAAAAGTTACACCTATCACAATCATAGCCTTGCTAGGGTTGTGTTGCTGATTGCGAAAGAACTTTCCTTGACCTACTCAGATTCGCTTGCCGCTTCGTTCGGAATATCATACACTCAACGTGCGTGGAGTCTTCTTTACTGGCTCAGGCACAGCTTACGCGTTTATAACCGATCTTCCTTACTTTTTTGCGCTGTTTGGCGTCAATTGGAGATACCAAATACAGCCAGGTACTTCTCTACCTGGTCTTTCCAACGGAGTCGAGGTCTTCTTCCTTCTCTGCTTCGATCAAGCAGTGGCTACTGCATCGAATACTTTCAAAGCATAAGTGTTCTCAGTTATCTAGACAACAGGACTTAGCCAGCGGTGCCGCTGTTTCTTTATACGCTGAACTAGCTCAGTGGCATCATAGAACTCGTACAGACCATCGTTCCACCCAAAGCCGACTCATTAGATGCCATTGTGAAGGCCTTCGCATCATATAGCAGGACGGAATTGGGTCTTCGTTCGTCGAGAGATGAAACTGTTGGCAAGAGGTATTCTGCGTTGAATTCCAAAGCTGACATTGTTGGTGGTATTGAAGTTAGTTCCAAGTTAGACGGAATTATCTATCCAGAGCAGCTTCATACGATGATTGTCTATGAATAAGACAGACTCGGTGTGAGGTCAGACCGCTATTTTTCATTACTTGTAAACGCTATGTAGAACGCGAGTGAGTTTATCGCTTCCTCACAAGCACTAGCCTCAGTCCCAACATTCTACTTAGCTCTAGACTTAGTACTTAGCCGAAGAATCCTTTTCAGCTTTCACTAGAACTGCATAGCATTAGTTCGGAGCCATATTTTGTAGGTCGTTAACGAATAAGATAGATAGTGGAGAAGAGACGACGTCGTAAAGAGGATTTTTACAAGGATTTAATTATTGTCTCGGGTAGAACGCAGATGAAATCTTCTACCTCTCGAGAATAAAAAAAAGGTTTATTGCTACTATTAGGGTTGCTGTATATTTAAGCAAAATCCTACGACGAGGACTCGATCCACGAAAGTTAGTCCAAAAGGAGATGTAATTAATACCCTAAGGTCACGTCAACCCTCAGCGATAAGAGGAAGAAGAAGAGAAGAAGAGCTTCAACGAAAGTGTCTCAGTTCGTCTCTCCTAGCGCCTGTAGTTTCTAGTCTTATAAAATACTCATTCAGAAGATAGTTTGGTTCTACGGATCTTACTAAAAAGGGACGATCTGAGCTTTTAGAGTCGAAAAAAAAATCCTCAATTAAGTTGAGCAGTTCTTAAAATTCGTAAAGGCCAAAACCTTCCAATGGCATTTCGGCAGAGTCGAAATCTTTCGACCATTTGCGCCACTATCTATGGCGCGAAGAGCACTTAGCTCCCTTCCAGCTCGGCAAGCAAAGAATCTGCCCATCCGCCGGCTTATGCATATCTTCTTTCCAACACCTGTAGATATCTCCAAGACAATAAACGACTCCATAATAGCAAAAGTTTTTGTGCAATCTTGAAAGCTCCTCAGTTATCGTAAAGTCTTCTAAAAAGTACTCGATAACTTCGTTAGCTCCACCAGACTGCCCTTAAATTTTGCAAAATGTACGTAAGTTGGTCATACACGTACTTCGAAGAGAATGACTTTGTCAATTTATATGCAATTTTCGTGATTTTTCAAATTTCCAATTTTCCAACGTCAAATAACTCTGCTCGGCAAGGGAGACAGACCAACGTGCGGAATGCCGTTCAAACAAGTTGAACATAGGAAAAGCGCATGTATGTGTGTATTTATGTAAATATGTATATATGTATGTATGTGCGTATGTGCGTAAAACTCGTTGCCACTCAACAAACTCAAATCGACTCGCCTCGTCTCTAGGGGCTGTTTATGAGGCGGAAATTCGCAACTGTCGGTTGATATGTATGTATGTATGTATGTACATATGTATGTGTGTGTGTGTTTGTGGGAATATGTATGTACTTATGTATGTGCACTGACATTATGTTTATTACAGTTCTGCTATTTTTCAACGCCATTTACGTCGATTGTTTATACTAATATTTGCTTGTAGTTGTGAATTTCCATTGAGTAATCGGAAAAAATGTGAAAATGTATGTATGTATGTATGTTTGTAGGCGTCGAATGTTTTCTCACTTTATTTTCCATATCGTTTAGTCGCGGCCCAACAGGCGTGTTGTACTTGCCTTCGTGTCTACTCGTCTCTCGTCTTCTTTGCAATTCGTTCATGCGCTTTCGCTTGATGACTTCTTAACACACAAACACACACACACCTAAACTGACAGCCAAGTGTTTGAGGGTTCCGTATACGCACTGTTAAACAACTAAACAGCTAAACTGCCTCCTCGGCTGCCTGCTGGACTGCCTGCTGCTTGTGGCTGGTGCTGGTTGGTTTGTTCGCCTGTCTGTTAAGAGAATTTTCCACTTGTCTGTTAAGTGTCTGTTCGTTGGGCCTGTCGAACGAATAGGGCGGCTCCGCACAAATGCTGCTGCTAACACTACTTGGCGTCTCGCTGCTGCTGCTGCGGCTGCTATGCTATCGTTTAACGAAATATACAATTTTCACTTCGTTCTCGGTCAATCGCTCGCTGTCAATTTAGTGTGAAGCGTGTGTGACGATGTTGGAAAAAGTCTAAAATCTTCAGCAAAAAGTGTAGCAATGTGAAAGAATTTTGTGGAAAAAATATAAGAAAAAATAAGAAAATTAAATTTATAATAAAAAAAAGGTTGGCATAATTTCAAAGTGAATTAAAAAAAAAAAATCGCATACAAAATAATTATTTGTGAAACTAACAACGCGATATGTGATTTTTACGCTTAACTCTGTATGAGTGCGTGTGTGCGCAAATACACGTATGTGTAGGCTGTGTATATCCTTTTGAAGCAGAATTTTGTGAAATCAATTGAAGCTAATATTCATTAAAAAGAAATACGCAAAATAAAATTTATAAATTTTTATGCAAAAAAGTTCATGCAAAATATTTATGTACATACATATATGCTTTTAACAGTACTATAATTTCTTTTTTTTTTTTTTTTGCATTACAATTTCTCTATACGCGTTATATACGAGTGATTCATGATTTGTGGAAAATTATACAGTGTCATTGTGCTGCTGCTGCTGCTGCTCCAGCTGCTGCTTGTACTTACTTGGAGCTGGAGCACATAATGCTGTGCGCCACCCATAGTGCTCAACCTGCCCATAAAAGCAAAAAAGAAAAACTCGTTTCTATCCACGCGCGCACACACACACACACACACACACACACACACTCACACACACACATACACGTAACTGTAGTACTCGCCAACTCGTTCTACTCTACGAGACCCTTAAACTTGCTATTTACTCGCTCCCACTTCCTCCCTTACTCACTCGCTCACTCGCTCGCTCACTCACTCTCTTACTACCCACTCGCATGCACTTCGCACTCCTTCAATTCAACTTATGACCAGTCAGTCAGTCAGTCAACGAAGTGAGACCGCGGTTCAGAGTTAGTCAATGAGCGAGCGAGCGAACGTAGTGAGGAGTGGCGCTTAAGGAGACAAAAAGAAAGAAAGAAAAATAATCACATATGTCTTGTATGTGTACGCGAGGAGTATACATATGTATTGTGAAGAGCATGAAAGATAACAAATTAGATTTTTTGAAACAATTTTTAACCGTTAGAGTGGAGAAATAATCCTTTAAGAACAATAAAACACACTCGAAACTCAAAAATTTCAATAGATACTTTGCTACTGAGTGATTAATGCTGCATAAATTCACTGCAGCTAATCTTGAAACCCTTAGAAAAACGTTAAATTGATTTTGATTCTGAGACTAATCTTAAACAAATCTTAAACAATCCTTAAGTCCTTCTTTCCTTCTTGAATCGCTTTGTGTCACGTAAAAGAAACAAAAATTTCTTCAAAAATTACTTGACGTTTTACTTCGCCAAGTATTAGCGGAGTTCCAAACCAACATTACTCTTTTTTAGAGAGTGGCTCCCATTAAACACATTCTCTCAGTATTATTACGCGCTAATCTTCACATCGGTAGGGAATGTCAAGCTCTCCGTGTGTATTTCTGACATAAAAGCTTCTCATAAAAATCCAAAACCATCGAAACGCATACTACAAATTGGAGTCGAAGCTCGGCCGAAAAATGGCTTCAGCAGTTACAAAGCGCCAATTATTTATATATATTCTTCTCATCTTTTTCCCCGCTTGATCGTATCAAAACTATTAATTTCAAAGATCTGGCTTTGGAAGCGCATCTTCTAATGCCCGCAACATTTATCAAACTCGATCTTTGATAGAGCCTTAAGTACTTTTAGCATTACGTTTTGGTACCATCTAAAACGATGTCGTTTAGGGTTCTCTTTCTTTTTGAGCCATGCAGGTATTGTTTTTGACCAAAAATTCACCAACAAGAAATGAAGTCTGAACAGTTGCTTTATCGCGATGTAAAAATCATGAACTGTTTTCCACGAATCCGGGCGGCTATTATTGGATTACTTCACGCTAACAGCGTTGAGCATGTGCGTAGTGCTTCTTATTGATCGTTAGACCTGGTGACAGGACCTTATCGAGACATTTTCGGTTTTGGCGTGCCGGAATGCCTTCACTCCGATGATGGAACTTTAGTTTCGACGTCGCATGTTCCGTCATTTATTTTAAAACATTTCTGTAATTCCGCATCGCCGCCATTGACTTCATTTAGGGACTCCAGAGCAACTTAAATTCGCCGCTGTTTTTTTTTTAATCAAAAATTCAACACTTTCTGCAACGTCTTTCATACTGAAATCATTGAAAAACATTTTCTGGCGTGATCCAATCAATTTGCCAACATCATCAACGACTTCCTCCAAATGTTCCACGTCCTCGGCTGTTGTTGATGTGTTGGGGAGTTCAAAGCGATCGTCATCTTCAGAGTTTCCACGACCTTCTTGAGATCACTTATACCACTCGTACACTCAAGCAAACTCTTTGTTAATATTTCACATACTTTTTTACATTTTATCCTCCTCGCTGCTATTGCACCGGCCACAGTTTAGTTCTCGCAAAATTGTTCTCCCATATTATCTCGGAGTTCGTCATCGCACCGAAAAACTTTTTTGAAAGATATAACAAATCATCAGAGAGCTACAATCATCAGAGTTTCAAACCTTTCTCGCTCGCAGGGTTTCAATCTCTTTGCACTGTTTTTATTCAATAATTAGGGGATTTAAAAACCTCTTCTACTCAGTTGATCGAATATTTTACTTTATGTCTCAGCACGGAAAGCTGGAAAGTTTCTACCATTTCCATTTTATTGGAAAGCGTTTTTTTAAGTTTCGAAAAGAAGAAAACAATATCTCTTACCGAAATCTGTATTTCGAGTATCTTTTATAGATATCAATTTTACTTTTCTTTCGTTAGTAAACTTGATATTGAGTTCTATCATCTACAAATTACTTTAGACTGAACAACATTATCCTCAGGTATTGCTTTGAGTTTTACACGCCATTTCGATCAAAATTAATGTTAGTTTCAGCTTTTCTCTCTTTCGCCTTATTCTCTTAGAGCGAACAATAATTTTGCTTTATTTAGTCATATAAAATGAAGTAGTTTTTCAGAAAAAAAAGAATAAATATTCTTTAATTTTCTCTCACATATACACTCTCTCTCTCTTCTTCTCCCTCCCTCTCTCTCTCTCTCACTGTGTTCCACTCCTCGCTGGAAAGTTAAACCATCGGTGTCTTCCAATTCGTTTAATGCTTTGCTTATTCCCAACATACAATATCATTCTCTTCTCTATTTCTCTCACTCTGTCTCTCCTGTGCGTAACATGCGAATACTTATAGCAATTCGTTCGTTCGTTTGTTTAATGTTCACTCGTATGTACCGTTAATTACCAGTACACGGTTGCACGGCAACCTGTGCGCACACACATACATATACATATTAAGATGACATGAACGAGTACGAGTCGTATATTGCGTTGCGCTGCTATTCATCTATTCTCTTTTGAAAGGAAAAAATCAACCCTGTTTATACTTCGATTTCTATTTATGTTATGTTTGTTTGCGTGGTATATGTACCATATGAGTAGAGTAGGTAACCTTCACGCTGAAAGAACTATGACCAGAGCAGTACGATTAGTTGGCGAGTGAGCAATGCAATTGATGATTATAATTTTTTTTTGATTTCGCGCTACTCTTAACGGTAATAGCTGTTGCATTTAGTGAAGAAAAAATGTGAGGGAGTTGTAATTGAGTGAATATATAATATACATATACATACATATGTGCGTGCAGGACAGCTCTGCAGTGATGTTTAAGAAAAAATGTGAAGTGTGCGCCAGTTGTGAAGAAATTTTATTAATTTTTTCTGTTTATTTTGCTTTGAGTTGTAAGTTTTTGTTATTAATTGAGAAAATTTATTTTTATTTATTTTTTTTTTTTAATTAGTTTCTTATAATTTTATATAATTTTATTTTATTACTTCCTGATTTTATTTATTTATTTTTATTTATTTTATTTTTTAATTTTGTTATTGTTTTCTATTAATTTTTTGTTATTTTTCATTTATTTTTTTTTATTTTTATTTATTTTATTTTATTTTATTTCAATTTTTTCATTTTGTTTGTACGAAAATATTTATATTCAATAAAAGTGTTCCCTCTCTTACTACCAGTGTTTGTTTTTAAATAATAAAAGCATAATAAATTTAAGCGTTGATTAAAAAAAATATTGTTTCAAACCGTATTTTCCAGATAACGAAAATTTACAGTTTTTTAACAAATAATTAATAAAAATTAACATAGTTTCCTCAACACACATGACTTACTAGAGTAAATTGTGATAGAAGCAAAGTAATAAACAAGACGTTTCGTGAAACAAATTTAATTAAAACAGATTAAAAAAAAAATACACAATTTGTGTAGTGTGCTTTTAGGCGTATGCAATCTAATTGCATTCAATATATATTTGGATATATATAAATAGTTTCTTGTTGTATTGGGTTTTCGGCCGCTCACGGCCGAATTTAAACGACCTTCAAAACGTTTTGCGTAGAAGCAATTCGCACCATGGGCTGCGCACAGTCTGCCGAGGAGAGGGCTGCAGCCGCTAGAAGTCGATTGATTGAAAGGAATCTCAAAGAGGATGGCATACAGGCGGCAAAAGATATTAAATTGCTGCTATTAGGTGAGTTTTATATGTTTACATACATATGTTTATGTCGCGCGTATAGGCGAATCGTATGAAAAGAGTGAAGAATATAAACAAACAAATGAATGAAATAAAAGGCAAAAAATAAAAAATAAACAGCTGAAATGTTGTCAAATAAATCTAAATAAAATGATCTAAATGTTATGTAGTTTAACTGCAATTAAATTAAAATGAAATAAAAATTAAACAAAGTTAATGAAATAAAATAAAATAGACAAAAATAAAATGAAAAAAATAAGATAAAATAAAATAAAATAAAGTAAGGGAAAAAAATAAATGAAATAAAATAAAATAAATAAATTTATCAAATAAACAAATTAATTAAATAAATAAACAAAAATCTAATAAAATTAAAAAATTTAAAAAATTAATTAAAGAAGTAAATCAAATGGGATCAAATAATAAAAATTAAAAAAAAAATATATATATATGAAATAAAACAAAGAAATAAAAAAAATAGTACAAAATTAAAATTAAAGGTAAAAAATAAGTAATAAATAAATATAAATAAGTAATAAAATAAAATAAATAAGCAATAAAATAAAATAAATAAGTAATAAAATAAAATAAATAAGTAATAAAATAAAATAAATAAGTAATAAAATAAAATAAATAAGTATAAGTGCAAAGTAAAATTAAATAATTAAAATGATAAAATTAAAAAAAAAATAATAAAATTAAAAAAAAATAACAAAATTAAAAAAACAATAAAAAATATATAATAAAAAAGTATAAAATAAAAATAAAATATAATAAAAAAAATAATAAAAAAATAAAATATAGTAAAAAAAATATAATAAAAAAATAAAATAAAAATAAATTATAATAAAATTTAATAAAATAAAAAAAGAAGTAAAAATAAAATATAATTACATAAAAAAAATAAAAAAAAAATATAAAAAAATAAAAAAAAATAAAAAAAAATAAAAAAAAATAAAAAAAATAAAAGAAATAAAAAAATAAAAAAATAAAAAAAATAAAAGAAATAAAAAAATAAAAAAAATAAAAAAAATAAAAATAAAATATAAAAAAATAAAAAAAAAAATAAAAGAAATAAAAAAAATAAAAGAAATAAAATATACAATAAAAAAAGAAAATAAAAAAAAACAAAATATAATAAAATGAAAAAACAAAACAAAAATAAGAATAAAAAATTAATGAAAACTAAATCAAATGAAATCAAATAAAAAAATGAAAAATTATAAAATAGAATGAAAACAAATAAATAGTAAAAAATCAAATTAAAATAATATAAATTTAATTGAAATAAAAACTATTCTGAAATTATATTAAACAACAACGAGAAAAAAAAAGAAAATAATATAGTAAAAATGAAGAGAAATAAAACGAAAAAAATTATGAAATAAAATGAAATGAAATAACGTATAATGAAATAAAAATAAAAATAATTAAATAAGGAACTAGAGGAAATAAAATAAAATAAAAGTGTAATAAAATAATTTAAAGGAAAATTACAGTATTAAGAAAAAATAAAAATAAAAACAAAATAAAAATGTTAAATATAAAATAAATTAAATTAAATTAATTACTTACAATTAGTGGAAATAATGGAAAAGTATATTAAATGAAAATAAAATAATAAAAACGTAATTAAATGAAATAACTTATTGTTGAGATGCTAAAAAGTTCGTATAAATTTCTAAGAATTCAACTGTGTAACATACAAACGTACCCATTGTGTTATACGAGTATATTCATATTCACCATTTCAACATCATAATATTAGCTACGTGCTATTATACCAAACATTTCAAGCTAAATTAATCGTATTAAGTAAGCATTTGCAAAACTACATTTTGTATGCACAAAGCAACTGGGATTAGTCGCCTGGAAGTATGTTATGCTAATTTTTTTTCCAACCATTTCAATGTTGGTATTGTTGTATATTTTATTGTAATTTTTATGTCATCAAATAACATAAAGGGCATGTTAAACTAAATATACATGTATATGTATATGTAATATATATACATAAATATATTTTTAATCGACAAAGCAAATATTCAATTTGTACTCTTATTTAATAATTAATTACATTTCCTTTACCCAAGCTTTATGAATATATAATTATGTAATCAAAAATTCTTAGTAAGAATTGGTTGCCGAAAAAGCGGAAGTGTAGTAAAAAAAAAGAATAAAGCGCAATAAAGTTCAAAAAGTAACTGATAAAAAATGTATAAAAGAATAAAACTAAAATAAAAATACCTCGTAAATATATTATTCCTCTTGCCTTACCGACATGTGATATAATTAATTGTAAAATAGCGTTTTTGTGCTTATTGCGTGTATGTATGACTCATGACCTCCTTTTGTTTATTTCATTATTTGTATTTATTTGTTTTTGGGCGCGAATAAGTGTTTATTTATTTTACTATGTACATATATACGTACTTCTCACTTATTGTAGTTAAAATTTTATTTGCTTCATTTAAAACATTTTTTGATAATTTTTGCAAATCGCATAAGCTGTTTCGACAAAAACAAAAAAAAAAAAAAAAAAAAAAAAAAATCAGAGGAATAAATGAAAAAATGAAAATCATACTTTTCAGCATGTTTTATTCTTTTAAAATATATATTTTTAAATGTTTCATATTTTACTGATTTGTTTTGCTATAGTTTAGTATGGTTTTAGAATATTTCTTCTGCTCTAAATTAGAAATTTTTCAACGCCAAACGTCGAACGCAGCGTTTGGACGTTCTTGTGGTATAGCCATGGCGTATGAGTGATATTTTCCTTTATAAATTTTTTTACCAAATGTTATTTTATTCAGTTTGATATTCATTTATATTTGATATAAATTATTTATTTATTTATTTCATTTTTTTTGTTATTTTTTTTTTTTTTATTTTGTGCCTCTATGATTCGTTGATCTAAATAGCTCTAAATAGCTAGCCAAATTATATTAAATAATTAAATAATTTTAAGAAATTTTTTATGGAACAAAAATTTAATCAGAAAAAATTTCTAATTAACCAATATCTAATCAAAAATAGTAAGCAAAAAATAACTACCTTGAGAAAAAATTCGTTTAATGAAATACAATCGTTTCACCAAGAAGTGAGCTCCTGCGGCTGCTGGTCATTATCAGCGCACTAGGCACATTGCGAGGCTCCTTCTCTCGCTATTTCGTCTGACATGCAATTGCCAGTGTCCGGTTACCCAGACCTCGACAGCGTTTCAGTTAGTGAAGGGGTTGATCAGATTGTTTCAACTTTTTATATCCATCTTTGATGTGGTACTGTTATATTGGCAGTTTAACTGTCAGAATGTATCGTAACTGATTGTCCTGCTGATGTAGATTTAGGCCCAAATATCGGACCCATTGTAATAATACTGAGAATCCCATCAAGACTCCACCCGCTCCATACATTGCAGGTTTCGCTCAGGTTTCGAAAGATTGACACCCCCAGAGACTTCATCATACTCCTCCATTCGCATAGGAAGTGTCTTAAGGTCTGAGGTTCTTCATCATCTCTACAAAAGTCATTTGGTGGTACGCCCAGGCTCTCTGCGTACCTACCTTAAAAAAGAAGCTCCGTGTAAGACCCATCATTATGATAACGCTTTTCTTTTTAGCGAGATAAGTTCTCTTGGTTTATTAATGAGACTATTTTATAGTGAGTTAGCATGTCCAAACTCTTTCATAATGGCGATAGTGGAAGGGACGTGCCGTTCCTTGTAAGCTCGTCCGCCATCTCGTTAACTGGTACGAAGTTTCAAAAGAACAGTTCTCTACGGCCTCTATTTTATGGTGATAGATTTCAGAGTTCCATTTGACTTAAGCAGCTGACAGCCTACTGTATGGCCATACCAGTTCCCCTTGAAAACACTTCAATGAACCGGCAGTCGCAAGGATTTGTAGATCCCAAGTTTCTTTGAGTAGTCTCCACGACCTACTCTATTTTCCAGTATTGATCCATCCACGTACAAGTGGATCAAGTCTGCATATACTGAAACACCCTTCTCCCATTGGTTTCTAACTGAAATAACCACCTCGTAGTGGTTATTATGCAGTAGTCCATCCTGGTATGATTGTTGTTTACAAATCTCCAACCTTTCTGCAGTCTTATCGCTTCTGCGTTCTTTGGAGTTTACAAGTGGTACTTATTGTATGGCCAGAATCACTTATTACCTTTTTAAACTTTTGCTGAACGTCTAAGGATTTTTTGGACGCTGTGATCCTGGCATTTGCCTTTACAAGAGACACGACACTTCAAACTTCCCTGTGTGTTAGTTTGGAAGGTCGGCCAGATCTTGATTTCAAGTTGAAATTCCTGTTTCTTTAAAGTTTTTTACAATTGTGCGAACTGAGGTCCATGCTCTACTCACAGTTTTTCCTATTTGTCGGTTAGTTTTGGCCTTCTTGATGGAGTTTTACAATAATTCTTCTTTCGTCAATGTCTATTCCTTTCACAGAACACACCTTCTAAATGTCATGTTTCTACGATCAGTGGTTGAGGCTGTGGCTTGACCCGTCAGTCATTCAGGACATGCCTTTTATATACATATGTATGCAGAAGAAAATTATGGTGACCTTATATTTATATTTAAAAATAAAATAAAATAATATAAAATCTGCCAGTCTTTTTCCTCCGACTCATAAATTTTGACATGAAAAAGGCGTGGTCGATAGAAAAAATTTACACACACTGTACATTAAAAAATTATTACTCGGTGCATTATCCCTTCTCTTCTCTCCAGATTTTCAATGCAAATTTTTAATACCCATACATATACGATGATATTATATAATCCAGGTCAACTGTGTATTATTATTAATACAACAAAAACAAATGAACATTCAAAAGTCAACAACATTCAACACAAATGTACATACTCGTACATACGTTCGCACTTAATTTACAGCTACTTCTTATTACAGATATGTGAAAATTTTGCATTTTCCACGTACATACAATCAAAACAAATCGTTTAAAAATTTTTCTTAATGCCAACAATCGCAATGTAATTGGCATTAAATCGACAGACGATGGACGGAGCATTTTGGCAGGCTAAAAGCTAGAGAGTTGAAAGTGAATGTATGTCAGGAAGACGCAAATTAAGCAGAGGCGTTTATTATCCATTATATTCAACTGAAATTCGACTTTTGTTCCAGCATTTACCACATTGTACTTACATATGTACGCAATGCATGTTATATAAGAAAAGAAAAAAACGTTTTTATTTGGAATTTTTTGACATTTGACATGCTTCAACAACGCATTGAAATTATTAAAATTCACTATAGAAATGGTGAGAACTTGGCAGAAACGGTGGACAAAATGGAACTGTTGGGGCATGTTAGTGATGTGAAGAATAAAACACATGCACGTCGTTCAAGAATAACTGAGAATATTGCTGCTAAACACCGGGTTTGTCTATTCCTCAGGCTTATAAAGTTCAGTTAAAACAAGAACTCAGCCTGGCCGATCATCAATAACGTCGTGTCTTTGCTGATTGGGTCCTTGAATTCATGCATTCATGGTTCGGAATTTTATCGAAAAATCATTCTGACTGATGAGGCCCATTTCTATAGCATCTGGAGCTCGAAGAACCCTAAATTTATTGTTGAAAAGCTTTTCTACGTGTAAGTGTTTGATGCTGTTTATAGTCCGGTGGGATCATTGGACCTTACTTTTTCGAAAATCAGGCTGGAGCAATAGTTACGGTGAATGGATTGCGCTTTCTAGAGATGATTAATGATTTTTTATGGCTGGAATTGGATAGTATTGTGCTGGACAATGTTTACTTTCAACAAGACGGCGCTACGTGCCACACAAGCAACGAAACCATCGATCTTTGAAGGGAAAAGTTTTCGCACCGTAGTATCTCTCGGAGAGCTGATCGCAATTGGCCATCGAGATCTTGTGTTTTAACACCTTGCGACTTCTTCCTTTGAAGCCACGTGAACAATGTCGATTCAAGACCTCAAAGATGGAATTCGTGAAGCAATTGAGGACATACAACAGCCACTTTGTGATTTGGTGATGGAAAATTACATATCCGTTACATCCGTGGCGGTCATTCGGCTGATATTGTTTACCATTATTAATGTAAATGATGAAATAAACATCCGATCATTTATCTCAAAAAATGCCATTTTTTGTGAATATCAAAATAACTCCTCTCATTGGAAAGCCCTGTACATACCGAATGTACTTATAATATCCAGAACACATTCTAATTTATTAAAAATTCAAAATTATTAAGAATTTTCCAATGTTTTATGTTTTTATTTGGTTTTGTTTTACTTAATTTTATTTTAATATAATTTAATTTTATTTTTATTATTAAATTCAATTCAATTATTTATTTAATATTATATAATATTGTTTTTTATACTACTTTATCTTATTTTAATTTAAAGTATTTTGTTTAATCTAACTTGTCTTATTTATTTGTTTATTGTTTAATTTAAAGTTTCTTATTATTATTTTATATCTTTAATTTTTATTTTATACTATTTTACCTTATTTTATTTTGTTTATTTTAATAAAATTTTTATTAATTATATTTTCATTTAATATTGTTTAATTTAATTTATTTTATTTTTTTATGCTACATAATCTTATTATTTAATAAAATTTATTTTTATTTTATTTTAATTTTTTTGTATATGTTTTATTTTAATTTTATCTTATTTTTATTATTATTATTATTATTTTATCTTATTTACTTAAGATTTATTTTATTTTATTTAACTTAATTTATTTATGCTATCGCGCGGTTTCGTTTTCATACCGAAATTGCAAATCGCACAAATTTTTTTTTGAGGTGTGATGAAATGACTCGCTTTTACAAAGGTTCGTACTTAAATTCGAAACAGCTGATAGTCAAACATATACATATACCTATATCCTACTCCTCTTGCTGTATTTCTTTGTAGAGAAGTTTTTTTTTTGAGCTTACTCTGGGCTCATGCTTTCTCTCAAGTCTGCTACTGGTGCTACCTTAAGACTAACTATAAATCCAGGAAGAGAAAGTGTTTTTGCAATGATAATTGGGGCAAAAAGTTGTCTTCGTAACAAAGAAGAACTTTTTGATTAGATCGTTCCGAAGCCCACTTCGCGGGAGAAAACGAATTCAAAATTTACGGATTGGCTTGCTCCTGTTGGGCTCCATACCATGGACTGCTGTTTGATTTCTGAAGCGTACTTATAGAATCAAGATTCGGCACCAGTAACGACTTTACTAAAGTTACTACACTGACCATTTTCAAATTTGTTTAGGAAAAAGTGGGCAAAATGCACTCGAGACTCTTTTTGGACCGTATTTAAAATTCGTGCTGCCCTTCGAGCAGATTTCTTCGCGTATCCCAGGCGATTACTTAATATTCACGATACAGCCATGGTATTCAAGCCGAGTTCATTAGCAATCATTTTTTGTGTTAATCGTGGGTCTTCGCCAATTTCGGACTTCACCAGAACTACAATGACGTCACCAGTGGAATATTTTGGTCGACATTTTCGGCGCTCGTCCTCTACGGAAAAATCTCCGGTCTGGAATCTTCGAAGCCACTTAGAAATGGTCTTTTGGCATTCACTGAATATTTGTATTGTCTGTAAATTACGGCGAAACCCGCAGAGAATCACATGGCGAATTTCTGTTTGCGTTGGTGGTGGAATTTTGTCGGACCCATCCTCAGTTATCTTGCGTTTTCTCGTCTCCATTTTAGCCGATCGTTCTAAAATTTGTAAGGAAGACTAACAAAGTAATTGCAAACGATTTGGTATTTTTAGATTTAACAAAAACCAATTGAAATTCACCAACTAATGGAACTTTTCTTAATCCCATCATTTAGCTACCCTTATTTATTTTTATTTATTTTATTTTAATTTTTTGGTTTTTAAATTTTTTTTAATAACTGCTAATTTTTATAACCTTTCTGGCTTAATTTTTTACTTTTTTTCTCCCCTTCGCATATAATTATATTCGTTTATAGTAGACATCGATATTGTATATAGGTATGTATATGTTTTTCATGTACATGTTTCTGTCGTCTTTCTTTTAATATCTAAATATAGCTGCAAAGTATATTCTAAGCGCGTTTATTTGTTTTTGACGTTTCAAAAAAGAAAAGTATTTTCGACAAACAAAAGTACTCCTGAAGCGCCGTCGTTGCCATAACTCCATGTACGCAACGCATTCTCCTCCTCCGGGATCGTGCTGCCAATAGCCATCATTTTATTTTATTTTTTCGTTCGTTTTGCTTATTCCAGTTTTTTCTTGTTTTTCGTTTTTTTTTTCGTGTATTATTTGATTATAGTTTTAGTATAGTTTACTTTGCGCATTGACGCCTCGCCATTCCTGCCGTTCTTCACAGCTCTTCCATACGCTGTTCCACGTCTTTTGGGTTGAGCTCATCGCACAATTTGTTTACATTTCATTCAATTAAATTTTTCTTTGCTAACATCGAACTTTATGCATTTGTATATAAATATGTGTGTAGTTATATATTATATATATGTATATTCGTACATTGTTCAATAATATTTTTAGCTCTATTAATATTTGTTAAAACACGTCTACATTAACGGATATACGCAACGCATGCAGACGTTTGGCGATATTTTGACCTGACACTAAGAAACTGAATAGTTTTTGTGTCAGTAAGGACAAAGTTAGTCTTGAGAAGTGCTAATTTAAGAAGATAAATATAGAATTTGAGCTCACAACTTCTGAACTTATGAAATGCTAAAAAAATGTCGAATCTGTTCGATTTAGCGTCAAGTTAATAATGGATGAAGAGTCTTAAATAATAACTTTTAAATTATCTCCACTAACAATATTTTATCGCTTCCTCCCCTATTCTTTTATACTTTTGGCTTTGACTTAACTTTGATCCAGAAGGAGAAAACAAAGATCGGATCAGAAGAGCGAGTTGAGTTGATTTACCCATGTGCGTATGTCCGTCGGTTTGTATGCAAACTAAGTCCCGCAGTGTTTAAGATAATTCAACCAGAACATGAAATGTGTAGAAGATCAAATATTCGCATTTATATACAAAAATTGATTTCATTTTATTTTTTCTTCCTTTTATAATTAATTTAATCAAAATTTCTTTATTTTATTCACATTTTTATTTTTTTTTTAATTTTATGTTATTATATTTTATATTCTTTAAAATATTTAATTTTATTTTACTTAACTTTATTTTCTTTAAAATAGTTTATTTAATATTTTTTAATTTTATTTGCTTAAAATATTTTTAATTTCATTATTTTTTGTTTGGGTTCGTTTAATTTAAATAATTTTTATTGTTTATTATTTTAAATTCGATTCATTTCGTTTAATTTCATTATATTTAGTTTAATTTTATTTTTTGGAATTTTCCATTTTTTTATTATTAATAATTAATTTTATTTCATTTCATTTTTGGATATTTTTTTTTCTATTTTATTTATAATTTATTTTTTAATTTGTAATTTTTAATTTCAATATATTTTGTTTGGGTTCGCTTAATTTAAATTAAATTTTAATTTTTTTTATTTTATATTTGATTAATTTCTTTTAATTTCATTTCAAGGTGAGAACCTAGTTAAATCTATTTCATTTCATTTTATTTAATTTTTTTCTCTAATTTTCCTTTTCTATTATTAATAATGAATTTTATTTCATTTAATTTTTATATATTTAATATTTTATTTATTATTTTATTTATAATTTTGTAATTTTTAATTTGTTTTACTTTAATTTTTATTTTTATTTTATTTCATTTTTTATTTCATTTTTTTTGACTTTCTTAATTTTCATAATTTAGACAAAGTGATTCGCGTAAATGCAAAAATTTAAGAGATCTCGAATTTGTAGAATTATTCAATTTTCATGGTCTAGTGTGAATAATTTTCATGTTTACATATTTATACACATTTTTAAATAACGTATTGTTTAGCTTTCGCTTGTAAATATTAATATTGTTGTTTTTTTTTTTGCAAAATAATTAATATAATTAATAACCTTTCTGAGCATCTGTAATTAACAAGCGCACGTGTCAAATATTTTGTATTAAAATTAAATAAAAAAAAAATATTAAAAAAATATATTTTTCCCCCTTTAACTTTCTTTATATCCAATTGTAATAAATTGGCGGTCGTGATGGCCGAGTGATTAGAATTGCGTACTGCCACTCGGAAGGTCAGGGATCGAGTACGGCACCAACCAACATCCAAAAATTTCAGAAATTTAATTTAAATAAAAAAATTATTTAATTTCCCTTAGCAGGAAAAGTGAGCCCCTCCGAGTGTATTTCTTATTTGCTTTACGTATTCCTTAAGGTACTATTGTATTATATGGATATTGTGCAATAAATAAATGTACCACTATGTAAAACAAGTTCGATCATCAGTGGCTTGAAAAAAATAGGGTTAAGGTCATGAAATAGCCTACTTCTCTCAACTTTATAGAGATAATTTGTGGTCCGACGTGAAGGTGCAGCTGCTGATGGGTATACTCGTATAATAAATAATAATAATCAACTTTGGGATACCGTTGAGGGTGCTTGAAAATTAATACCTTAGGAACGATGTGAGAATATTGTTAATTCCAGCAAAGGATTCGCTACAAAATATTAATTATTTCTATTGAACAAAAATATAATTTTCTAATGAATTTTTTAACATTAATAATTACTTCAACAAACCATTAAATCAGTTGAATAATAACTACTGTTTCTTTGCCAATATGGGAAAATTTTTGCCAAATACTTTTTGGTGTTTTTAAGAACGCACGGCCACAATGAGACCGGAAAACAATTTTATTAATTTTCTATTCGGCAGTTTATATAATCAATATCAATCAATCAATTGTTAATTTTGTTTTTTTTTTTTTCTTTGAATCATTCTCAATAAAATGCATTAATAGGTTTTAAAACACTTTGCCTACCTTTAGGCGGTTTATTAATAACATCAAAGATTTAGTAGCGTAATTGTCAGAAATATTACTTGTCATAAAAATATTATTAATACTTTCAATTAAGAGATGTTTCGTAACTCTCGGTCTGCAAATGTTGACTTATATAATTTTAAATATTTTAAAAGTTTGGTCTAAAAAGGTTGCCTACAATCAGGCGCCATCAGATGTGTGTGTTAAAAAAAATATACCATACTCTCTACCCATTTAAGAATAATTTCCTACTTAATGTCTTAAAAATGTTAATTTTATTGATTAATAATTATTAATTCTTGTTTTGTAAGTTTGTACCTTCTCAGTTTTCTATGGAATATTTAAATTCACGAAATGTTTGCTTTTAATTAATTTTGAATTACTCACTCATTCTTTGACTGTGAGTAATAGAAGTTATTAACTCATTGATTAACAATACAACCAAACACACTCTTTCATACAAATATATATACCTAAATATGTATGTACAACTTTGTACATCTCGTTGCATTCCTCAAATCAACGCCAAACATTTTTTCACCACCTACTACATACTTTAGCGTTTAATTTTGTTCGAGTTTTGTACCTGCAGAGCCATTTCCACGAAAGAAACACACACATACGTGTATACACTTGTATTTGCTTCCTATTTACCTGTGTATGCACATCTATTTAACATTCATACGAGTGGATTAACCCTGGTCGCTATTTAAAGTTACAATCATAATCTCCTACCCACCTTTTTTGTTCTCTGTATTTTATGTATTTATTTATTTATTATGCTTACGCATTCCGCTTGAGCGTTTCGTTGGAGTGATGTATGTACGAGTACATGTACGAAAATAAAATTCGTAATAATGCATAATAGATTTGAAAGTTTTTCCAGTATTTCATAGGAAATTCTTTTTTTTTTTTTGTAAGGAATGGTGCGCATGAAAAATGTTTTTTCATTAGGACTCCAAGCACGCAATAGGTTTGTTTGTGGTGGGTAGTGCCAAGGTGGCATGCTTTGACTGTGATTTTTCAGATATAAGATTTTGAGTTTTTTCGTGATTTTTGTGGTTTCTTTTTCGTGATTTTGTTTTCGCCTTAAATATTTTTTTATTTTAGATCATAAAACTTCTTGTTTTTCTGTTCAAGGTCTCATTCTTTAGAAGAAATCGGTACCCTCCCGTGGACGTGGACGCCTTTCAAAAAAGCATGGATTAAATAATGGACTTTATCGCCGCCATTTTGTAACAAAATAATAATTAAAGAATAGTTTTTTATACTTCAATATATATTCAATGAAATGGCTAAAGAGAAATTCTATTCTTTTCCCCATATTCCTATAATGAATTTAAAAAAAAAAATGAGTATGTTTTTCAAACCCTTTAGAGTGGCCCTGAAAGGTGACAAAATATGCAGATTTTTAGGGCGATGACCTTCCACTTGTCCGATATTCGGCATATGGTTTCGTGTATGTTTAAACTTACATAAATCGCCCTGAAACATATTTTATACGTACAATTTGTTTTCTTAGAAGTTGTGGGCTACATACATATGCCAGGTGTGTTAGTTGAAATTTGCCGGTTTTTTTGATAAAGAAAGCACTTAATTTTCAGAGGAATCTAAGAATTTTTTTATTCAAAGTATTGACCATTGGTTTCTACACATTTCGCCCATCTCTCAGGAAAATTATGGATACCATTCCAAAAAAACTTTTTCTCTTTCGAGGCAAACCATTCGACGATCCATTTTTCGACTTTTTCAAAATTAGCGAAGCACTGCTCTGCAAGGGAGTGTCCCATCGATGCGAAAAGGTGATAGTCGGACGTGGCGAGGTCTGGAGAGTACGGCGGGTGCGATAATATTTCCCAATTAAGTGTTTTTAATGTGTATTTCACCAGTTTAGCGGTATGAGACGGCGCGTTGTCATTTTGCAAGATAACTTTGCCATGTCTTCGGGCCCATTCCGACCGTTTTTCGATCAACGCATGATTCAAATTGATCATTTGTTGTCGGTAGCGATCCGTGTTCACCGTTTCAGCAGATTTTAACAACTCGTAGTACACCACACCACACTGGTTCCACCAAACAGAGAGCATTGTCTTACGGTTTGGCCTTGCAGTCGATGGGCCAGCTTCACCAGGGGAAAGCCATAATTTTTTTCGCTTCGGGTTCTTAAAATGAATCCATTTTTCGTCCCTCGTGACAATTCGATGCAGAAAAGATTTCCTTTCGAATCGTTAAAGCAGCATTTCACAAACGGTTGGTGTGGTACCCATTTTCCATACTTCTGGATCTTTCCCATGGCTTTTAAACGTTGGCAAATTGCTCCTCGAGTCACATGTAGAGTTTCCGCCAATTTTTGTTGCGATTGGGTTGGATCAACATGCAATTCCTCGTCTTCGAACTTTTTCGCTGCACCAGGATGATCATTGTCTGTCAAATCGAAATCTCCACTTTTATATTGACGAAACTATGTCTCACATGTTCTAATCACTGGAGCATGTTCACTATAAGTTTCTACCAGCAACCGGTGAGCTTCAGCTGTTTTTTTCTTTTGATGAAATAAGAAAAGCAACGAATGCCGCAAATGTGATTTACTTGGAACGAAACTCGACATATTCACTGAGGTAAACAAATATGAGGCTATTATTTTGGCGGAATGTGACTTGCGTATTTTTGTAGGTTAATAGAAAAAAATGAGATACATGCCAAGTCATAGAAATTTATACATATAGCTAGCGACATCTACTAGTAAAACCGGCACACTTCAACAAACACACCTGGTATAATATGTTGCATAAAATTTAAGAATTTTCATATATGTATTATTTTAAAAGACTTCGTTTTTTTATTCCAAAAATACGGTTCATATTTCCACAAAAAAATGTAAGTTGTTCAAATCGGAAGCATCGCTGAAAAATCCGAAGCGTAGTTAATATTTTATATTATTTTCTTATTTTTTTTTTTATTTTGTATTATAATTTATGTTTTTTATATTTATCTTGTTTTATAGTTTTAATTTATTTTTTAGATTTATTATTATTTTTATTTTGTTAATTATTATAAATTTCTTTGTGTATATTGTTTATATTTATATTTTAGTTATACTTTTTTTAACTTTTTTATTTATATTTATTTTATGTTGTGTTTTATTTTATTTTAACTAATTTTATTTTATTATTAGTTCTTTAATTTTATTTAAATTAGTTTTATTTTAGTTTATTTTCACATATTTTTTTTTTTTACTTTATTTCCTCATTATTATAATTTTTTTTTAATAAATTTATTGATGTACATTCCATTGAATACTCAACCAGCTATGCGCATACAAATATACATTCCCTTGAGCTGAGTATTCATTCTTTCAACAAATCCATCCACGTCATACGTGCAACGTCAGGCGCCTACGATATACCATATGTATGGTACATACCAAATAATCAATGCATCTACTACTAACAGCTACTACTACAACAATATCATCATTCTTCTGCTTTGTTTTTATCAGCTACTTGAAAACGCCTCTGCAACACTGCAATTCCATTTTCTTATGCCTACGTATTTGTATATGTGTATATGTAGAAGTGTATGTATATGTATCGTACATTTTAGTCATCAACGCTGGTAATTGCTGACATCTTCAAGATCAGAATTTGCCAACAGTGTTGTGTGTACGGTTGCCACAGTGTCAGGCGAAGAGTGAATGCCACATGCCGTTTGTTATGACCATACATATAAATACACACATACATACATACGAGTATGTACAAGTATTTACAAACGTGCCAACAATTAATCCTTTGTTTAGGTAGTAATTTCACATGCAACCCACACATACTATCAAAAATTTGTATGAAAATGTAGCGAGTAGGCAACTTACAGGTTCTTCTCCTCCCGTTGTTTCTGCTCTTCTCCCTGTTTCATTAGTACTTTTCGGTTCGGTTTTGTGCTTCTGTTTCATGCACTTTGCCACCTCAACACTTTTATCTCTCTGACATTAACTAGTTACAGATTCTACTTTACAAATTACAAGCCCACACAAACATACACGTACATACACTCACACATACTTATCGCATATATGTAGGTATATTTATGAATGTGTTGCTAATCAACAACAGATACTCAAGTGTTTATACTCGAGCAATGTTTGTGCGGTATTTTTTATGGTACTTGGTCATTCGAAAAGGGGTAAAATATTGTAATTATTATCTAATTAGTATTTCCAAGTAGCCATACAAAGATACTTACAGTTATGCATATGTAGATATGTTTGCCTTCTGCTGCTATTTGATTGATGTTCGGTCAATTTATTGTGTTAATTATGTGGAGATGAATGATTTATTGATCGAAGAAGAGCTGACTCCTTGTAAATGTGATGCAAAATGAAATAAAGAAAATTATTCTTTGATTCATTCGAGAGGAAAGCAAATATGCGGGCAAACTTTGAAGAGTAGTGAGAAGAATTTCTCTTGTCAGGGCTTAATGTGTGCCCACTTGGTTTGGTTCGTCATTTTTTGTTTGGTAGACTTAATTATATTTAATGTGATAAACATTTCAATATAAAGGAAAAACATTTGAAATCCACTCTCAATGTTTTTAAAGTAGTAAAGTACAGTAGTAAAGTAAGAATACCAAAAGTTGACATTAATCTCCAACCTAGAATTATTTAGTTTCCTAACTTAATTTAAGGGGTTACTTAGGACCATGGTTTATTCTATGAAAAAATAATTATTTTCAACAAATTTTTATTGAGAGTACAAGTTAATTCGATATCTCTTTTGTGTTAAAAAAAAAAGTTTTTTTTTATTCAAACAAAAAAAAGAGAAAAAATGCACCATTCAAAAGTATTGGATATCGGAAGCGACCATCTCTAATAAATTCTTCCTCTCTGCTCATGATCCAATCATTGAGTCATTCTTCGATTTCTTCAAAAGACCTAAACCGATGACCCTCCAAATCATTTTGCATCCATCGAAGAAACCAGTAATTGGAAGGAGCAATGTCTGCAGTATATGGCGGGTGGGGTAAGACCTTCCATTTCATCGTTACAGACAGTTTTTGATTGTTACAGCCACGTGTGGCCAAGTGTTGTCATATTACAAAATAGCCTTGTCCTGCCTTTCGGTCGTTTCTGGCAGTTTTCCACACAATGCACACCTCAAATGCATTAGTTGTGGTCGCTAACGTTTTGCATTCCATGGTTTTAGCAGCCCATAGTACACCACAACCGTCTGGAACCACCATATGCGTAGCCAAGATCTTTGAACCGTGGTTGTTTTTCATTGGCGTCGATGTAAACGATATTGGAACGGGTTCATCAGTCCTGCCATGGTATTTTTCCTTCTTTGTATTATCGTAGTATATCCACTTTTTATCTTTAGTCACGAACCGGTGCAAAAATCCCTTCCTTTGTAGTCTTTCAAGAAGGAATTCTGACGTGAAAAATCGACTTCACTCAGCTTCAACTTGTACGACATCCATTTACCTTGCATTTGAATAAATCCAAATTGCTTTAACAGTACGGAAATTGTTTGCTGAGTTTCTTCCAACGATTCTAAGACTTCAGTTGTGTTTGTCACGGATCTTGATACAGTAAAGCCTTCAATTCCTCACTTTTCTTACTTTTTGGGTTGGCCAGGACGCTCTCTATCTGTGACGCTAAAGCTACCCTTTTTGAAGCTTCGAAACCACTTTCTCCATAACTTATCGTTCGACGCAGATTCGTCATAAACTTCCACAAGCCTTCGATGAGCTTCAGGATATTTTACAAGGGGCAAAAAAACGTTGATGTCAGAAATAGACTAATTATTGTTGACAGACAAATCTGAAACCTATCCAATGAAGTAGGTAATCGCTTCGGAAAATTTTTTTCTTTTACAAAATAATTCAAAACTGTTCGATTCCTCGTGAATTGTAACTCGGACACCTGTGTAAAATTTCGGACAACCGACTTTGAAAGCACAGCTTCGAAAAAAACGTGTTTAAAGCGCTGAACCTGGTTGTCTTAGAGCCCGCACCTTACTAAAGCTTTATCTCAGAAACTTTTATTCGGCTCAACTTCAAAATTTCGAATAATATTCTTGAGATGTTTTAGATATTAAGAAGATAATAAAAAAGTATTACATTTTTTGAAGCTGTAAAACTCATGTATTATAACCTCATCTGATTTTTCAAAACAAAAAAAAAAAAAAAAAAATTTAATAAAAAATTAAATAATATTTTTATCATTCTTATAAAATTATCTTTGTTATTTTTTTTTCCAGGCGCTGGTGAATCGGGTAAAAGCACAATAGTCAAACAAATGAAAATTATTCACGAAAGTGGGTTTACCCCAGAGGATTTTAAACAATATCGGCCGGTTGTCTACAGCAACACAATACAATCATTAGTTGCAATACTTAGAGCAATGCCAAACCTCAGTATTCAGTACAGCAATAATGAGCGAGAAGTAAGTACTTACATACATAATACACAATACATATGAACTTTATATGCTAAATATACTGAAAACACATAAGTAAATATATACACCGCGAAAAAAAGAAATCAAAAAACATTTTTTAAACACTTCTAATTGTCGAAACAAATTTTGTTTTGAGAAATATTCTCGCATCTTGAATTTGCTCCCTTTGAAGAATAGGCGTAATAAATAAAAATAATGCATTATTATTGCAGGGAATATCCTCGAGATGGAGAGCTAAATGTCCTTCGTCTTGGAGGTTACGACTCCAAAAACATAGAACTGAAAATTTCTTGGAAATAAATTTATTTAAATATTTTTACGTCTTCCATAAGTCATCATGTCTTCCAGTAAAATGAATTACAGACAGGCATATGGTTGACTTTCGCGACGTAGTTTTTTGTACAATTATTACCCAGCATATACAAATGTAAGAAGATTCGCTAATGCAAGCGGGAGTCGTAGAAGAACTACTGCGGCGAATTAGGTAAAGCCACCGAGGTAACCAAGCTAAGTGAATTGTTAACCAAAAACCCAACTACTCCAAGGTAACTACGGAAAAAATGTGGAGACAGGACTGGAGGCAGTGAGGACTCACTAGAAGACCTATTCCAAACACATTTTCCTGAGAGTACAGATAGCATAGATTTCCAGATTTTAGGAGATAGTGTGCAAAATGTCCCCCGGGGCATCATAACAGAAGAAAAAATGTAGTAATCAACCGTTGGCTTCGACTCATTTAAGTCCCTAGGCACAGTCAATATCTTTCCAATCATGGTGAAGAAAATGACGCAGAACTGGCACCATACTTGAGAACACTATAAGAGGGTGTTTAAGATTAAACTTCGTGCCTGTCCTTTTGAAAGAGGCGAGGTAGTATTCATACCAAAGGCGGGTAAGAAATGAATGTTCCCTTTAATTGAAAGAAAACAGATCAATTAGTCCTTCTAAAGACGCTCAAAGAGATTTTTGACGTTTACATTAGGGATAAACTGACATCTGCCAGCATATCAAAGGCGCCGCATGCTTATACGAAGATTAGATTACTGACACTGCACTTCACTCACTAAACGCGAAAATAGAAAAAACTCTGGTGATTATGCCTTAGGGATCTTTCTGGACATAAGTGGGGCGTTTACTGTTTCCTAAGAGGCAATAGTGGAAAGTCTAGAAGCAGACGAAATCATCCTTCTATGGATGATATTCCGAGTACTTACTTTTCTCTACATGTGCAGTTTATGAAGAACATGTCGGCATTAAAGAGTGAACTTGTCTCTAAGGGATGATAGACATTTTGTTTTTTTCAATTGTCTTCAGCAGAAGTTAATGGTCCCACCCATAAGTCCCATGAGAACCACATTGAAAGTATTAGGTGTAGTAAAAACAAATCCATTATTTTTCCAATAGATAGCGTTATTTATGTGTATCTTGCGTTGTATACCTAAGTCCGATCGGGTTCCACTAGATGGCATTAGAAAGATGACATTTCGTATTCAAAAATCTTTTCTGACAGTTTTTTGATTGGTTGATTCAGTTTTGTTTGAGCGTGCGTCAAAGATGAACAGTAGCAAAGAGAAAATTCGCTATATTTTACAGTTTTTCTTCGATAAGGCGGCTGAAAATGTGATTGGTTTATGGTCCTGTTACAGTCAATCATGCACAATTTCGGTTTCATTCCGGTAATTTTGATGGTTAAGTTGTTTCGCGGAGTGGAAGGCCAATTGTATGTCGATAAAATCATGGACCGTGTCATATAAGCGCTTAAGCTTGAAACGGCATTAAAACTTTCGGTCGAAATATATGTTAGTACCAGCACCACCATTGACTAGATATTCACCATGACGACATTCGATGAGGCGGCATTATATTTCTTCGAGAGAGAGAAAGGTTTTGCGAAAAATGTATAGTGGGCGATGTTTGGACGACGACGAATACCGCGGACGATGGAATATTGAATTGTACAAGATGGGGCATACGGTGTAGATATAACAAAAACAAATTATATTTTCTTTTTAATTTATTCCCTGTTTATGCCCTCAAAAAAAAACTGCTTTCTCTTTATCTTCAGAATTCGCCGAAACTGCCTTTTAGGCTTCATCATCGGTGATATATAATATTTTAATAATTACTCCAGGCCAGGTTTGGTGGGTAGGGTAGGAGGATTCGTAGGCCTTCTTAGCACCATCTTGGGCTGTACTTAGTCATGTCAATGGTTGCATCGGTTACTCCAAATATTTCTGCTGTTTCTTCTTTGGTCGAGCATCATCGGGGAGAATTTTTTAAACTTTTTCTATAAGTTCTAGAGTGTGGTCACCTTAATGCTCCTGTCCAGCCTCTCGTCGTCTGCAAGGGATTTTCTTCTCTTGTACGCCATTGTTTTTTCCCGGGCAAGAGTCGTCGTAAAGGAATGACATATCATTCATAATTGTTGCAACCTATTTTCCTTTCCTTCCTTTCCCTGATTATGTTGCTTGGTTGACGTTAGCTCCAAGAGTAGTTGTCTAATAATAATGAAACATCGTATTTTTACTAGTTATGAGTCACTGAACACGTTACGATCCTAATGAGCCTAATCTAACTCCGCGAACATAAAAATGCTTAAGACTAAATTGGCGGTAATAGCGAATAAAGGCTAAGTCATGTCGTTCGAATGGAAAGTATTTCGATTACGTTTCCGCGGGTGGCAACAGAGGAGGAGGAAGAAGACAGTTCTTCAACTGAGGTTCTCACTTCTGTTGTTATCTGCAAATGATGCCGAATGGAGAAAAGCAGAACCGACAGATGCGTAATAGCTGGCGCGGCTATAAGAAGGAGATACACGTATCCTGTAGCGGTCTTGTTCTGTCTGTACTTAAAGTACAGATAAATTATTAATAAGAGAAAGCGAAATGTTGCACCCACGCAAACTGATTGTAGTCAAGACGACACCTGTCGGTTGTGATTTATAGCCCAAACGTATGTACCTATATATGTATGTATGTATTTTGATTTATCAAAGAGCGCAAATCCCAGCGTGCAAATCGGGCTTTTGGTTAAAGCTTGTGGGTTGAAAAACCGTTGCCTTTTACACATTGATAAATATGGTACAGTATGTATGCAATTATATACACATATATATATACTGCCCGTGTTTGTGGTTTGGTGTTGTTGTAAAAACCAAGGATCTGCGTTGACAGCTGCAAAGATTACAAAATTTGCTATATAGAATATACATATATTTATATATAAATATATAACGGGTGATCCAAGTGCCACTCGACCTGCCAAAGCGACATCGCTTCGCTCTATGCGCTCGCTCCTGATAAATTCCAAGAAGATCCGAATTTTTCGAGCCAAATTTCGTTAAGCGATGAGGCCCATTTCTGGGTCAAGAGCTGAAATTTCATCCTGAGAAAACATACATATATGGTTTGGTGGACTTTGTGTGCGGGTGGAATTATCGATCCATATTCCTTCAAAAGTAATGCCGGTGAAAACGTAACCGTCAATGGCGACCGTTAGCGCCCGATGATAACCGACTATTTGTTGCCCGAAATTGAAGGTCGTGTTCTCGGCGACATTTGGTTTCAACAAGACGGTGCCACTTTCCACACATCGGATATATTGAGAGATCACTTCGGTAAGCAGATGATTTTACGTTTTGTGCCGGTCGATTGGCCACCAAAATCGTGTGATATCAGACTCTTTGATTTTTTTTGTGGGGATATGTAAAGTCTAAAGTCTATGCGGACAATCCCGATTCGATTCAGGCATTGTAGCAACAACATTTAAAGAGATAATCTTGAAAAAATAAATGCCAAAGAATGATCTTTCGAATGATTCTAAACATTCCCAATTAATTTTTTTTGTTTTTTTCTTTAAAAAAGTAGGGAACCTTGAAATGGACCACCCTTTAGATATACATATGAATATGATTGTATATGCATACATATGTATATTATCCATATATGTATGTATACACCTACATGCATACTTTAACTTACATTTTCCATCGTGAGTATGAGCATTCCGACGTTATTGCATTTGCGATGTCCTTTGTGAATTGCGAATGCCATTACATTTTCCACTTTATACTCGTACCAAGTGCAGTAAGCCACAGGCGGAACATTTGTTTTAATATATATTATGTATGTACATATGAAGAACATACATTTTAAGACATATATATTCCTTTCCTGCTATTTAAGGTCTCAACAGACTTATTTGTACATACATATCTACATATATATATTTCTTTGTAAGGACATTAATAAATTCACCTTCACACACACACATAAATATATATATATATTTTTATGACTTACAGAATGATGCAAAAATGGTATTTGATGTTTGTCAACGTATGCACGATACGGAACCATTCTCAGAGGAGCTTTTGGCTGCCATGAAACGATTGTGGTCGGATACTGGTGTTCAAGAGTGCTTCTCACGTAGCAACGAATATCAATTGAATGATTCTGCTAAATAGTGAGTACATTTCTATCCTTTTTTATTATTCGATTCATGTTATTAATTTTATTTAGTAAAATATTTATATATATATTTTTAAATTTTTTTCTTACCTGTTGAAGTGGAAATATTAAATTTACGCTGGAAAAACATTTATAATTTCTATAACCGATTGCTATTGGTTTACAGAAAACTACTTTATAAATAAGAATTATTTATTAAAAAAAAACATATTATGATTTAAATGGATCTAATTTTAATATTGTAAAACCAAAGAAGAAAACAGGAACGACCCGTTGAATGACTACCCCGTAACATTCTCCAAAAACTACTTTGAGGAATATTTTTGCGGTGACAACAATAACAAACAGGAATCATCAGGAAAACCACTTTGTGTGTGGTCTCAGCAAGCTTTTGGAGCTTCTGACGAGTCACTATCTTTATGTATGTTCTGGCGTTGTCCGGTTGAAAAACAATTCCCTTCCTTTTGGTCAAAGCTGGGCGCAGGTAGTACAAGATCCGTGCTATATTGGTGTTGTATACAAACGTGCCAATCAAGCTTCGTAAATTTTTGCCTGGTCATCAAATATGTACGTGGTCAGGAGTTGTCATGCTGAAACGCAACAACTTTTCTATTGATCAATTTTGGAGGCTTTTTTTTTTTGTAGAGCTTCTTGTAAGCAAGTTAATTGTTGTAAGTAGAGCAGCTTATACTCATAATGATCAATTCACTTCCAATCCCACCATACATTCAGCATCACCAGCTTTGTTGTCGTTTTAGGAGCAATTCCGGTCTTTAATGATGATTTTTATACACCCGCATAAAACCGATTGTCTGTGATGAGTCACTTCAGAAATGGTTCGAATTTGTCGCGTGTCAGAAGCATTTCCATATTAGCAATTCGGTTAATAATTTTTTTTTTTTTTTGTTTTTTGAATGATTCCAAATTGTCACATGAGTGATGTCTAATGCCTTTGGCCATCCCATGACAGCTCCACCAATTTCATCGAGTTTTTTAATGGACTGCCCGACATTAAAATTTTCGGAATGGTTTGTTCACTTGCTGAATTATCATCTTTTACATTTTTTATATTAAAAACGCAACACATAACGAATTTTTTCGGAGAATTCACTCGATTTTAAAACCAAATAGCAAAAAAAAAAGAAATTGCCTGAAATGTCAGCTTTCAAACAAGTGTTATAAGGAATAAGAACAGTGAAAAAAAAACCATGGATACTTTTCTAATTAACCAATATTTTCATTACAAAATATTACATTCGTAAATTGAAAGAAAAAAGTAATTACCGAATAAACTTGAAAGCAGTTTACATTACTAGCTCTAGAATCAGGGAAGTATTTAAACATAGTGAGTCCTTTGTCTTGGCATGGATGTCTTAAATATTGGGAATAAGTTTTGAAAAATGCATTAGGAAAGTTTTAATTTTTTTACCATACATTGTTTTTGTTTGAAATTTTTTCCTAACCACAAACAGCTTTAAACGTGCATTCAAACTGATCTATTTCTTAAATTTTAATTTATGTGATTGATAAATGTAACCACATTGTATTAGGATTTTCTTTTTCCTTATACTATTAAGCTTGATATAAGCGATTTTAGCACTAAATGCTTAAACGGTTCCTTGAATTTCGACTTTATAAAACTAACATAAGAGGAGATACAGCCAGTTTTTTATACGAGTATGTAATTTAGATCAATTAAAAAAAATTAAATGAATTTATGAGACTAGTTTTAGCTTCGTTTTAAGTCAGAATTAGTAAAAAAAATTATTTTAATGTGTTATTTTTAATGTGCTATATATGTATATACCTATATAAAAATCTTATGTTCGTTTGAGAAGTTCAGGTAATCTGCAAAAGTTACCGAGCGATTGACTTGAAATTTTGTCAGCGTATTTATATGATTTCTGGGAAGTTTTATACGAGAGATATTTTCGGAAAGTGGACCAGGGACTGACCCATTCGAAAAAGTCTTTATGGATCGATTTACTTGAAATTCGGTACATACTAAATATATTCGTATGTACATAGGTGGCCTTTTGCGATTAAATCGTTTCAAGAGTCCTTTTTGCTTGAATTTTTTACCTGAACGTACGTACAAATATGTAAAAAGATAAATCTATATATGTATTATATATTACGGATGATACATCAAAAGAAGATTTGCTTCACGGAGTATTCCCAAATATCACAATCAATTATAGGGAGCATGAGTGGTCGAGTGAGCGAGTTTTCCTCGCTGCAACAAACTAAGATGTCTGCGATCTCAAAAAACTACCTTAGTCAGTGCAACATTGAAAGCGAATCCGTCACATATAATTCATTAGACAATATTGTATAAACAGAATTTGTGAATTCTATGGATTTAGCGGAGGTTAAATTTGAAAATCGGTTTATAATGATATGTAATATTAATTAGCCGAAACTCTGCAAAATTTTTGGAATTGTCCATGTTTAGATACGAATTGCACATGAAAAACTGTATGGTACATGTTCTAGGGTTAACAAACTAAGACATTCTTTTTATTTACGTGGCCGATGGTAAAACCAAAAATGTTGTATGGGTATACAAGCGAGTAAATAAAATTATGATGAAAAGATAGCCAATTTCAAGTTCATTGAGTTCGTGCCACAGCGAAGCGTTGCAGGGTACAGCTAGATATTAAATAAATTTTACTCTTTACCAAGGCTGCATCGTGATGATAAATTTTAGGTTAATCAAAAAATTTCTATCGTTTCGGTTGAAACATTTAGAAATATTTACCTTAAAGCAGTTATCAAATTAAAATTCTTTTCGTTTTTACCCGAAACGAAAAGGTGTCGTTAATGTTAGTTCGTTAACAGATAATGTTAAACGTTAAAATTGAAGCATGCTGTTAATATCATAGCAGCAGTCATTTTAAAATTAACGTTAGCGATGAGTTTGTATGGTTTCAACATTAACATTTTCATTTCGTTTCGATAACATGACGCCGAAACGAAACAAAATCATTTCGTTGAGTTTATTATTCATATTAACAAATGTTTAATGTAAAGAATATAACAGCAGACTAATATATACAACATTTTTACATCTAAAACTCATAATCTTTGAATAAGGGAAAACATTTATTCCAGATAGTTTTCTTCTAATTTAATTTTGATCAGGAATAATAAAATAACAATTTTTTTACTGACATTTTTATTTTTTTTTCCATAAAGATAATAAATCTTTTATTTATCACAAACAAAAATATAACTTGAATTTTAATTATTCATTTGCAAATATAACAAATTAATTAATAAAATTAATAAAAAAATTAATTAAATAAAATTAACAATAAATTTATACTAAATCTATTTATTTATTTGAAAAACTTAATTCTATGCTCATTATATGAGTATAGTATTAGTACAAAAATAAAATAATTCTGTATCCGCTTACGTCATTTAATACAGTCTGTATCCACGTGTATACATACGATTATATATGTATGTATTTTTGTATAAACTTAATACTAAATACCATAATGTACACAATTTGGAATATATATTAGCATAATTTATATTTGCCTCGGGCAAACATTACAATGGAATGGAAGCACGTATGAAATTCATATTGGCGAGACTAAAATATAATATTGAACGAAAATAATGGCCACAGCAGCAACAACAACAAAAACAACAACACCAAATATAACTATGCAAATATTGAATGTATGCTTGCGTATACATACGTGTATATATACATATGTATATATGTATATGTGCATAATCATGTACGCCCCCTAAACAAACACAAAGTTGCACTGTTGCTGACTGCCTGACCGACGATTTTTGGCAAATTCTAAATAATCATAGTTGCTGCTGCTGGTGCTGCTGCTGGCCGGATAAGCACACTGCACCCAATATCATCAACTCATTCACGTTTGTTTAGTCGTCGCCCTCACCACTACCGCCATTCACTACTCATCCCTTAGCGTCAATTTAAAATTAAGTGGCGATTCTGGTATGTAGGTTGAATTCACTTTATACACTAATTCGCCGGAATTGTATTCCACTTTGTATTTTCGAAATATCTGCAAATAGAAAAAAAAAGGAAGATGATGAGTTAATGGTGATTGTACCATATTTTCTTTGTGAGAATTTTAACAAATTTTTATTTTTTATTTTTTTATACCTTCCATGTACCCGAAATGGTATATTAACTTTGGTCCGAAGTATTTTAGGGACATCGGATCAGAAGGGCGAGCTAAGTCAGTCTGTCCTCTCAGTTTTGGAGATATTTCAACCAAACTTGGTACACAAATGATTTCAGATTTGAGATTTTGTCCGTTATTTGTGTTCAAAAAAGTTTTTTTTTTATTACAAAAAAAAAAAAAAAAAAAAAAAAAAAAACATAATTCAAAGTATTGTCCGTCGGAAGCGACTATTTTCTTCAACACTCTGGAAATTTTCCTCGATCCGCTGTCTCCCCAAATCGTTTTGTATCTTTCGAAAAACCCAGTGGTCAGAATGAGCTAGGTCTGCAGAATACAGCCGGGCAAAATCACCCTGTCATGCTGTCCGTTTTTCACTCAATGCACGGCTCAACGACATCAATAGTTTCGCCAGGTTTTAGCAGCTCATAGTCTACCACACCCGTCTGGTTCCACCATATGCAGAGCATGACCATTGAACCGTGAATGTTAGAACGGGTTCACCAGTCCTGCCTTAGTATTTTTCTTCTTTGTTTTATCGAAGTATATCCACTTTTTATCTTTAGTCACGAACCTGTGAAAAAATCACTTCCTTTGTTGTCTTTCAAGAAGCAGTTTCGATATCTCTCTGCTTCAGCTCGCACGGCTTGCTTTTAAATAATTCGCCAATAATTTATTATATTATGTTTATGCTATTTGTTTTTAAAATTATTTTATCCTCTTTTATTTTATTTTATAATTTTTACTCATTTCTTTTCATTCATTTTTTTTCATTTCATGTAATTTTATTTTACTTCTTTCAATAATTTTTTTTTTTTATAATATCTTAATTAATAATTAAAACGTTATGTTATTTTTATTTACCCTTATTTTAATTTATTTCATTTTTATTATTTTTTTATTTTATTTAATTTTTTAATTAGTTTATTTTATTTCTTTATTTTACTTTATTCTTATTTTATTATTAATTGTTAACTAATTAATTGATTTAATTTAATTTTTCTCAAGTTATCTATTTACCTTTTTATTTTATTTTTATTTAATTTTGATATTTGTATTCTAATTTTCTGTTCCATTTTATTACTTTTACTTTTTATTTTTTATCATATTGTATTTTGTTTCATTTACTTTTATATTATTTTTTAAATTTAATTTTGTTGCGGATTTTTTATTTTTATTTTTATTTTATTTTACTTTTTTTGTATTTTATTTTATTATACTATTTCATTTAATTTTTTCTTTCTTTATTTTCATTAATTTAGTTTTATTTTGAATTATTTTAATTTATCTTACGTTTTTAAACTTACTTTTATTTTATATAATTTTATTTTTTATTTTCTTTTACTTCTGTTATTTTATTTAATTTTTCAATTTAGTTTATCTTATTTATTATTTTACTTAATTTTTTTATTTCTTATTATTAATTTATTAATTATTATTTCAATTATTATTATTTTGTTTTTTTATTTTTTTTATTTATTTCGCTCAAATTTTTTGTATCATAATTTTTTTTCATTTCATTGCGTTTCACTTTCATTTTATTTTATTTGGTTTCATTTCCTTTTATATTATTTTTAAAATTTAATTTTGTTATGGATTTTTTAATTAAATTTTATTTCATTTTATTTTTTTTTTAATTATTTCTTTTTTATTTTCATTAATATAGGTTTAGTTTGTATTATTTTATTTTTTATTTTCTTTTACTTTTTTATTTTATTTTACCTTTTTTATTTTATTTAATTTTTCAATTTTGTTAATCTTATTTTTTATTTTACTTATTTTTTTTTATTATTAATTAATTTCTTATTTCAATTATTATTTTTTTTATTTTTTTTTCGTTTTTCTTTATTTCATTTTATTTTATTTTGTTTCATTTCCTTTTATATTATATTTTAAATTTAATATTTTTTTATTTTTTATTTTTTATTTTTTTTTTTTACTTTCTTTTTTTAAAATGTTTTTGAGTGCATACTGCTGCTGAAAGTTATTTAAAACGCGTAAAGTTTGCGCTTTGTAATCAAAAATGGAAAATGGTATTGCTCTAGGGCGGTGAGTTCTATGAAAAAGTACGTACGTGGATATATATATGTGTACGCGTAAAATTTCTCGTACTCACCTTCGCCAAAAGCATATTCAATTCAATTTCGGCAAACCGACGTCCCACACACATGCGTCGACCATAACCGAAAGGCAAACTCACAAAGGGATGAATTTTCCGTCCGGCGTGGTGTGGACATTCCGCTGCTGCTGTTGCTGCGGCACCTACAAAGGCATAGATGGCGTGAAATACGAATGTATGAAATGAGTAAAGTAGCATCACATGCACACACACATTTCAATTAAATTTTCTTTTACGATTTTTTTTTTTTTTTGCAAAAAAGAAAAAACAAACCACTTTGTTTTTTCCCAATCATTTATTCAGTGCACGCGCTTGTGTGTTTGCTCTTTATTTTTTATTTTCCACTTTTCTGTGTCAATTCTCATTGACACATGCCATACATGGCATTAAATGGCCAAAATAAAAAAAGCAAACACCAACAACAAATAAACTTACCCATTTCGCTCTGCTTTAGCCAACGTTCGGGCAGAAATCGTTTCGGTTCTGGAAAATATGCGGGATCATTGGACACCACCAGATGCGGGAATATGACATGTGTCTGTAAAATGTCGACGGAAACAAAAACTTAGGATATATATAGATATAAATAAACATAATTTGTGTAAAGAAAACAAAAGATAGGCAGAGTGAAGAGGTGTTAAAGTGTTATTTGATTTATCTGTTTATGGGCACTTGGTGGGTTCTGCGTTTAGTGGTTGCGTGTGTGAGTCTTACTAAAATTTTTAAAGTGTTTTGCTTGTTGACAGTTGATATATATAATTGCAAAAGCACACACATACACACATAAGTATGTTTCAATAGTCTGACTACTAATTGGGTGTGGCGCCATCAGGTGCGAAAGTCATTTTATGCCTCATTTTCTACAAATTGGAAAGGCAATAAGTTTGCGAAAAAAATAAACATATTAATTATGGATAAATTACATTTTTCAGTATCGATAGCCGTTTCGCTTACAAACTGTCTTCAGAATATCAATTTATGCCTCACTTTCGATGACTTCGACGGTGTAAATTTTGTTGAAAAAAAATTTCGAATAAATACTGATTGCCTTTTCCTAATAATAATGGCTAGCCTTTTAGCCATCAATATAAAAACAAATTCTATATATGTCATTAATCGCAGCTTAAATATGCCTACTTAATGCAGTACATATATAAATATTTTATTCCGTCTGCAATTTCATCAATTTATATATATTCGGTTTGTAGGTCTTTACGTTCAAAAGTCTACTTATATGTATATAAAGTACCAATATATATGTTTGTATATGCTATGTAAGTATGTCGTTGTTGTACTACTTACACCCTTTGGTATATGATAGCCAGCAATTACAGCATCTGTCTGCAGACTTCGGCCATTCGCAATGACAACTGGATACATTCTGCAGAAAATGTAAAACAACAACAAAATATATAGACGCAATGCATGAAATTAAATATTTATATACATACATTTGTCTATATATTATATGTATGTATGTATGTATGTATATAGTGTTAAAAATAGCCCACCTTAAGGTCTCCTTTATACAAGCTCTTAAATATGGAATTTGTTCCAAAGCACTTTGATCGATTTCAGCTTCACGCATTGGAAATACATTTCGTAATTCTTCGAAAAGCTTTTGCTGTTTAACGGGATTTTTCGCTAATTGATAAATGGTCGAAGAGATGGCGACAGAGGTCTGGAAATAAACAATGCTTACATTAATTTCAATATTGAGAAACAAAATAAGTATGCCAAACGGTGAAACGGAAAAATAAAATTAAATATGGTACAACATAATAAAAAATTAAAAGAAAAAAATTAAATTATAAAAGAAAAGAAAATTAAATTAAATATAAAAAAATTAAATAAATAAAAAGCAAGTGCAATAAAATAAAGTAAATAGCGATAAAAATAATATGAAACAAAATGAAGGGAATTAAAGTAAATTAAATAAAAAATGATAGAAAAAATAAATAATTTCAATTAAAATAAAGTAAATTAAAGAAAAAATATAAATAAAATAAAAGAATAAAATAAAATAAAAAAATTAATTTCATTAAATAAATGAATAGCAAATGAAATAAAATAAAGTAAAATGTAAAAAAATAATATGAAACAAAATAAACCGAATTTAAAGTAAATTAATTAAAAATAATAAATAAAAATATAAATAAATTAAATGAAAATAAAGATTTAAATCAAGTAAAATAGAAAATAAAATAAAATGAAAAATTAAATAGAATACACAGTAACAATAAAATAAAGTAAATAAAAGTAAAATAAAATAAACTGAAATGAAAAAATTAAATAAAACTAAACTAGATTAAATAAAAAATAAATACATATGTAATATAAAATAAATTATAATAAATAACTAAATTAAATTTTATGAAATTAAATAAAATAAAATAAAGTAAAACAAAATAAAACACAATAAAAACTTCAATCTAAAAATAAAATATATTTAAATTAAATTAAGTGTAACAAAATAAAAGTAAAATTAAATAAAATAAAAAATGTATAAAATAAATCTAAACTAAATCGAACTGAATACAATAAAGTTAAAAAAATAAAAACAAAAATCAATAGAAAAGAAAATAAAAATAAAATCCTATTAAATAGAATGAAATGCAAAATAAAGAGAAATAAAAAAAAGATTTATAAAACAAAAAAATACTAAAATTAAAATAAAACAAAAATAAATTTATATAAAAAATAACCAAATTAAGTTATATTAAAAATAACGTAATTTGAAATAACAAAATTAAATATTTAAAATAAGATAAAATAAATTGAGTAAAAGAATAAGAAAATAAAAAAAAAATTAAGAAAAAATAAAAACAAAAATAATGAAAAATAAATAAAGGAAAATTAAAAATAAATAAAAATAAAATATAAAACAAAAAAATAATATTAAAAAAATAAATTAAATAAAACTAAGTAAAATAATCGACGGCCGTGGTAGCCGAGTGATTAGTGTTGCGTACTACCATTCGGAAGCCTCGGGTTCAAATCCCGGTGCAACCAACATCCAAAAGTTATGGAAAATTAATTTAAATATAAAATTAAGTTAAATTTTCTAATTTCAGTCGCCCCGGCAGGTAATGTCCACCCCCCCGAGAGTATTTCGGAAAAAAATAAAGGCTCCCATAAAAAATCATCAGCCGTTCGCAGGCGGCTTAGTATAAACTGTAGGTCCCTCCATTTGTACGAAAAACATCAAGACGCAAAACCACAAATTGGTGGAGGAGCTCGGCCGAAAATCACTTCAGCGGTTACAAAACGACAATTGTATATTATATATTAGTAAAATAAAATAAGGAGTGCCGTCTTCGGCAAGAGGATACACATTGGTTTTATAGGAGCTATTGTATTTGATAAAGTTCTTCCGATTTCGATGAATTTTGGTACCAATGTATTGTACATTATATTATTTGTTTATAGACTAACGACTTTACAGGAGTATTTATATCAATCACAATCACAATCACATATTTAAACAAATCGGTTGTACGGGGGCCTTGTGTTTCGTGATCCGATCAGGTCGGTACCGATATTTATTTAGTAAGATTAAGCTTTCTTGACAAATTTCCTAAATATCCAAAGTTCGATCGATCCAAAAGAGGAGGTCTGTTATATGTGAGGGAGTTGTACTTCTAAACTTGTGACCGCCATTTTTGGTCGGACTTTATTTAGTCCCTAACCAAAAGTAGCATGCCTTCCAAATTTGGTGGACCGACTTATGTCGATTTACCTATGTTTTAAATATTTGATTTAGAGTCAAGCGAGGGTTGGAAAGTAAAAAGGCCGTTATATGAGACAAAAACGTAGCTGTTGTCCGATTGAGCTCATATTCAATATTTTTTCGTACTAGATCATGCAAATTATAACTATCAAATTCCATCGAACTGGGTCCAGTAATTTCAGAGACATACTTTTTGACTCAAAAGTGAATAGTACCACGCCGACCCGAACTTTTTTTTTTTGTTTTCTCCATCAAGAACCTAACATTTAATATGATCGTCTCTAACAATTAATGTTATGGCAATTTTATTTACTGAATTGTTACGATTTTCGTACTTTTCAAAATTTCATCAAAATATCTCAATCCATAATTAAGTTTGCGTGGACACGGATGGATGGAGTGATGGACGGAAAGGAGGAGAAGGACGATTCGTATCGTCATTCCATGAAGTTTATTATAAAGGGTTCTCCAATAGGGTTGATATGATTTCTAAGTGTCGTTTTGGCCATGTTTAATATGTAATGATCTGTCTTTTTTCATTGTATTCAGTAATGTTTACAATTTCATCATCAAGATATACGCAAGAACAACGTTTACAAATAACAACAACAACAACTTGAAAACGATAATTTTTTTAAGCAAATCTTCTCCGCTGAGTCTCAATTTCATCTGAGTGGTGCAGTAAATAAACGAAACTGTCGATTCTGGTGCGAAGAAAATCCACAAATTATTCATGAACAACCATTACATTCACCTAAATTGACAGTTTGGTGTCTGGTCGAAATTAAGCTTACTGTCAATGGAGAGCGATATAGATTGATGATCTTAACAACAATTGGTTCCAACAAGACGGGACTACGTGTCACACAGCACATGCAAAAACCGAATTATTGCAAGAAAGGTTTGGAGATTCGATTATATCAAGAAAATGTGACATTGAATGACCTCCAAGAAATTGTAATTTAATACAATTAGACTACTTCTTGTGGGGTTATTTGAAGTCATTGGCCTTTAGCAATAAACCAGACTCTCTTCAAGCTTTAAAAGTCAATATTGAACGTGCTATTCATGACATACGACTTGATTTAATGGAAAAAGTGCTCAAAAATTTGGTTAATCGAATTCGTTCCTGCAAAAGAAGTCGTGGATTGTATCGATTGTACTTCACAATAAATAAAAAAAAAAACATTTGAATTTCCTTAGCAATTAGTGTTTTATTTTTAAAGAAATCATATCACTATTTTTGGTAAACACTATATATAAATATATGTCCATATCTATCTCGACTCTTAGCTGAGTAACCGTAATATACTCTTTGTACTACATATACGTAGTATGTAGTACAACCCCTTAATTTTTCTCAAATTGTTTATACATATAAAAACAAAAATATTTAAAAACTTACCGTATCTACGCCAACTAAGAATAAATCCAATGCCAACACCGCTGCCAATTTGCGATTACCCGTTTTACGCACAATACGTCCCACTATCGAGTCAGCTGTTTCGTTGGAATTTTCAGCGTTGGCGCGGTCCATAGCGCGACTAATATTACGCATGCAGATTCTACGAAAACGGAGATAATAAGAAACAAAATTTTTTTATGTAAAACAACTATTCTCTAAGAAATTAGCTAACAAAGGAGTGCAGAGTATATTAATATTCTACATAATTTAATATGGTACACAATGGCTACTTGACACTTCATTTTCATACAACGCCATCACCAACATGCTCTTTAAAATAATTATTAAAAATTATCTTCATCAGTCACTAAGGCTGACTTTCAAACAAACAAACAAAAAAAAAAAAATTGAAAAATAATAATAAAAAAAATACAAACTCACTCTGTAAACTGATCCAACGCCTTTACAAAACTGCGATACGCCTTTGTCGGATAGAAACGCCACAACGGCATACGTAGCTCCAATTCAGGCACAGCCCAGAAGAATGTATTTATGGCGTTGATGATTTGTTGTGACTCTTCACTGCCGTTCGGCGATAAACAGCCAAGCCGTGTATCCAATGCCACACGACCCACAGCTGTTGGTCCAAGAGCGAAGGTGAAGGGGGTGGTAAAGATAGAGAGAGAGAGAAAGAGAGAGAGAGAGCGTAAAAGAAATGAGAATATAGTATTTCAATGCAAATTTCGCAAGTATCCTGCCAACTACTGCTAGTCATATTATTATTACACATACATACAAACAATATTTATTTTACTCACATTCCAACGCCCATTTATGTAGTTCATGTAGAAAATTTGCTGGCAGCTCATCGTTTTCATTGCGCATTTTATGTATTCTGTAATTTATAATTTACACAACACCGAATTATTGTGTTAACAGTGCGACAACAATAACATTATGAAATATTTAAAATATTTAAATTTTTTTCTCGCTCTCTTTTTGACAACTCATTTAACTGAAGTTTTTGTTTTTGTTTTTTTTTTTTCTTTGCTTTTGTTTGTTTTTAATTATGGTAAATATATTTTCCCATAATAAATAATAAAAGTGCCTAACCTTTCCATAAATTCACTGGCAATTTCATTCAGCGGCGGCACATACTGTTTAGCCGTTTGTGGTTGTAGTAGTATTTGTTGTACTTCTTGTCGGAACAGCGCCCAGTTTTTGCCATGCCTAGAAGCGAGAGAAAACGAGAAAATACATAAATTCATTAAATTACATTACATTTTAATTACACTTCATTTCACTCATGAATGTGTTTTTTTTTTCATGTTAAATTTTGTGTAAAGTGTAATCGCTTTTCTTTGTTTTCATTTCTTTCTTTTTCTCTGTACTTACACACCAATGAGTCCTGCGATGTCGCCAAAGAAATCGCGTCGCAATTTTCCTTTATAATGTTTTAGTGATGGCATTGAGGGTCTGCGAGAAGAAAATTGATTTTCAGTCTTAACGTAAACTTTAATTTCATTAATTTTAATAAATAAAATGAAGCTTTTCGAAGCTGGTTAAAGTGCGCTATGATAATCTTAAACGGCGAGAAACTGAGACAATTCTTAAATGTTCCTAAATACTATTTCCTATATTTACAAGGTGTGTTTGTTGAAGTTTGCCGGTTTTTTCGATAAAGAAAACACATAATTTTCAGAGGAATCTCAAAATTTTTTTATTCAAAGTATTGACCATTCGGGGGGAATGTCCACCCCTCTGAGTGTATTTCGGACATGAAATAAAAGGCTCCTCGTAAATAAAAACCATCAGCCGTTCGGAGGCGGCTTAGTATAAACTGTAGGTCCCTCCATTTGTTGGAAAAACATCAAGACGCAAAACCACAAATTGGAGGAGGAGCTCGGCCGAAAATCGCTTCAGCGGTTACAAAGCGCCAATTATATTGATCATTGGTTTCTACACAATTCGCCAATCTCTCAGGCAAATTATGGATACCATTCCAAAAAGCTTTTTCTCTTTCCAGGCAAACCATTCGACGAGCCATTTTTCGACTTCTTCAAAATTAGCGAAGCACTGCTCTGCAAGGGAGTGTCCCATCGATGTGAAAAGGTGATAGTCGGACGGGGCGAGGTCTGGAGAGTACGGCGGGTGCGATAATATTTCCCAATTAAGTGTTTTTAATGTGTCTTTCACCACTTTAGCGGTATGAGACGGCGCGTTGTCATGTTGCAAGATAACTTTGCCATGTCTTCGGGCCTATTCCGACCGTTTTTCGATCAACGCATGATTCAAATTGATCATTTGTTGTCGGTAGCGATCCGTGTTCACCGTTTCACCAGGTTTTAACAACTCGTAGTACACCACACCACACTGGTCCCACCAAACACAGAGCATTGTCTTACGGCCAAAGCGATTTGGCCTTGCAGTTGATGGGCCAGCTTCACCAGGGGAAAGCCATGATTTTTTTCGCTTCGGGTTCTCAAAATAAATCCATTTCTCATCCCCCGTGAAAATTCGATGCAGAAAAGATTTCCTTTCGAATCGTTGAAGCAGCATTTCACAAACGGTTTTTCGATTTTCCATTTGTCTATCGTTCACCTGGTGTGGCACCCATTTTCCATACTTCTGGATCTTTCCCATGGCTTTTAAACGTTGGCAAATTGCTCCTCGAGTCAAATGTAGTCTTTCTGCCAATAGAAAAAAATTACATACATGCCAAATCAAAGAAACCGGCAACCTTCAACAAACACACCTGGTAGATGGGTTTGGTAGGCATATTACTTTTTATACCAATAACTATAAAGCGTAATTGTTTTAAATATTAATTTGTCGAAGTAGAAAAATATCGTTTTCTAGTTAACGTATCCAATTGGTCTACAGTTATCTATTTAAATTAATTTCTGTGCTAAAATCTTGTATAATTAAAAAACATTAAACCTTCGAAAATATTAAAAAAAAGAAAATGGTATAAATTCGTTAGCACTTCATAGTCTTTTGGGACCTCAATAGTCTAGAGCTCGTGAATTATTGCATTCGTATGTATGTATATACCATGCAGCGAAAAAAACCAGATGTTAACTAGCATCCAACTGATTTGCATTTTTGCACTAACTAGTTCATCTTCATCTAATTCCCATATAAGCAACTGGTATTTTTTAATATTGTACGAACTGCCAACAGTCTGACTATGCAACACCTTTATACTAGTTAAATACTAGTTCATTTAGACATGTTGAATTTCTACTTCACCAAGAAAATAAATAAAAAAAATGAAAATGAAAATGAAAATGAAAATGAAAATAAAAATAAAAATCAGTTTAACTGTTGAAAAGTTCGAACTATGAACCTATGCTGGTAACCTTTAACCACTCTACTATCGTGATGATATAGTGCTGAACGTCATTTTGTGCACTTCAAAAGAACGTAACTGAGAATGAATCTCAGCCGTTGCGTCCAACCGGTAGTGGAAATTGTTACTACTCAAGTTACTGGTTAACTGCTATAAAAATAATCAACTGGTATAATTTTAGCTTCAAAATACTAGTATTTTACTAAAATTATTGTTTGCTAGTCTACCATCGCTCTGCAGGGTGAGTACATACTATATCAGGCCTGGAATATCATTGATGTTTTTTTTTTTCTTATTTTACTTGCCTACAACTGTAGAGAGAAGCAAGCAAATATGTCGTCGGTAGCAACTCGGCGCATCACGAAGCTGAAGTTGAAATTGAGAGTGAGCCTTATGTACATATAAACATATGTACATACACGCCACGAGGTATGCGTGATATAAGAAAGTTATTACAAAAAAAAAATTACGTAAAACTAAGAAAAAACAACAATAAAAGCATTGTAATAAAACAAAAAAAAATGAAAGAAAAATTTTGTAAAGAATTACCGCATTCATAATTTCTGATGGCAAACATGCGAACCTATTAATTTTTATACATTTAAGTACATAAATACATACATATATAATATATTCGTGTATATTCATACAAACATACTATGTACATATTTATTTTATTACATGAATGTGAAATTTTTTCCTCACAAATTACATTTGCACATGCGTAACTTCCCGTCGCGGTCTCCCCCCGGCAGATTGAATGGCTTTATATTAGAATCATAAATCTTTAGGCCGAATAACGCATTTTATATAGCGTAATTATCATTTACAAAGTATGCACAGATGAAATACATAACGCCTTGTAGGTAGCCCCGTAATGGGTGTCGCTCATGCGCACTGAACGGCTTTAAACGGCAGGTAAATATCATTGCAAACGTGCAATTTTGCACAACCATTGCCTTTGGCGTAGTAGACTGTTGACAGATCACAGCTTTGGGGGCTATAAGAGGCATCATTGTCAGTTTTAATTGATTTTTGACGTAATTTAGCCTGAGGTACTCATGTAAATTTGATTTATTTGTGCATTAATAACGGCTTTGAACATGACCTTATTTTTTTTTTGGGAAGATTATTATATATATATATATATATTTTTTTTTTTAAACTAGGCTGTACAATGTACAGCGAGTTTGTTTGACTGACGGTTGTATGTTACGGCATAAAATAAAAGAGTTAAATATGGACTTGTATATTTCAAATTTCATGGCCTGAAGAACCGAATCGTTTTACCCATATCTGTCTTTCCAACCGCTCTATCCGTGTACATGATAAGTCAAGTATGAATTGAGTTATATTGATGAAACTTGGTTCATACATTGCCTGGGGCACAAGTACGGACGCTTTGACAAATGAGTCAAGTCGCACGTCCAAAGTTCACGTCCACTTCCTATATAATGGTTATTTTGAAAATTATTAAAATCGTTATAATTTAGTAACTAAATGTACATCTAAAGTCAGATTTGTTTACGACGATCACATTAAATTGAAAAATATGACGGACGTGCATGGCAGTTCCCACTTTTGGGACGAAAAGTATAAAAAAGAAATCAACCAAAATTTGATGAAATTTGATACTTATAATTCTCATGGTGTTCTGCCAACAACCAAACTTAGTAGATATGCTATTTTTACTTTTAATGGGAGCTAAAGTCCTACCAAAAATGACATCTCACAAAATGAACGATCTCTGAACTGTGGATCAAATACTTACGAAATTTATCGAGAAAACTTGATCTTACATGATGGGGTAAAGTCACTCTAGGATTTTGTAAAACGCAATTATTTTTTTTGCTCACAAGATACCTTTGGGTTCTAGAAATCATATGTAATTGGTTTTAAAGTGAAAAAATATTTCAAATAGTTGAACTTTCTATTTTGCTGCAGCCCATCAGAGTGTGCGCTGAGTACAATGAGAAAATTGAAACGCGTTTTTTTTTTCAAAATCACATTTTTGAAACTGGGAGGACAGATTATTCGGACCATATTGCAACGATTTATCTGAAATTTTGATAATAGCTTAAACATTTTCTTTGGAAATACGTAACCATTTTTCGATTAAATGTAAACTTTTTCTTTTGTTTAAATAATTTAGTGCGTATTTTTAGTCAAAAATCAATGTTTTTAAAAAAATGTGTGCCACTTTCAAAAAAATTAGTTAAAAATATCTGCGACCGTACTTCCAAAGTCCATAGTTTGTAGATCATAACACTTTTTGCTTTTTTATTCTAGGTCTCATTCTTTAGAAGAAAGCGGTCCTCCCGTGGACGTGGACGCCTTTCAAAAAAAAATTATTAAATAATTGACTTTATCGCCGCCATTTTGTAACAAAATAATAATTAAAGAATAGTTTTTTATACTTCAATATATGTTCAACGAAATGGTCAAATAGAAATTCTATTCCTTTTCCCATATTCCTACATTAAATTTAAAAAAAAATAGTTTAATTTTCAACCTCTAGAGTGTCTTTACCCCTAAAAATATGATAGCTATAGTGAATTCCAAAACTACTAACGTAGTTCCGTACACAAGTCTACTTGTCACATATTTTGACTTCAGTCTTTCCACCTGGCGTTCACTATAAACTTGAGCCAAATATTTTATGCTCGGCTCCACCCGGACCTTCCCCCAAATATGTTCGTTCTTATTAGTGAACAACTTTACTATTGTTATGCTTAAGTTTAAGCGCATAGAGAAAAGCGAAGAGCAAATGATAAAGCTAAAAATCTCACAGCAACTCTCTCTTTCTCTCTGCTACTTTTTATGCTAAGTTTTCTTAAAATTATACTTTTCTTATTTCATCATCTTATTGTATCCATGTCGATAATTAGCACCTTTTTCTTTTGATCTTTTTGGTTATCTTTCAAACTTATATTTTTTACTATTTTTTGTGGCGCGATTTCGCACTTTCAATTTCTGTTTGTTGGTTTTTCTATTGTATTAACAACTCACGTGTGGTAAATATTGTAAATAGTGTTATTTTGAAGTGTAAATAAATAAAATATTATATATCTAAAGCTTGAACTTGTGAATCAAAGCTAGATATGAGTATGTAAATTAGGCTCTTTTGTATTTGTTTTATTTTTTTATTTTTATTTTTTTTTTTTATGATTACCTTAGCTTCAGTATGACTTTCTTGTTTGCCTTTAACCATTTTATGATTCAGCAGGCATATGATAAACATATTTTAATGTCTTTGTCCTAGTTTTAAAACAGCTTAAGAATAATCTATACTTTATGTTGAAAAAAATAGCGTTATTCCGGAAACAAAGATAGTTTTTCTTTTGTGGATGAGCTATTAAGAATAAATGCAATATTGCACTATAACAGGTACTTTAAAGATCCCTTTAGGAGAAAACCGCCTTATACAATAATTCCATGTAAGAAAAAACATATTTTTTTTTTTAAATGTATGCAGAATTGAGAGAGTTCCTTTAACATCACAATTATTCCAGAAATAATATAAGAAATATTCCATTTTTATATCTATCATCTTCAATCCTTATGTTGAAATCAAAAAATGGCCTCTGCAAAGATTTTTCCTTTGAGATGACTTGTTCTAAATTAGATTTTCAAACTCTCCACTTCGTTATCTGGTAAGTTATTGTCAAACTTCTGTCTGTCTTATCGCTGATACTGTCCTAAATCATAAACTACTGATGTTCCTCTTAACAAAGTGGCATGACTTATTGTAGGAGCTTTTTACTAATATTTTTTTTTTTTTGATTTTGAGAAACTATTATAATTAAATTATAACCTCTACAAAATTATAATTTTTGTGCGTAAAAGGAGCGTAGGTTATTTGATTGAAAGGGCGCAGGCGGCTGTATCTAAACTACTGTACTTCAAGTGCTCCCCGCATATACCAACTATGTATTTGCGAATATTTCTATGTCTCTCTATGTTCGGTACTACAACCTAAATATTCATTGTTATTTAAAAAATTTAAAAACAATTAAATTTGATTAAAGTGTAAAAAAAATAATTAAAAAGTCCACCTTTTCTTTTTGTTTTTTTTTTTTTTTTGTGAATATTTTATATTAGAGATTTACACTTTCTTTAAGTGCAATCACTCTACTTATGAAGTATAGTCGACTTTCTCAGCACTTACTTTGATATTTTCTTTTATTATTTCTATTTTAAATGAGCGTGTGTTCAATGTTCACACTCCCATTCCTGCGTTCACGCATCCGCCTTGATTTGTCAATGAGAGGCAATTTAATTTACGTCAATGAGATTTTAATTAAATGTCTAATTACATTTGTGGGCAGGAAATAAGTAAAAAGAAAATTGAACTAAGACTCAATAGGGAGAAACTCAAGGGAATTCATGCGAAACATATCCTGAATACACACACAAATATACAAACGAACCTTCGTACATAAATAACGTACTCAGCTTAAATACTTGTACATATGCCGTATATGAGCACCAGTTTTTTGTTCAACTTTGTTTGGGGTATATGGATTTTGATGATTTTTCCTCACCTGTGCGGCATGGTCTCCTCTTTTTTGAAAATATTTCGTATCTCATCACCATCGAATACGAACAGCAAATCCGGATGTCCTATCAGACCACCAACTTTAACAATTTTCCCATAGTTAATGTGTAGCTCCTTCATAACTTTATCCAAGTCTTGTATGCGATATTGACCTACGAGCAGAAAACAGCCGTAAATTTCATAAAAAATATGCATTTTATATTAATCAAAAAAATGTACGCTTGAACCTACCCACTAGTGGCGCAAAACGCCATGAATTGCCCAACACCGGCATACCCCAGGGACCGGGCACGGCTGAGTAGGGGCGTACACTTGCGCTGGCGGAATAAAAGTAAATAAAAAATTAAAAATAAATATGTATTTTTTATATATATATTTCCCTTTTTTCTTTTTGCTCATTGCTTTACTCACCGCCCCTCAGGCACATGCACAGTTGTTGTTGTTATTTTTGCTGCTTTGGCTTGTGGTACATTTGTTCTTTGTGGCTCGTGCGTTAGCGCTTCTGGCAAGGTCACCGCATTTGGTATGACCGTTGCAGCAGCGGCAGCAGCAGCAGCTGAAAATGATGTGCGCTTCACAAGCGCTGTTGTTGTTTTATGTAGATTCGACATGACCGGCGAGGGTTTCTTTATTTTATTTTTTAATTATTATTTTTTATTTATTTTTTTGTGATGTTTGTTATCCTAATTTTGTGCTGGAAAATAGTGAAAGGTTTCTTTGTTTTATAAAGTTTCGTTCAAGCATACTCTTATGCACTGATGATTGTAGAAATTATACAAAAATACTTGTGTATGCACTTTTTATGGAAAGAATGAAAATAAAGATAGCGGGTGCATTAGGCAACACTCAGGCCACAGTTTCGAATCATTTAAGAAAATGTTAGTTGCTCAAAGGAGTTCGACAATGAAAATTATTTAGCCCCATTCTTCGCTTGTAAATCACAGAAATTCTAAACTGATGGAATTATGAAGCTACCCGAAAAATGGCAAAAGGACATATATAATAATGGTCGCCTAAGTGCGTTGATCATTGACCAACAGCCGCATCAACTCAACTTTGTAAAATTAAATATTAATAAAGTAATTTTATTTTATTTTTTCAAAAATATACAAAAAATTGCGAAGACTTTTAAAAATTAATATTTTCGGAAATATATGTACATATCTAAATTTGAAAAAAAAAAAAAGTTTTGATTTATTTTGTATTCAAAAAAATAATCCAAATACCTTTCAAAGCGTCAGATTGAATAAAACAAAACACCTCAACTAGTATATACATTGCTTATGTTTTTTTTTTTTAATATTTTGGTGAGAGATTTTCAGACGAAATTAATTGTTTCTAAAAATAAAGCCTTCTCCCCTTAGTTTTCGACTCCTCATAATTTAAACTGACAAAATCTAGATCACTTTTCTAATTAAAAAAAAAATATATCTACTTCAAAGAATCAGAAATCATAATGATGCGAACCCCTTGATTAAGTTATGATATTTATGGAATGTGGTGATGTCTAAATCAGGGATAGTAGTTTTAAAGTTATGAATCTTACACCAATGATGATTTTAAACTGAAGAGATTATCTCAAACGTAAAGAAACTCACTACAATCTTATTCTAATCATTTTAGCAAGTAATTGAAAGCAGAGAAAATTATTTTGAAACTCTCAAGGGTCTAGAGCACCGCTTCTTCGAGCCCAACTAAAGATGTTGACCACTCAAATACACATTTACCGATCACAATGATGAGTTGAGAATGGTTAATTAAGTCAACTTAACTCTTGTTTGAATATAAACAGCCAGTTTTTTTCAGATATCCAAAATCGAATTATGTGTGAATTTGGAATTTTATACATCAAAATTCTATTTAAGTAACAAAGATCGATGGATGATAAGCATAAAAGTATCGAGCTCATCATTTCAGCATAACGAGTCTATGAGCCTGATACCTTACTGGGACTATGCTTATCGCTCCATAGCCAATCAGTTCTAATCGCATTTGAAGAAGAAAAGGACGAAATAAAAATGAAATAAAATATAAAATCATACAGCATACTTGCAGACTTCTTTTCTGTTTATTGTGATTTCACAATCGGCCTACATACAGACATCATTACCATAACCTATAAATTGACATCGAGTGGCCTTCCCAAAATATTTGGTCAAGTAAAAATTAATTCATTATTTTTACATTAAATTGATTATTTATTTGCCTTAGTTAGAGTTGTCCGATTTATGTCAGATATGCAGTGTTTTGCTCGATAACTTTTGCCATTTCGAAGGTAAAGTCCTTATGGCTATCTCATAGCAACCCTTTCCGATATAGACAACAAATTGGCACAATCAATTTTCAAAGGTTTCCCTTGTTTCCAATTCTTTACCAGCCAAATCATTCGCCATAGACAGAAACATATGGTAATCGCTTGATGCAAGGCCTGGACTATTAAGTGAATACATAAAAACTTCCCAATCAAGCTCTCGGAATTTTCGGTATATCACAATCGATGTGTACGTGGTCTGGCGTTGTCTTGATGACACACAATCCTTCTCTTGTTGACCAAAGCTGGCCGCTTCTGGACGATTGCTTAATTCATACGATTCAATTGCTGACAGTACAGGTCTGAACTAATAGTTTAGCCGAGGGCGAGCAGCTCATAATGGATGATTCCTTGCCAATCCAACCAAATACGCAACAAAACCTTCTTGTCCGACCAACACAGTTTTCGTTTGTCATTGCTGTAAGTAATCCACTTTTCATCACCAGTCACCAGCCGCTTCAGAAACGAGTCGATTTTTTTACGATTTAGCAGCGATTCGCTGAGAGAAATTCGGTCCATGAGGTTTCTCTCGTTAACTCATGTGGCTCGCATACATCGAGTATATCTTTGTATATCCAGCACATCTATTGCAAAAATAATGGATGACCTTTTACTTGACCAAAATTTAAATAAGAAAAAAAGTATTTTCTAAAAAATTTGGGTTTCCATTTAGTAAATTTATAGCCACTTTTATCAGGCAAATATTGATGAAATAATCGCTCGCCGATGTTTCGCCATGTCTGTGCATCTCCAAGAGCAGCAACGTCTGCATAAATATGTACATACCTATAGTGTACATATAGACACATTGCAAATACCTAACCACTCAATAATTCACAAAACAAATAAAATAAAATAATATTTGCTTTTAAGTAACAAAATAGTTGACTTACTTGTCAATAACATTAGCGGCAGCAATATTTATTTAAGCAACATCATTGATATCATCAACAATAACAACAACAACAACAACAACAACAACAGCAGCATCATTACTGCAACATTTATTGGCAAGAAATAAATTTGCATTCAACTTTGTAGTAGGCGGAGAAAATTCACTTTGGTAAAAGCTACTATACACATTTATATAATGTACATACATTCATACATACATACACACAAACAAATGTACATATAGTACAGTTGATGAAGTTGGTGTCATTACTGAAAATTAACTGATAATTTTATATGCCAACTTTATAATGTTGCAACTACAGAAACAACTATGTATTGTATATTACGTAGTTATTAAACTCTTAGTTGTTGTTATTGGCGTGTAAATGAAACTAACTTTATGCGAAAATGAGTTATAAAGTTAGTTGTTTATTTTCTTTGACCTTGACTGACATGCGGCACCGACACACGCTTTACCTCCCCCACTAATGATTTGAATGATTCAGAAGTTGGTTAGGCACACAAAACATACATGCATATGTACATACATACGTATATATGTATATGTATGCCAACTGGCGTTATTAGAAGCCAGTAAATTATTCGTATTTGCAGAAGTACTTAGAGAACATTAGCGAGTGTAGTAAGCGTTCTTCACAATCATTAGACTCAACGTCTATATTATTATTTACTGTTTGAGTGCGCTTGAGCGGGTGTGAAACTTTATTTTTTGATTAAATAATTCTCACATTTTTTCTCTTAAAGACGTTTGGAAACATTCGGCAGGAAATATCAACTCTTCTCTCTCTCTCTCTCTTAGCATAAATCTGGCAGCGTTAAGGCAGTATAGTCTGCTTAGAGGCTTCAAAAATGCATTTTCTTTTCTTAAATCTATTCCAAAACTATCCAAGAATATGTCTTCGAAATTTCAGTGACCAATTGGATATATGTATTTTTGAAGCTAGAGCAATTTTAGTGAAGTGAATTTTTTTTTCTTTCAATAAGTAAATTTATTTATTTATTTATTTTTTTTTAAAGTCAATTTTTTTCAAACTTCAAATTTCAAAAAATTTGCAATTTTCCTACTTCTTCGGTATTTTTTTTAGTTCACAGAGAAGAGACACTCAGAGACAAAAAAAAAAAAAAAAACTTGGTTCAAGATGCATCGTAGGACATCTATCACCGGCACCACCGTTTCAAAAGTTCAGAAAACTCATCACAACATTGGGAAATTCCAATATTTTTCGATACTGTCTGTAAATTTCGGTTATCGCAATAGTTTCCTTCCCTTTCAAAAGAAAATGCTCTTTTCTGGTTCTAAAGGAGTTTACTGCCTTGAGCAAAAGCTCTCCTTTCGGAGGCTGCTTGGAATGCACTGTATGCCCTTTCATTTCGTTGGCAAAACACCGAGATGATCACAACAAGTTAGAGGTGGAGCTCAGACGAAAAACGTGCCGTTTTTTAATATATATATATATATATATATGTATACGAGGTGTGTTAAAAAAATAATGAGTCCCCATTAGAGATTGAAATGGTTAGTTCTTAGTTCTTTCAGCGATGTGTTTTCAATGTCATCCACGATTGTAAAATTATTGTCCTTTCTGGTTTCTTTCTGGTTTTTTGTTTTTAATTTTTTTTGGTAATAGTAAAAATTCACAAGTGGCCAAAAAAGGGGAATTGTTACAGTATTGATTTTGGAAAATAATTCAGTAAAAAAAACAATGCAATGAGAGCAGGTGCATTATCTTGAGCGTTTTTTTTTAATACTTCACGCAAACAGCTTTCAATTTGGAAGTGGTAATCCATATTGAACGTAGAAATTGAAGAACACAGTGAGCATAAACTTCAAGTTTGACGGCCGTTATTCAGCACATTTGGTCTTGAATGCCAGAATGCCTCCACTGCTTTAGTTTCGATGTTATAATTGTAAACCCATGTTCCCTCACCTGTTGTAATACGTTTCAGTAATTCTGCATCGTCTTTGACTTCATTTAATGGCTCTAGAGCAAAATTTTTTTGTATTTTATTCAACACACCTCGTATGTATATACGTATACGAAACATTTGTTTTGTATTGTTATACCTATTTTCTTGCTCTTTATTTTATTTTATTTTTATATTTTTATTTTATTTTATAATTAACTCACACTTTGCTTTATTTCTTTTAATCCCCTGTATTTTATCTAAAATTACTTTTATATTAAATTTTAATTTATGTTTAAAAAAAAATCTGTTAATTTTAGAAATATTATTTTTTATTTTTATTTAATTTCCTTTTTTAGCTTTACCTTATTTTATTTTACTTTTTTTTTTTGTTTTCTTTTTATTTCATTTAAAAATTAGTTTCTTTTCATAAAAATATTTTGTTTTATTTATTTTGCATATAATTCGATTTATGGTATATTAAATTTTTGTTCATTTTCGTTTTCGTTTTTTAGTATTTTTTATTTGTTATTATGTTTATGATCCAATAGTTTTTATTTAATTTCGTCATTATGTTTTTGTTTTATTTTACTATTATTATTTTTTTATTTATTTTAAATTATTTTACTTTTATTTCAATTAATTTTTACAAATATTATTTTACTTTCATTGATTTTTGAATGAAACTTTATTTTTTTAAGTTATTTTTATTATATTTAACTTTAAATTTTTTATTGTGTTTTTATTGTTCTATTTTATTTTGTTACATTTTTTTATTTTTTATTATTTATTTCAACTAATTAATTATGCATCTTCAGTTATTTTGCGGGTGTTTTTAGATTTGTTTATTTATTTCTAACCTTTTTTATCAGAAAATTGTATATCAATTTATTTTATTTAATTATGCTACTAAAAATAGTGTTCATTTATATTTTTCTGATTGCTATTAAAAGGAAAACTTTTTAATAATAATAACCCTTTTGTCTGCAAAAATTGCATTTGCTTACTGGCGGTGATAATTCCAATACCAAATACAATAAGTATTTATAATGTAAATATTTTCATTATTATAAGCATTCATATTTTTTTCTATCCAATTGATTTTGACCTTTAACATGACGCATCAATCTTTGTTGTTGTGATCCACTTAAAAAAAATATTACAATATTAAAAACCAAACAAGTTCAAACTGCATAGTCATTGTATCGTTTATGTATTATATACTCGTATAATTATGTACAGGCTCTTACATACACACATGTCTTGCATTGATCGGTGCCATCTGCTGGAACGACAACCGAGAAATCTCACGCCCATTACCATTTTTTCTTTGTTTATACTTATCATTCAGTTTGATACCTTTATTGACATTTGAGTTAAAATATTATAAAAAAAGTTCAAAATATGGATTTGAAAGAATGTACGGGAGTCTCTGCCTGAAATCTTTTGTTGTTTCGAGGTTATCGGACTTTTACTGCCCAAGAAATATTAAAATCCAAAACAATGTACATATATCTATAATTTAACAATATCATTTCCAAAGCCTTCACTATAAAGATATTTAAAGGATTAAGAATACACCGCAACCCATGAATTTAATAACTCGACGGGAAAATAACAAACTTAAGGATAAAAAATTTGTTATGGGTGTAAAAGTAAAGAAATAAATGATCTTCACTTTATTAAAATATAATAGAAGTGTGATACTCGACAGTTAAATATGCAAATATTTGTCGTTAATAATATACTTCTTTAGATTTTTGATAATTGTGTACCCCCAGGTCGTCACCTTACGTTTCCCATTCCAACAAAAGATACTTACGGTATAACCCCTATTTCACTTTAACCTAAGTCCGAGAGCCTCTATCTTTCCTTGAAAACATGAAGTGTCACATACTCGTACATAGATGAGCTAAATTTAGTAGTGATTAATCTTCTCTCTGATGCTCTTAGAAACTACTTAATCATTTAAAGCCTGACGGTGGAATCAATGAAGAAATAGAAAAGTGATCGAATTTGTGGTGAATGAAAGTGGCAATGGAAGAGTTTTCTTTATCAAGCTCCTGTTTCACGTAAGTGAGAAAATAATGGGTAGACCATCTACCGTTTGCTTTTTGATCTACAGATCATTTGAGGTTTTTGGCATTTTCAATGAAATTCCCTCTGTATGAAATATTCAATGCAAGGTTACTTGTTAACGAAGTTATTACCTTTACGCTTAAACAGAAAATTTGGAAATATTGAAAATTTTCTTCCAAAATGTTGAGCCTTCAACTGCAACTGTAAGAAAATTACGCATAAAGTTGGCGTGAATTAAGTGTGTATTTTTGAGATGAAATAAAATCATCAGCCGTTCGGAGGCGGCTTAGTATAAACTGTAGGTCCCTCCATTTGTTGGAAAAAGATCCAAACGCAAGACCACAAATTGAAGAAAAAGCTCGGCCGAAAATCACTTCAGCGGTAACAAAGCACCAATTTTATTGGGTTGCCCCAAAAAGAAACCGTCGATTTTTCATACAGATGGCTTTGACAATTTTTTTGAACAACTTGTGACTATTTGATTGAATTTTTTCTTTTAATAGTTACACGCTGTCACTTTTAGCTTGCTTGAGAAAAAAGTACGCGTAATTTTTTTTATATTTGTTTGTTTGGCGTCAATTTTAATATGGAGCCCACAAAAGCAAATTTTCGCCATATTTTACTCAATTATTTTCTTAAAGAAAAAAATGCAGCGCAGGTTGCTAAAAAGTTGCATAATTTGTATGGCGATAAGGCTTCAAAAGAAACATAGTTTCGAAGTTGGTTTGTCAAATTCCGTTCGGGAGATTTTTCACTCAAGATTTTCAAGTCGGTCAAATGAAGATGATGATGACGATATCAAGCCTTTAATTGAATCGGATCGTCGTGTAACTGAGCGTGAGATTAGAGAGTAGTTAAACATACCAAAATCAACCATGCATAATCATATACGACGTCTAGGACTGGTAAAAAAGCTTGATATTCGGGTACACCATGAATTGAAAGAAATTCATTTAACCAGCCGCTTCAACGCTTGTGAAATGCATCTTCAACGTAATGAATACGATCCGTTTTTTAAGCAAATCATAACTGGAGATGAAAAATGGATTGTTTACAATACCGTCAATCGAAAATGATCATGGTCCCAGCATGAGTTATCACCACAAACCACTTCAGAGTCTCATATTCACCAAAAGAAGATTATGCTGTCAGTTTAGTGGGATTAGAAGGGTGTGGTATATTTTGAGCTGTTTCCTAGAAACCGAACGATTAGTTCCGATGTCTACTGTGAACAACTGAACAAATTCAATACATCCATCAACGAGAAGCGGTAAGAATTGGTCAAACGTAAAGGTGTCATATGCCACTAGGATAATACTAGACCTCACACATCTTTGGTCACTCGTCAAAAACTGAGAGAGCTTAATTGGGAACTGTTGATGCGCCCACCATATAGCACTGACCCTGAACCGCCAGACTAACATTTGTTTCGATTTTTGCAGAACTCATTAAATGATAAAACTTTCGAAAATTACGAGGCTATAAAATCGCAATTGGTTCAGTTTTTTTTTTTTTTTTTGTTGGTAAAGGACTCGTGGTTCTATGAGTTCAAATTCGTGCAAAATCCAAGGGAAGAAAGGGCTAGTGAAATTATAACTTTTGTTACATACATGTATAAAATTACAATTTTGTTGTGTTCTTAAAAACAAAAACCAAATGAAATGTTTGCTTAATACATTTAGCTTTTTTCAGAGAGTGTGGCTGTTTTTAGCTTCTATTTTTAGGCATTTAGTTAGTCTCTGAAAAAGTTATGGCAACACCGCCTGGATGTACTCTATAAGACTTAGAGCCTTCGGGGGAATGTCTAAAATATTGCCACCCTAGACCCGCTCCTTGGGGTTGCAGGTATCTCGTTTAACTTCGTAAAAGCTTGACATTTTGAGGCGAAGTGTCGTATTTATTAAGGCTAAATAAAATCTAAATCTATTAATTAATTTTTTATTTGCTTTTTAGTTTGCGGCGGTTTCATTTTTTTAAAGCCTTTAGATCTATTTCGTTTGAAGACTGACTTTTATTTAAACACTAAACACCAAACGTCCATTTAAGTCAAGTGGTTCTTAAAAATTTACCATAATCCCTAAATGGCTCTTATGTCAATTCCACTTGCAAGTGCACACAAATCGCTGCTTTATCACTCACACGCACACACACATTGTATCTTTTCTTGCAACTTCAAGGTTCTGAACACTTTTGCCTTTTAAAATACAAACTTTAAAACCTCTTTCAACACTTTAACTGACAAAAAGGAGAAGTTCGAAATTCTTCAAATATTTATATGTAGGTATGTAGACATAACCTTGTGTGTGACTGTAGAACACGCCAAAAAACGAGAGACAGAAATCTGCAGGCATTTTTAAACAATGTTTTGGCTGGTCCTTACCTTGTTGTGGTTGTTGTTGACGTGACACTTGTAATTTCTGCAGTCTTTTATTATTCTTTTTCTTGATTTGTGCCTTTTTTCTATTTCCTTTGTTAGATTTTTTTTCTCTGCTGTTTTGGTCTTACTACTTTTTATAGCATTCGTTCAAGTATAACAACTTTGTGATATCAAAAGAATTGCATGCACAACAACAGAGAAAATACCAAAAACTGTTGCAAATGTTTTTACACTTCAGTGCATCGCAATGACGACGTCAGCGGTGGGTAGTGGACGGAGGTCGGAGGTGGAAGGAGGGCACGAAAGGCTCACTTAGCAATAAAAACCTATTGGTGTGTTTGTAAATTTGTCTCTATGTTTGTTGTAGTTTGGAATATTGCAACAATGTTGCAATAATAATGGAAATACAACAACAGCAATTATATGTAATATTTTTTTATTTGTCTTCGCGTGAATTACATTTTGGCAAATTGCAACACGAAAACGAATTTTCGATTAGAAAATTTTATTTATTTTTTTTTAGTCTTTTTAGTGATATCCGGATATTAATAAAACATTGTTACACTATTTTTTTTTTAAAGCACTTGCGTGCCAAAAAATCCACACGAACTCAACCGAGCAAAATTACCTAAATCCACTTAGACTATTTCAACAAGCAACACACTTGTCTTTACCCTCAACACGCGCGCACCAAACTAAACTTCAGCCGTGGTTGGCTTCTCGTCTTATATGGAGTCGAGCAAAAACCTTATGCGAACCGAGCCAACATTAGGTTAGATGAGTTAGTTAGCAGCCAGCGCTCAGCTGCCAAGTCAAAGCAAAGCGAAGTTAAACTCAGCTCAGTTTTGTCTTGTAAAGTCTGCCTGGTAGCAAACGCTCTAGCGGCGGTGAGTCGTCTAACAAACGTAAAAAATGTGTGATCTACTCGTTAGTTGTTGTTAGTAGTTTGGGTTCGGGCTGTGTTACATGCTCGTTTGCAGCTCTTTGTCGATCGGAAGTGTATTTTGTAAAATTCACACCTTTTCCGTTTCCTCTTTCATCAACTTCGTGCAGCTCTCTCATGCTAATATCTGTTTTCTATTCGAAATAGGCTGTTGTAATATCAATTGCTTATCATTTTTATGTGGTAAAGTTGTTGAAAAACCTTTGGATCCCACATAATTGTTTATGAAATTGGCATAAAGATCGAAAGCGAAGCTGAGAACCTGGTCGCAAATGATGGTACCTAGGCTACTAAGCAACAGTTCGCACGATTTAAGCGTAGCTACAGCTATCGGAATACTTTAAGTATAAAGTCTCATTAATAGAGGCTCTCGATAATCAAGTCTTCGTCAGATGGGTTTAGATGAAGTATTTGAGAGGTTTAATTAGAGGGTGCTATTACGTTCCGAGGTACATGTAAAACCAAGTATTTAGGTATTTAAATCCGAGTTTGATTGGCAGCCGTAGCAGTACCGCGGACACATCCCGAGGTAGGTTTTCAGTTGAATTAATGTGTGAATCAGTGCTTTCGGCGAGCCATCTAAATGTCTTAGATAATTGGATCCAGTCTTTTAGCAATAAAGAGCATGATAGCATTACAAAAGTTTAATGATATCTTAAACACATACAACCGTGTCTTGCAATTGACCCACATCATCGGAAGTCTCACACTATCTTTCTCTCTCTCTCTCTCTCATTCTCTCTCTCTCTCTCTCCCTTCCAAGTGGATAGATTGCTGAACGCAGTTAATCGCCAATCAAAATGCCCCTTTTTTGAATAGGTAGGTAAGGTCCATTAGACTTTCACTAAACGCTGTCTTCAGCAAGGTCTGCTGCTTAGATGGTATGTTTCCGTCAGCTCTCACAGCATCTGTGTGGTCCTCATTGCAACTGACAACTTACTTCCGGTTTTCCGACGGTTTGGCCTGCTTAGCGATTAGTCCCACTAGCAGTTTCGCTGGCCTCGCAGCTTTTTTCATACCTTCTGTTGGAGCTCATGGTTATACCTTCAGTTATTACCGTCACTCATGTTATGCAATTTAACCTTTTTGCCAAAGTGGTCGGATTTTCAGTACGAATTGCTCGTCATTCTCCTAACTGCCGACAACCTCAATCAATACCTGCTTTCCCGACCGGCTATGGCGGAATTACACATTTTACTATTAGGAGCTTACGGAACAATCTTTTGGATGTACTCTGAGACAATCATGAAGTTCCTCAGCATGACTCCTCTAAAAAAGATACCACTTTGACCATGCACTCGAAACTGTCGGGTTGCTTTTATAAGAGGGAGATATTTCCATTATATTGATACCAATCTAACAAATTTCAATCAAAGATGATCATAAGGTTGGTAATCAACGCTTAGAAAGGCGTCTACCATTCATTTCAATCTTTGTCCCGTTTGAGTACTAAAGCAAACGAAGCAAGGTATGAAGAACAACATTGGTTGGAAGTTAATTAAAGTCGGGTTTGTTGGAAACTTCAAAAAGTTGACGTTACTCTGGTCTCAAATTCATCTAGGAAACTCGGTGCTGTTGTGCACTTGAGAATCTATCTATTACCTATTCACTTGCAATTAAGTAGTAAACTGGAGAATATTTCTTTCTCTTTCTTTCATGAGATCCAACTTTAAAATTTCAGAACTATTTGGCAGTTCTTCCTCTGTCTTTGCTTATTACATTTATTTTACATTTTTACATTTCTTTTATTAGACAATATTGTAAAGTTATATAAGCATCGCCTACATTGTTTTTCCAACATATACGAGTATACATACATACATATATACTTTGCGTTTTCTTTTAGTATTTTAGCAATTTCACTCAAATGCTGTGACTGCAACTCTCCTAAGTACTGTCATTATACCTATCTATTATATGTATGAATAGCACATATTTACCATCATTTGGCGACAGACTTACAAACTGACCGCGTGACTGCACTTGGAAACTTTGGCCAAATGTTGCGCAGTCTGTACGCTTTGACTTTGTTGTTGCATTTCTGATTTGCTTGGTCAACTATCATTTTTTATTACGCAATTTCCGCAAACAGTTAAATGAGCTAATTTTTCCCAAAACGATAAAAAGGAATTTTAGCTAACAAGAGGAAAGCATAAAAAAAAAATAAAATTTGAAGATCTACCATAAGAAGTACTGAGTATTTTTTGTTCTTTAGTAGTCATAATTGGCTCATGATACGTTAATTTTTTTACAAGGCAAGTCGAGATGAGTTTATTTTAGCATACTAAAAATAAAAATCACAAAATCATTCCAATGTCTGCGGCGACTTACGGAAAGTTTCAAGACCGGAGAAAACTCCTGTAGGACCCAAAGAGATGATCTAACAAGTATACTGTTAATGATGCCTAAAGTATACTGATTTTATGGATGGAACACTACTCTAGCCTGCTGAATGGCAGCGAAAATAGTACTCCAAGAAGTGGCTAACCCGATTTCGCAATAGATGACGATGGAACAAATGTTTCATAGCCCGACTATGAAGAAGTTTGATAGTAATCGATCGCTTGAAAACCAACAAAGCAACGGCGGTGGATGGATTGCCAGTCGAGCTATTGCAAAATATGGTCGGATGAAAGCATGTCCGACGGTGGGAACCTAAATGCGCTCAGCCTAATTCACAAAATGGAGAGCCCACAGTCTTGCCCCAAACTACCGTGAGATAAACATCCTCCTGTGAGAGACTGAAAGCTAACAAACTGATTGGACCTTTATACCTGGTAAATCCACCATTGACCAGATATTCCCTTTACGCCATATCTTGTGAAAGACCCTACGATCGACGCACAACACCTCTTCGTCGATTTTATAGCAGCACTCGATTGCACGAAAAGGACCCGCCGCTACTCGGCTGAATTTGGTATGCCCGCTAAACTTTTACGACTGTATGAATTGACGTTAAGAAACACCAAAAGCTCCGTCAGGTTCGGAAGGCACTTCGTTCGCAACCAAACGTGGTTTCAAACAGGGCAATTCTTTATCTTATGACTTTTTTAATTTACTTCTTACTGAAGAAAATAATACGAGCCGCTGAGCTGAATTTAGAAGGTACAATCTTCTATAAGATCGTACAGCTGCTGGCGTATACCTTAACAACGGCGGCATGAAGTCTGCTTTCTCCAGATTGTCAAAGGAAACTAAGCGTATAGGTCTGGTAGGGATCGAGGGCGAGACGAACAATCTGCCGTCATCAAACAAACCGTCATCGCATTTGCGACTCGGCTCTCATGTCACTGTTACCAGTCATAACTTTGAAGTAGCAGCTAAATTCGTCTCTTGGAACCAGTATTAACACCAGCAGCAATCAATCTAGAAGTCAAGCAGGTGTTACTTTGGACTGAGAAGGCAATTGAAAAGTAAAGTCCGCTCTCGAGGAAGAGAGATCAATTTCTACAAGTCACTCTTCATTACCGTCTTGCTATATGGTGCGAAGGCATGACGATGACAACATCTGATGAGTGGTCGTTGGGAGTTATCGAGAGAAATATTTTGCTGATGATTTATTGTCCTCTGTGCGTTGAGAACGGCGAATATCACACGATAGAACGATGAGCTCTACGAGTTATGCGGTGACAGTGATATAGCTCAGCGAATGAAAAGATCACCGCAACACTGACTAGGTCATGTCGTCCGAATGAATTAAATCGCTCTAGCTTTGAAAGTATTCGATGCAGCACTTGCCGGCCGGTGGACGCAGAGGAACAGGTAGACCTCTACTCCGTTGGAAAGACAAGGTGTGATAGCACATGACTGTACTTTGTATTTCCAACTGGCGCCAAACAGTGAAAAGAAGATCCGAATGGCGTGCTGTTGTTGACTCGTCTATAATCGAGCAAGCGGTGTCTACGCTGTTGAAAAATAAAACCAAGTTTTGAGGCCTTTTTACTTACATTTTATTATATCTCATTAAAGATCATTTAAAGTGCTTTTGATTTGTAAATATGTTTAACATGTCTTACATTAGGCAGAGTTGATATATATATAACAGTTTAAGTGATTGCAACAGTTGCAATTTGTCTTATTTCGCCACTAATGTGAAACTTCAATTAGCGTTGAAATGGTAATCCACTCTTTGTCTATTTAAGTTAGATATTATCGCAAGTCTATGTTCGAAAACGACAAACGGCGAACACGGTGACGACGGCAGCGGTAGCGGTGGCGTTGGCGGTGGTATGTGGTGATGGGTACAACAAGTCAATTGCGCGCTCTAATAAATCCAAGTACCAATAAATGTATGGAACTATGCGTGTAATTTTTGGCTGTAAAACTGCATGTCAGCCAACAATGAATGAATGTATGCATGTGCAGATATGTATACGTATGTATGTATGCATGTGTTCATGCGCTTCAACATTTGTGCATTCAACCATTTATGTGGCACGAGCAGCTACTACAATTCAACTCTGAAAACCAAACCACAAAATATGCAATAAAATTTCGTTTGCAGTGCATCTAGGTATGTTATGTATATATGTACATACATATGTGTGTGCTTGTACATTCATTAGCCATGTGCTAATGGAGCAACAGTTTGTTTAAATACAATTGCATAAAAGGTATTACAATACAAGGGCTGCCTTTTAGTCTTCTTTCTTTTCTCTCCCTCCTACGCTTTGTGTAGACACATACAAACTAGAATTTCTTGTGGCCCATCACCTGTCCGCCGCTTGACTTGTCGGATTAAATCTAAATTACGTTTAGCTTAGTTTAGGTGCAGGTAGATGGCAAATTGCATGTTTACCTGGAAATGCTTTTCTCGTACTCGCATTAGTGCAATTTGAAAGTGAATTATTGCGCTAAGTCATTTTGCTAGCATTTGCTTTCTTCTTCCTCCTCGACTTGTTACACCCTTCATCTTATATATAAAAGTTACCAACCAATTGACTTGAAATTTCGTCAGATTGTGTCTATGATTTCCGGAAAGGTTTACGAAAAAAAATTTGAGAAGTGGACCGGGGACTGAACTATTCACAAAAAACCCTTATGTCCGTTTGTAATCTGTGTTCTCCAAGAGTTAAAAGCCGATTGACTTGAAATTTCGTCAGATTGCTTCTATGATAACTGGGAAGGGTTTTACAAAAAAAATGTTCGAAAAGTGGACCAGGGACTGACCTATTCAAAAAATCTTAGTTATGGTTCGATTTACTTGAAATTTGGTACATAGGTAGCTTTTTGCTTAGATTAACAGGAACATCACGCTTCTCTCCGGGAAGTGGGCCAGCGACTGACCTATTTGAAAAAATCTTATTTATGGTTCGGTTTAATTCAAATTCGATACATAGGTTGCTCTTTTGCTTAGATTAAAAGGAAGATTAATTTTCTCTCCGAGAAGTGGACCAATGTGAATGGTAAAATTAAAAATGTTGCATTCCCCAAGTATTGAGTAAATAAAGTTATGATAAAAAAGACATCCCATGTTTAATTTTTCATACATTCAATGAATATATGCGTCAACTAAGCGTTGCAGGGTACAGCTAGTCTTATATATAAAAATAAGAGCTCGGTTTTGGTGTAATCTTCGGTTAGGTTAGGTTGAAGTTGCTGTCGGGCATCAGCACACTTAAGTCACAAATCCGGTTCCATTACTATACTACTGAGGTCCCAGTTAGCGCCCAGCCACTTGTCAAACGAATGTGTGGAGTTAGATAGGGACTGACTTTGCAAAAGGTTGCCGCCCCTAGCAAGGCATTCGCAAAGGAAGTGCCTTAAGGTCTTAGTTTCTTCCTCCTCTCTACAACATCTGCAGCCGTCATTTGTTGGTACGTCCAGTTTCTCTGCTTTTCTAATGGACAACTATTTTCTTTTTAGCGAGATAAGTTTTCTTGACCTTGTTTTTGTTCCAAGCCGGCCACATTATTCTAACTGCATTGCAGTAACTGAGACTGACTATTTCATCTCGAGTTCGCATCTACAATGAAAGACTTCTATGATGACCTTACAAGTAGAGCGCGGCAATTTGAGGTTATAATTCCCTCATGAAGTAGCTAGTTCGTTATTAAAAATTTGATATTCTGTTGCACATTCATGCTTAAATCGTCTTCTATCAAAGAATTATGAAAATCAAGCGATTATTGTACGAGGAGATGTGTTCAAAAAATAACGAGAATTTTCACATTTTGAACAAAATATTTGTTTATTCGTCTACATTGAGGTTATTGCTTTCCAAAAAGTACCCATTAGAGGCTATGATGTACTTGTGCCAGCGCTTATTTTAATCTCCAAAACACTTCTCAAACTCATTCCATGAGAAGGATTTCTCAGGTTCTCTCGGTGATGCGCTTTATTGTCATCAACGACTGAAAAATGAAAAACGGTTTTTTAAGGATTTCTTAATTTTTGGTAATAGGAAAAAGTCACACGGAGCCAAGAGACTGGCAAATATGAAAGCTGGGGCTTCGTTGTTTTTGGGCGAAATTTCACGAGCAGCTGCTTTATCGCAATGCAAAATCCATGAATTGTTTTTTCATAAACCGGACGATTTTTTTCGGTTTACTTAATTCAAACGGCGCTGAACATGAAGGTAATATTCCTTATTGACCTGGTGGTGCGAATTCACGATGTATTATACCATTGAAATCAAAGAACACAGTGAACAAGTTCGATGGCACTTGCCGAGCCTTTTTCAGTCTTGGCGAGCCAGAATGAATGACTCCACTGCTGTCATATATATAGTATATAAAATTTTTGTGTCCCAGTGTTAGACACGATATACCTCCGAAACGGCTTGACAGATTTTAATGAAATTTTATGTGCATATTCAGTAGGTCGGAGAATAGCATAACATCTATTTTTTACAGCCCGATGTAATAAGGGTATTCCACCCCAAATCTCACAACCAGTTCCAATCGATATGTAAACATCAACGGCAACTCGTCTAATTGTATTTCGGCGATTGTCATAACTAGTTCTTTCCACGTTTTCATCGGTTGTTGATGTACTGGGCGAGGAGGTTGTTCGCTAGTTTCAACGTCCTCCATCGAAACTCTTGTACCACCCGTAAACTCTTTCTTTACTCTTTTGTTAGCCTTTTACACACTAAATTTCTGGATCCCTTCGTGTGTGGGATTTTTTGTTTTTTATTTATTTATTCGTTATTTATTTATTGTAGTATATTATATTTTTTTTTGTTTTGGCAATTTCTCCATTGCATGTTGCATGCTACACGACTATCAGCTTTTTATTGTTAGTGTTGTCGCCAAATCTTGTCGTTTACTTTACCTTTCAACTGTTTGTACTTCAATATTAGTTTCGCTGTCAATTGGTTGTCCGCAGAAGCCAAAATAAATCAAACAAATGTGTCAAAGAAATGTTTTGTAACATTCTTTGCATGAAATGGTTGGTTGGTTGAAAGATTATTATTAAAGATTAGGGATCTGACTGCAAGCGTCCGCATCTAGGCCATTGAGAAGGCTCATAGTGTTCCCTCAACTATGCGTTTGCAAACAATTCATACCATTTTATAATTTGTTTTAGTTTTTTCCAACCATGTGTGCCTACATCCGTATGACTGGGGCTGGGAGGCATCGTGACAAACGTGACGTCGCCATCAGCCGAATTTCCATCTGCGAATCACTGCTGAATCGTAACAAAATCGAACCATTTCAGAAACGAATGGTGACTGGTGGAGAAGATTGGATCACTTACAGCAACGTCAAATGAAAACGGTCGTGGTAGAAAGACGACACAAATGTTCTCCAATTCAGAATTGATGGCCAGGAAGATTTTGATGTTTGTTTGGTGGGACTAGCAAGGATTCAGCCAAACTGTTAATCGCCCAGAAACGTCCAGTTTTGGCCAACAGAAGGGGAATGGTGTTTAATGAGAATAACGTCAGACCAAACACATTGATAGTGATACGAAGGGAGCTCCGAGAGTTTGGTTAGAAGTTTCTAATGCATCCATCTTATAGTCCGGACCCCGCATCAAGTGATTAGCATCTGTTCCTGTCTATGGCAAATGATTTGGCTGGTGAAGAATTAACCTCAAGAGAAGGCTGTAAAAATCGATTGTCCCAAATTTTTGTTAATAGGGACAAGAGTTTCTATGAGAGAAACCAAAAGTTGTTGAGCATATTTAATGGTGGATGTTTGACATGAATCTGAAAATTCTTACCATGGTTGATAAAGCCTTCCATTTCTTTTTATTTCTTCTTCTTCATTGGAGGGTGGTGCACGCGAGTATATATATATATATATATAATTGGCCCTTTGTAACCGCTGAAGCGATTTTTCGGCCGACCTCCTCCTCCAATTTGTGGTTTTGCGTCTTGATGTTTTTCCAACAAATGGAGGGACCTACAGTTTATACTAAGCCGCCTCCGAACGGCTGATGTTTTTTTCCGGAGCCGAGGGGCGACCGCAATTATAAAATTTAACTTAATTTTTTTTATTTAAATTAATTTTCCATAACTTTTGGATGTTGCTGGCACTGGGATATGAACCCGAGCCTTCCGAATGTCAGTACGCAATTCTAACCACTCGGCTATCGCGGCCGAGTAAAATATCGCACCTCTCGGTTCTTCCCTTTGCTGTTTAGCGCCAATTGGAAATACCAAGTGAAACCAAGTCGTTTTCCACCTGATCTTTCCAACGGAGCGGAGGTCTTCCGCTTCTTCTGTTTCTACCAGAGGATACTACACGGAATACTTTCAAAACTGGAGCACTTTCATTCATATGGACGACGTGGCGTAGCCAGCGTAACTGTTGTCCCTTCATTCGCTGAAATATATCAATGTCACCATATAACTCGTACAGTTTATCGTTCCAGAAGACGTTCGCAACATTCTTCTATCGAAGACTCCCAGGATTGACCAATATATATTATTTTATTTTCATATATAAATATATTCCCAAAATTAAATATCAAAGCCACCCACATTTGGCGTTCCGAAGGTGTGATAAATGTTGGTAAACTTACTTCATATGAAATAAACATTTAATAAAGGGTTAAATAACATCGAAATTAGTAAGCAAAATTTCCATAGTTATTATCAAAACTAAGTTGCGGGAACATTCATACATACATACATATGTACGAGTATGTAAATGAATTACTTACACAGTCAACAACAAGCAATGTGTGTACAAATTGCAGCAATTGACTTTTACTATTTCCAAATACACTTTAAATTCACAAGAGTCATTTTAAGTGTGTAGATATGTATATCTATACATATATATGTAAGTACGTTAGGTGAGTGTAGTGTAGTGCAAAACTTGTCTAACTAAGTAGCCGATAAATGGCGGTGTTGCGGGGGGTAATAACTAAACATTAATTTACACTATCATGACAATTGTAGCATCACGCTGTATCTACTATTGCTGCTCCGCTTCTGCAATCTCGTGGTTGGCGTTCTGTAGTGTACTTAAAGTCGATATTGTCCAACAACCATTTTAGGTATGCTGCAGTTGTGCAGAATTGGCAAGGAATCATCTATGAGCTACTCCACTACGGCCAAATGCTTAATTCGGACCTGTACATGTCGCAATTGGAACGTCTGAAGGAAGAAATTGCCTAGAAGTTGTCAGTTTTGGCCAATAGAAGGGGAATAGTGACTCGCCAGAAGCTCCGAGAAGTTTTTTTTTTATCAGGTTCTAATGCATTCACCTTATAGTCCGGAGCTCGCACCAAATAATTACCAGCTGCTCCCGTCTATGTCGAATGAGTTGGATGTGAAAATCTCTTGTTTCAATTTTTTACCCATAGATACCAGGGTTTCTATGGAAGAGGCATAATGAGGTTACCTTCAAAATGACAAAAAGTTATTAAGTAAACAAATATTTTACATATGTCGAATAATTCTAACTATAATAAATAATGTCCATTTCAAATTAATACAAAAATAATGGATTACTTTTTACTAGACCTATTTTCCTATTTTTTTTTTTTTTTTTTTTTTTTTTTGTGTATTGCACGTACATATGTATGCACCTTTTCAAAGTTAATATAATATTCTACAAAAAAATTTAGTAATTTACTTAGTTTCTGTCCTCCTGCAAGTGTAAAAATTAACATCATCTTGTTAGTTGGCAAATAATTCTTTTGGTTAATTGATTTCGAAGGTCGAATTTTGTTTTAGTTTAGAAAAAGTCACACCTAACACAATAGAAAACTAAAATATACAATAATAGAATAAGTAAAAACAAAAAGTATGTTTAAAATAAGAGTTAAAGTTAGACAATGGTGAGCTTTTTTGGGTGAATGCAAATAAAGAAGAGGAATTAGCATTATGTTTCTTTACATCAAAAATGTTTACAAAGCGCCAATTATATTTCTACAACATCTCGAAAATATAATCCTAAATTTTCAAGTCAATCCAAATAAAAGTTCCGGAGCTAAAGCCTTGAAAAAGTGGATGCTCAAAGGCAGGTAAGCTCAGCTCAGCGCTTTAAACTTTAAGCACATTTTTCTCGAAACTGTGCTTTCCATGTCGTTTGCCAAAAGTTCTCGAAAACTGCTCAACCGATCTTGCTGAAATTTTACACAAATCTTCGAGTTACAATTCACGAGAATTAAACATATATATTTTCCATTTTAATAACAACTATTTCCAAAAAAAAAAATGTTGCACAAACTTTATCAAAATTTTCATTTTTTTTGTAAAAAGATCTGCCAAGAAATACAATTTTCACTTCTTTTTTTCCTTCGTCCAAGTTCTGCTTTTTGATATTAACTAAAACACTATTTTTCTTTATTTTTTACTTCGGATATTCCTGTCATGAGTTTTACTGTCAACGCAGTCGCTCCTTTTTTTCGAGGGGTCACCGGAAATGTCACCACAATGTCAAAGTTTTTATTGTTTTCTTATGAAAATTTCAGAAATTCTTTTTCAAATATATATCTTTAAGACAATAAATAATTTAAATAAAATATTAAATTTTTTATATAAAAAAAAATGTTGAAAATAAACCTATTCTCGCGCGAATAAACCCCTGTAACCCTTTAGTTTTAAGTTTTTAATATATTGGTATGTGTTAGTCACTTTCTATTAAAATATCTTTAGAAATTAAATTTATTAGTTAAATTAAGTGAATTAAATATTTCAAACATATGGCAACCCTGAAAATATTTTGGATGATAATTCACACTAAAGGCCTTGGCACAATGCGAATTGGTTGTACTTGCTTTCCTTGATTTCTGGTACCAAATGAGTGCTATGATTGCTGTCAAAATTCGTACGTTTCGTTCGACCAAAGCGGCAACCGTGGTTATACAATAGTATCGACCGTCAAAATCACAGACAAATGTAACATAGATATCTATTGGAAACTTTGCAGTGCTTCAAGTACCTAACACAAAGATACATTTAGCCTCTTTTCGTACGCTGTACTTGGTCCTTTTCAGGTTTCACAGTTCTCACAGCAAGTAAATCCAGTCGGCATTGGTCCATCATCTTTAGGCTTCGAAGACAAGCAAAGAGTGACAGGTAACGATGAGTAGCAGCCCTTCAATAGGTCTTTTTTCATTAAAGCATTATTTTCCGAAGGTTTTACTTGGAATATTTAAAATTATTTAGGCTGCCTACGTGTATACTGAGACCTAAGTGTTCAAAACTGTTACATAAATCTCTTTACTATTTTACCCATTTTGTAATGTTTCACTTTCAAGTATCACAAAAGCACACAGTGAGCAGTCTCAAATAGAGACTTTTGTCTCAAAAAAAATTACTTTTAGACCAGTTGACATTCATTATGCAGTCCCGAAAATAGTATAAAATTTAAGATCAGATGCGAAAGTCGCGACAAGACTCTGGAAGCTCATGCCCTTTGCTCGGACCGAGCGTAGGGTACTCCGCTGGTCTAAGGGACTCCTGTTGCTTGGATTACTATATCGCCGAGCTGATGCCGTGCGGCTCTTTTTTCACCATAATCCCTTTATATTAAGACTGATGGGCTCAGAGCAATGGTAGGGAAGGAGTGCCTAACTTCTTCACTGCAACGGTGAAGAGTTGAGACTCCCAGTGCAGGATTTTTCAGCCGAAAACAGCTGCTATGAAAAAAACTGAAAAAAGTGAACACGCTGCTTCAAAACTATCACACTCAGTGAGAGTTTTTAATCGTGCTTTGTGGTATAGCAATCGAAATTTATCTCGAAACCCAAAATCACAAACTCCGCCATCTCGCGAATTAAACGTACAGCTTGTTTTTTTTTTAATAATCTGCTGTGTGCGTCCTGCAGATGCTTCAAATCTTCACCTCAAGGTGGATTAACTGTGAAATGTATGTATTTTTAATTGCATTCCCACAAGGTATAGCAAAAACACATCAGAGCCATCAAGTGTTATTAGCGACGTTGTGGTCTCTTTGTTGTGGTTTCTACACGTTGCGGTCTCCATACGTCTAAGCGCACTTACTCTGCATACAAGCATACACACAAATAATCACTATTCTTAATTATGGCAATAACAGCTAATTGCAAATTATATTTGTTGAGCAGCAATCCTCGTGGCTGATGGCTGTTGGCTTAAGTTTCTATTAAACCTTCTCTAGTTGGGGGTTGGCATTTATTGAATTTGTGGTTTTGATTTGGTTTTGCACTTTCCGTTTGCTCCATGCGCATGAGGTCTTCGGTCGCAGGTGGAAGTTACAGTTGATTTGAATTAATTTGCTAAAGGTCAAATGTGAAATTATTTCCACTTCACCAGTGTTTTCATATATGTATCTGCTTTCTGGTCATACGGAATATATGTATGTACATATGTTACACATATACATATTATATTTTTTATGAAAATATTAAAAAATTAAAAAAAAATTGTTTCTTTTACTTACAGTTTCCTCGATGATTTAGATCGGTTAGGTGCCAAGGATTATCAGCCGACGGAACAGGACATTCTACGCACTCGTGTCAAGACGACCGGTATTGTTGAAGTGCACTTTTCATTCAAAAATCTCAATTTCAAGTAAGTAACCAGCCGTTTTGGGGTCTACTTTATTTATATCTCTCTTTTAATTATCTTATTTTTTTCTTATATCTTCCTTCACAGACTATTCGATGTCGGCGGTCAGCGTTCGGAACGAAAGAAATGGATACATTGCTTTGAAGATGTGACAGCGATTATTTTCTGTGTCGCCATGTCTGAATATGATCAAGTCTTGCATGAAGATGAAACTACGGTAAGTTAGAATGGAGAAAAAAAAGTTTTTACTTAAACCTCAAACAAATAAGCTAATCTCTGCAAAGGTTGTCGAATAAATTTAGAACTTATATTGATAGAAACTGCCGCAAAATAGAGCTTAACACCCTGTAGTTGGACGATTTTGGGTGATTCTATCACTAGTTGAGTTTATATTCAATATCATCGTGGTAATGAAAGTTTTCTTTCGCTAGAAAAAGAATAATTTCGAGTTTTATTAGGACACGTAATCGCTCCCACCTACTTTAATCTTTATTAATAAATACGAATATGAATTTTTTTTAAACAAAAATTACTATATAAACCAATGCACGGAGAGAAAAATATGATATACATTTTTAGATATTTTAAAAGTTCATGACGACGTCGTTGTTTGGTGTACTAGATTCAAGCACTACTTGCCTATCTACAGATAAATCATGTTCATCCTGTCTGACAGCCGCACGTTTTACTACTCGACTTGCACTCCTCCTCTCTGAGAGCACTCATCAGCAATTCGGTATATATGGGGCGGCATTTCAAGCACCCTACGGACCACCGCTACAAAAACAATTGGTTTTCAGGAATAGAGCTGACACAATTAGGACTGTCATGCCGCAGTGGAGAGAAAACGGGATGCCTAACTCGCAACGTTATCGATATATACCGAGAATTAAAGAGGGAAGCTAGACGCATGTGCAGACAAAAAAAGGAAGGGTCTGAAATGGATGAATATGTAGAGCTTGAGAAGATGGCCGACAAGGGAAATGCTCGAAAATTCTACAAAAAGATGCGGCGACCTGCAAAACGTCTCAAGACCGGAGCAAACGCTAGTAGGACCCTAAGAGATGATCTAATGATGGATGAGTTTATTGAGGGAACACTTCTGCAACCTGCTGAATGGCACTGAAAATAGAGGGAAATCTCCAGGAGATGGCAAACCATGAAACATCGGTTTCATTACCCGGCTATTGGAACCTAATTGTGATCCTCCCAATCCACAAAAAGGTGTGGGGATCCCCCTTGCGCCAAATAAAAACAACAACAAACTGACTGAACCTTATCAATGTGGCTTTAGACCTATTAAATTCACCATTTCGCCAAATCTAGGATCGGCATACGAAATCTTTTCGTCCATTTTGAAACAGCCTTCGACAGCACAAAAAGTAAGCTGCCGCTATGTCTGAATTCGGTATCCGTGCAAAACCTAAAAAACTTGACATCAAGAAACAAAAAAAAGTTCCGTCAGGATCGGAAAAGACCTATTCGAGCCGTTCGATACCAAACGAGCCTATAGCTAGAGAAAATAATAAGAGATGCAGAGCTTAATATAGAAGATATAATCTCCTATAAGAGTGTACAGCTGCTGCCGTACGTCGATGATATTGACATTATTGGTTTCAATAACAGTGCCGCGAGTTCTGCTTTCTCCAGGCTGGATGAGGAAGCGAAGGATATGGTTTGGTAGTGAACGAGTTCAATATCTTTTGTCTTGGCTTGGCTCCCACTTCACTATTCACAGCCATAACTGCGAGGTCGTAGATAATTTCGACTATTTGGAGACCAATATTAACATCAACAACAATGTCAATCTTCAAGTCTAACGTAGAATTACTCTTGCCAATCTGATGAGTTGGTGAGAGTCGATAGAAGCATGTGCTACACGAGTTGGGGCCGTATCACATTGATATAATTCAGCGAATAAAGAGGCTAGCTAAATCATGTGGTGTCTGGATGGATAAATATACTACATCTTTGACAGTTTTCGTTGCAGTACTCGCCAGTGGGAGCAGAGGAAAAGAGGAAGAGGAAGACCTCCTCTCCGTTGGAAAGACCAGGTAGAGAAAGAGAGGTAGAGAAGGACCTGGGTGTACTTGGTATTTCCAATTGGCGCCAATTAGCAAAGAGGTAGAAGGAATAGAACGCGGTTGTTAAATCGGCTACTCCGACCAATTAGAAGAAAGTCCTAACAAAAGCGGTTGACATAAGTACAGGAACTCATAAATTTGCGGTTACTAATGTGCTAGACCTATTGTATTGTAAAGATTAGGTTCGAGGATGGGAAAATAGGGAATAAATGTGGCGCACGTTTCACCCCTTTAGGAGGCTTTTAGTTATGTACATCGCCCAGGTTATATATTTTTTGTTATCCTTGTAGGATTTTCTTAAAAAAAAAATATATATACATACTAGTATATGTAGTATATATATAAATAAATTGAGCTCGCATATGTCGAGGTGCCTTACTTCCAACTTTGATGCTCATTCGATTTGTAAAATTATTGAAATATAACATTTTCTATATGTACTTCTTTATCCTGTCCTAATTTGCTGGCGACTGAGTTTTTCTTTCGACCGATTTTCTACTGTTTTTGTTGTTGTTATTGTTCTAGTTGCAAAAATATTACCCAAAGTAGTTTTTGGGGAATGTTACGAAATGGACAGTCTTTGGCCGGATAAAAATATGGGTCCTTCCGTTATAAAGACCCAACTGTCACGGAAACTTATGAATTTTAATCGCTGCTTACGACAGGCTTTTACAGGCGGTTACAACAACAACAGGCATGCTTTACCGCTATCCCATATCGATTTTCTTTTAATATGAAGTACTGGCTCAAAGCCCTGCTTGAGCTCTCCTACTTTATTATTACTTCTATTTTCATATTTAAAAAAAAAAAAACAAAGAACTTATTTTAAATAATTTTTATTTATTTTCTCATTACAGAACCGAATGCAAGAGTCCCTAAAACTGTTTGATTCCATTTGCAACAATAAATGGTTCACTGATACATCTATAATTTTATTCTTGAATAAAAAGGATTTGTTTGAGGAAAAGATACGCAAGAGTCCATTGACAATCTGCTTCCCAGAGTACACAGGTGAGTTGGGAATTCATTAAATGGTATTTTTATTATACTAAAATTTATTTAATTCTGCAGTTGTGTCAAACTTGACTTGCATTTTTATACAAAATATGCATGAAATGATTTCTTAAATCTCTCTCGTTTTTTTTTTTTTTTTTCTATCCACATTTCAGGAGGTCAAGAATACAGTGAAGCTGCTGCATACATTCAAGCTCAATTCGAAGCGAAAAACAAATCAACCTCAAAGGAAATCTACTGCCACATGACGTGCGCCACAGATACAAATAATATACAATTTGTTTTCGATGCTGTTACCGATGTCATTATCGCCAATAATCTACGCGGCTGCGGTCTGTATTAAGCACAAAATGTGTATGTAATAACAAAAAGCAGAACAACAACGTTTATAGCCCAGTGCAGCAAAAAAGCGAAAAAGTAGCAACGCATTTGCAAAAACTCATTGTCGGACTCCATCACCACCGCGCCAAACAAACAAAAAACAACAACTACAATACAAAAAATTTTTACTGCTCCTAGCAGCGCACTATGGACCTACACTGTATACAACTACAGGCGGTCACCACCAATGCAAACAACAAAACGGGCGCAACTAAATGAAGAATTCATCAATAAAAACAATAAAAAAAAACGCCATAAATTCCTTAATTTTTAAACAAGCGAAGATTTATTCAAATACTGTGCGCCCTTACATATGGACGTACACGTATGTGCACGCATATGCGATGTATTTTGCATACAACTTTAAAAAATATGACTTGAGGTAGTCAAAAGTTTAATGCAGAGTTTTTATATGAAAACGCAATAAATGTTTGAAAAGCAGTTTTTGGTAGCATGAGAAAATGGATACAACAAAGAAAGAAATTCTGCAGAATTTTCACGTTTTATTCATAGTTTTTGAACTAAAATATGCTGGCTCAAACCACTAATTATTTCTAAAATTTAACGGTAGTGCCCAAACAAAAAACTCTAAAGTGATGAAAATCGATTTATTGCGTTTTGATATAGAATCACTCTTATTATCAGTTTTTTTCTGGGATAAAATATACACGTTACACATATGGAAAATGGCAATCTATATGTATATCTATGTATTATATAGATGAAAGTAATACCGTTAAACTAGTTATTTTAGTTTTATATAATTCTAGAAATTTAAATTGCAAGATTTTACTACTATTTTTCCGTAATGTCGTAAGCATAGGAATATTTAAAAACCAAAAAATACATTTATATACATATAAATTGCCCACCCGAGTTGGCGTTGTGTGGCGGTGAGTGATGGATTTAGCTGGTTAAATGATTTGTTAAGGCGTTGCGCTAAGAAAATTGGAGCCCAAAAGCGAAAGTTACAAAGTAAAATTCAAAAATAAAAACAAAAACAAAAACGCAGTTACGCCATTAAAGTAACAGCAGCAGCAGAAGAAGAAGAGCGAAATGTACATTTTAGTCAAGAAGTATAAAAAGAAAAAAATTAACAAAACAACACACACATACACACACAAACAATTGAACGCACACAAAAAACCCAAGCGTAAATACAACAAACAACTATGCATACATACATTCATACATACATATATACACACACACATGAACATGAAACTTTATTACTAATTAAGCTTACTAAGAACTAGTTGAAAAAGAAGAGATTAATAAAAAAAAAACAAAAAAAAAAAAAAACAAAAAACAATCTTTATAATAATACCCAAACAAACAGACAAAAATAAGAAACTCAAGAAACTAAATCAAATTAAATAAAACACTCATAAATGAGTTTGTAAACAGAAAAATGAAAACTTAATTTATATACATGAATGTATTTAAAGAATAAATTAGAAAACAAAACAAAAAAACACAGAGCTCGTTGTAATGTAAAATTCCGGATCATTGTAAAAAGCCGATTGCTTAGTAATATACATAAACAATACAGTAAAGTAAAAAAAAAAAACAAAAACACAAAGAAATAGTAGACAAGAAGTAATACAAATTATTGCAAAAAAAAAAAGAAAAGAAAAGAAGAAAAAACAAAACAAAGAGGCGCAAATTAAGTAAATCAAAAAGGAAAAACAAAAAATCAACTGAGCCAACAACTTAATGAAATGAAAACACTCCACTACTTCTTGCTAGTGTTTACTATTACTACATATGTACTTGTGTATGTACTATAAAAAATTTAATTAGGCTTATACTTAGACCATACCAATACAAATAAACAAATAAACAAACAAACAAACAAACAAACAAAGTGAACATTCACAACTATTTCACACAATAAACATACATACATAGTACGTACATATATACACACATAAATATGCATAGTGTTAAGTTAATTAAATTAATTTCATTTGCCAATTGCATACACACATGCACACACAAGCGCACACACGTTGATATACTATTACATATTTACTTATTTATAAAAATGTACATCTTAAAATTAACACAAACAACAACAGGAGCGTACAAAACATGCAAATAAGTGATTTATAGCTATTTATTAATTACGTTAATTTTTGTGCTCGAAAAAAAAATAAAAAATTATGTCTATTTGTGGCATGCAAGCGGCAGCACAAAATATTTTTCAAATAACTCTTTTTTGCATTTTTTTATTTTAAATGTTTTAGCTGAAGATTAATACATTAATTTTTTTTTAATATTTTCGACAATTATTTCATTTTATTTTGTGTTTTAAAACTTATGTTGCGTATGTGTTTATGTTTCGTTTGATTGTTTTTTTTGTTAGTTATGGATTATAATTTTTTTTAGCATAGCTGCATTTTTTTTTTTTTGCTACAACTTGTATTTCTTATCTAGCAAAATTCACACAAAAAAATTGTGAATTAAAATATCATAGAAGAACATAATAGACTTTTTATCAATTGGAAAATGTTTCATCAACAATTCTAGGGTAATAAAAAAAAAACTCTTCAAATTTCTCAAATTCATACATTCTGGAATGGACGCCACGTCCATCCGAGGCATACAGAATACATATTTAAAACGAGTTTTCTCAAGGGTGTATTGATAAAAATATAGAAGAAGATTAAAAAAAATTTTTTAAATACATTCAAACATTTTTTGATTATTTTTTTTTTTTAAATTCGCTAGGTATTCCATATTTCTAAAAATATATTTAAACAAGTTTTCGAGGGGCAGTTTTTCGCCAAAAAAAAATAGTTATTATTAAATAAAACCATAAACTGTTATAAAATTCAATGCCAGTTCTTCGCATTATTTGAATTTTTTCGAATTATGCTCAAAAACTCCCAATTTTTTGTTGGAAAATTTGATGAATGTAAAACTCGCTGGTAAAAAAATCCCTAGTCGAATTTTTAGTGTTCATAAAAGCTGTCAAAAGCTGAAATTTTTTCCCTAAGAATATTAGTTTTGAATTTAAATTAATATTCAACTCAAAACTATGGAAAAGAAAAGTATGCATATACAAATGACGCTTTGAGTGCTACTACCACCGCTCATGAAAACGCTTTGTCGCTAGAATGACAACAACAACATTAATTCTGTTTGAATTTTTTAGAAAACGTTTGAAGAAAAACCTAAAACTTTTATTTTATGGAAATAAAAAATATTCCTAACTTGATTATTGCGATTATTGTTGTTGTAATATTAAAATAAAATGGCCAAACAAACATTTAAGTTTTATTTGCTCACTTGCTTTTATTGAAATTTCTAAACAATTTTCTATGCATTGTTAAACATTTTAGTATTTAAAAAAAAATTCTTCCACAACTACACAAAAACTATTTATAGTTGGCGCTTAGAACAAAAAAATTTTTGCTATTTATTTTTAAATTTAAATTTTTTTATTTAAAATTTTTTTTTTAATTTGCTTTGTTTTAAACATTTTTTTTTTACCAGCACAAAACGCCAACGCGCACATAAACACACACAAACACGCATACCGTACAACAACAACAACAACAACAACAGCAAAACAAACACAAAGCTAAAAACGAACAAATATCATAATGAAACAAAAGCAGAAACATGAAAACACACATGAATACACAGATAATAAAATGTATGTAAATGATAGATTTATACTAATAAAAGAATTAAATTAATATAAAAAAGAAGAAGAAAATAAAATTATTTAAAAACATTAAAATAAATATGTAATAAATGACGATGATCATGATGATGAATAATGTTTATGTATTTAGTGAAATGGCATTTAACACAAATTCTGTGTAAAATTGTTTATACTATTATTATTATTATCATTATTATTAATATTAATTTATAATGCTTACTACTGATTATTAATTATTATATGATGTATGCTGTACTATATATGTATTATGTTTAAATGTATATGTATTTATGTTATTGCTGTTTGCATTGCTGATGATGGGTAACAACAATAAGAATTTATTTAATTTTTGCTTTATAAAAAAGTTTACTATAAACAATTAAATTTTTTTATATAATATTTTTTTTATTTGTAATTTTAATTTTTGTATATTTACATACATACACGTATATGCTTTAAATGAACACTTGTGTGCATTTTTTGAATTGCATTTGTAATGATTTTTTTTTATATAAAATGTGCACTACAGAAAATAAAAAATTTTAATTTATTAAAATTAATTTTAATAAAAGTAACGCAACATCACACAAATGCCATTTAAAGAAGAAAAAAATAAGAAATATGTACATATTACATATTTACGAAATAACTGTTAAAAAAAGAACAAATATTTTTTCGCTGCTTAGTAAAACATTACAATTTCCATTTTTGGCGGGAAAATGTTAGCGTTGTTTTACTAAAAATAAAAGAATAAGCGTAGTAATTTGGTTTTTTTTTTTTGTTTCTTTCTTCTTTTGCATTTTCCAGTTGCATTGCTACTACCTCCTACACAATGGTAGTGTCATTTAAAAAAAAAAACAAAGCGTTGTATCTAACCTCAATTTTTTTAGATTTTTTTTTTTTTTTTTTTTTTTGTATTTTTGGTTTCTTTTTTAGCTTATTTTCTTTGCATCGAAAATCATAGAATACATATGTGTTAATTTAAAAGCCGTTTAGTTTTAAGTAAAAAATTGCCTTCTCTCTCTCTCTCTCGTTCTCTTAAAGCATTTTTATATAATATGCTGTAGAAAGTAAATTTTTTTTGAATGCCCTATAATATGCAATTTTCGAACTTTCGATATTTTCATAACTGAATATTCCATATTCCATTACAAATTACGAATTTTCCTACCTTTAAGTAAGGACCTCTCTAAATTCCCCCCCCTCCCCACACTCCTCTATCACACTATCGAATTTATCACAATTTGTTTTACCATCACTCTCCTACCCGCTGCACCACCCCCCCCCCTTCATACATGCAATATAAATACATACATACAATAGCAAAAAAAAAATTCGATGCTACCAATAGTTAAGTTATTTAAATAAATATTATATTATAAATAAATTAATTAATAAATGAAAGAATGCAAGAATGCAAGAAAGAAATAAAGAAGGAAGGAAAGAAAGAAATAAAATGTACCAACCGTACGCACAGATTTACTTACTCTTACGTATTGTATTATTCACCATACTCCTGTAAGTTTGCAATTGTACCAAAAATCAGTTTTAAATAAAATTTAAATAAATATGTATTTACTTAATATTATTTCTTACTTGTAAGTCTATCTTTTTCTGTAGCGAAATCATTTCCAAAGCGTATTTAATTTTGCCAGCAAGAGAGTGTGCATGCATACATACCTGTGTACAAACATACATCGCAATAGGTGGAAACACATACAGAGAATTGAGCGCATTTGAAATTTCGAAGATTTGTTTTGTTTTTAGTGTGTTTGAATAATGGAAAATTTTTTTGTGGGTTAATAGGTATGTATGTAAGTAATAATAAAAGTGTTACCGCCAATTCTATTATAGTGTTTCAATGCGACCTTTAAGTGGCGACTAGACGCACTTATTGAGGAGTTGAAGAAGAAAGTAGCATTTTATTGAAATTTAAATCGCGAGTAAGTGGAGACTCGGCAGCAACTGCGGATAATCGCTAGTGAAGGAACAGAAAGTACGATAGTTGACCTCTTAGAATAATGAAAATTGATATATATACATATGTATGAACAGGGGATAGGAGAATGTGATATATTCTAATGAAATTACTTAAAAGACTTCATGGGCTTATTAGGTGAAAAAACAGCCATTTTCAATCATTTTTTTATATATAAAAAACCAGCAGACTCGACCACACGTTGCTGTGGCTTTCTGTATTTTGTAAAATTTTCCTTCTAATTAGTATTATAGAGAACGATAATAACCGATAATTAAACATTATCTTATACACAATGAGGAGTGTTGCAGAAATGGACACAGAATTGAAAATCAGTATCTGTTTGAAGTGTTGTTATGAAGCCGACTTGATTGTGCTTCTTTCGAAGATAAGCAAAATCGATATTCGAAAACCAGAAGTTTAATTTAATTTTTGTACTGGTTTTTACACTTTTGTGATTATTAAGTAAAACATAATATGACTTCGGCATAAGATAGCATTTTTGATGAGATTTTGTAAGAGATAAAAGCGATCCGCTGGAGCTGCCAGAGTGGATGTACTCGTAAGTGCAATTTGCATTCTACTTTTACATATGCTGATACAAAATTTGTTTGTATGTAGATTCAAAGAACAACATCTCCAACTTGCAATCACATTGCGGTTTGGCAGAAGGCTCCTATTAACGGTCTGTGGGACCTACAGTCTCAGTGGTTGTAACAGAAAAAACCTTTAGCATTTGAACGTTTGAATTGCGCACGCTGGATAAATTTCGGAAAGAACGACTAGGAAAAACGAAGAACGGAGAGAGACCATTTTTACATCAAGTACTGTACGAGGTATGACAATTAAGTAATGAAACTGATTCCATAACAACTGTATATTTCAAAATTGTTCTACAACTCTGCCATCCCCTTCAAAGTAGTCCAATTGGGCAGCTATACAACGATTCCAGCGCGTTTTCCATGCTACGTAACATTTCTGGAACGCGGGATGTCCACGAGTACCCTCGTCACGGCCACCTGGATGTCCTTAATCTACTCAAAATGGATTCCTTTGACCACCGATTTTGTTCTAAGGAACGAAAAAAAAAAGTCACAGGGTGACATATCGGGCGAATAAGGAGGTTGTTGCAACACGGCAATCCCTTTAGAGGTCAAATACTGGGGCACGCTGAGGGCGGTGTGGCACGGCGTGTTGTTGTGATGAAGGTTCCAGTTACGAGCGATGTCTAGGCGCACCCTCTTGATTTACGGTTTGCCCCGGAGGAAGAAAATCTTTGTGGACGATTCCACGGGTATCAAAAAAGGCAATAATCATCGTTTTCACCTTTGACTTGCCCATGGGAGCTTTACTTAAACTTAAACTCCTTATGCCATCGACTAAGAGCACTATCATCATGCACTTTTACAATTTTAGCGTACGTTTCCGAAGCTGCTTCGCCCAATTTGGCGCAAAATTTTATCGCAACGCTTTGCTCTTGATTTCGTTTTTCCATTTTCGTGACGAGCACCACGAACACACGTTTACTCGACACGACACAGCAGGCGAACTAAACAAGCTAGAGCGATGCAAATATATCAATGGAGAAGAGAAGGGTGCCGGGAGAAGGGAAAGGGAATTTCAAATCGCAGGGTTACCAATACCAAAACAAAGACGAAGCAATGAAAATGACGATGAACATTGACGATCGTCGGCGAAGACGTAAACGATATTCAGCATAAGGCCGATTATTTTTTATTAAATTAAATTAAATCTAGTAAAAGGAAATCCATTATTTTTGCATTGAATTGAAGGGTTATTTACCATAGTTAAAATTATCCGATGTATTTATGTACCGTTTTGCTCGATAACTTTTTGTCATTTTGAAGTCTTTATGACTCTCTCATGGAAGTCCTTGTCCCTATTTGGCAAAAAATTGTAACAATCGATTTTCGCAGCTTCAAGTGAAGCCAATTCTTGACCAGCCAAATCATTCGCAATAGACAGGAACAAATGGTAATCACTTCGTGCGAGATCCTGACTATAAGGTGGATGCATAAGAACCTTCCAATCAAACCCTCGGAGTTTCTGGCGAGTCACCATCGAAGCGTTGTTCTGATTAAATACAATTCCTCACCTGTTCGCCAAAGCTGACAACTTCTGGGCAATTGTTTCCTGCAGACGATTTAACTCCTGGCCTTAGGGAAACAGCTCACAGTGGATATCACCAAATATACTACGAAACCTTCTGGCCGCCAATCCTGGCTTGGAGGTCGTTTGTGCCGGGTCACTGTTCCTCGACCAGACCGTTTTTGCTTGATGTTGCTGTAAGTGAGTCAATTTTTATCACCAGCCACATCGAGCTTCTTTTTTTTGCAGCCTTTTTGAATTGGTTCCAAAAGGAGTTTTGTGCAATGCTTAGCTCCCGTGTGATCGATTTCCATTATTTTATCGACATTTTCGACAATCGGCCTTCCACACCGTGGAGCATCTTCTGCATCAAAATTACCGGAACGAAATCGAATATGAATGCCTCGAAGTAAGCCAAATGAACCACTCGGATCTATTACTATTCACACTCATGTAGAACGTCTGAGAATAGCTTGTAACCCGCAGTAGTAGAATAATAAGATTGTGAAGGGAACATACCTACGCACGATCTATGTTTATATCCAAATCATGCTAAATTTTGTCAATCTGTCGGCGTTTTTAGTTCCACGGCTTTGGTTTATTATCAGGAAACAAAAGTATTTCATTTAGGCATTTCATCCAAAAATTTTACCAAATCATACCATGAGTACGTATATTTTTTCAAATATTGTAGATCGGTCCAATGAACGTAAAAAAAATTCCAAATAAATACGAATATATCGGTACCGGATGGAAAAGTAGTCTTCGTGTTAATCTAAACAAAAAGCCTTGGCTTACTTCCAGAAAAATATTTTTGGTATAAACCTTTTCAGGAATCATAGAAACAATCTCACAAAATTTCTAGTCAACCCGTCGGTAACTTTTGAAGATTTCAACTTATGACAGGATCATCCGAAGCGAAAAGAAAAAATTATGGTTTGAATAAGAAAATAAGCTAGAATTCGGATGAAATAAAAAAAAAACTGTGAAAATTGAATTATTATGCACACCTTTTTCCAAAAAACAACAAATTTTGTTCAAATGATCAAAGGGTGGTAGCTAGTTTGAAAATTTATTGTGAAAAAATTTGTTATACATTTATTGCCCATCGGAAGCTATGATGTTTGCCCATGATTCAATAATTAAAGGTTGGATAAGTAGTGACAAGGGAGTTTTGACACTCCCTTACAAATGGTTGTATTTTTGAAAGTAGCAGAAAGGGGGAGAAAATATGTTCCATTTAAACAAAAAATAGGGAAAAGGTAGTAAAAAAGGAGTGAAAAAGTAAGAGTAAATTACCTACTTACAATGGCATTTATCATATTTCATTCATTTCAAATACGATTTAAATTCTTTTGAAATTAAAATAATATATCCATATTTTCTAAATTATATGCAACAATGAGATGAAAATCTATACTGCAAAATGAATGGATGTATGCGCAAAATAGTAAAATTAGACAAATTTGTATATACAACAAAAAAAAAATTTATTTGAGTAATTTAATCCGCTACCCAGCTGGTTGATGTCCAAATAAAATCAAAACGAAATTTTTCAACACAACGCTGACCTGAGTCCACGCCACGTCGAAAAAAAGGACGATGTGGCAAAGAATACCTTTAGTAAGCGCAAAAAGGATATCTTTGGCGTAACTGTCGGAAAATTCAGCTACAACAACGAAACATTTCCCAAGTGACTTGAGGTTGATCGACTTCGCCGGAGCCCCAAAAAGGTTTGTCTTTAGTACTCGATTGCAGCACAAGAAAATTCATCAAGGTACTTATTTGTCTCCGGAATATTTGTCTCTAGTATTATTGACGTGCATTCACTCCTTGGACCCAACATCGATCAGAACATTACCTTGTAGTAGCCAGGATACCCACACGCCTCTATGCAGCCAGGAACGCCAGTCAACAAGCACAAGGGAAGTTCAACGTCGAAAAGCTGCCATTACAACATACTGCCGAGCGGTTTTCTACTCGACTTGCCCTCCTGCTCTCAGAGGGCACCGATCAACAACTCGTTATAAGAAAACTGTGGGATGGAGTTTCAAGCTCGCTGCGTACAGCTGCAAACGAAAGTATTGGTTTTCGAAATGATGTGGAATGCCGTGCAGCACAATAGTGAAAAGAAAGCAAGCTGCCTACCTCACAACCTTGCGATCGACCACAACATCTGCGGGGTGGGATAGATACCTGGAGCTGAAGAACCAAGACGCATTTGCAGGAAAAAAGAAAGAGGGCGAAATGCATGAGTATAAGAAGCTTAAGAAGCTGGCATGGAACAGGTTTATTATTCGAAAAATCTACGAAAATATACGGCGACTTATGGAAGGTTTCAAGACACATTCATGGAGGGAAAACTTCTCCGGTGGTGAACCAGAGAACCAGAGAACTCAAAATCTGACCATGGAAAAGACGTTACACTACCTGATTATATTGAGGTTCGATAGCGATTGTGCTTAAAGAACAACAAAGCGGCTGGAGCTGAGCTAATCTATTCAAAGCTGGCTGTGAAGAGCTTACAAAATCGATTGGTCTGCAAAATTCGTTTTAAATCACAATTAATTATCAACTTTAAGGGGTGTACGATTCACAGATTCCGCAATTAGAAAAAATAATAACTAAATAGTTGTCAAATTATTGAATCAACCAATCAGAATAGAGTATGTGATGTTTAGCAAATGTTTTCATAAAAAAATAAAGAATTTAGCTACTTTTTAAAAATTTGTTCCAAGAAAAATGCTTTTTTTTACAAAGAAGCATTATTGTTTTTCAGTAAGGGAGCCTTTTTGTCAAGAGGGAGCGAGAAAGCTGTTTACTTATCCAACCTTTAATTATTGAATCATGATGTTTGCCCATCATTCTGGCAGTTTGTGGATCCCATCCCAAAAGAACTTCTCCGGCTTGGAGGTCAAGGAAGAATCGAGCCAATTTCTGATACCCTGTTCTGAAGTGAAGCGTATTCCGGTGAAGCATTCTGCATTGATTTGAACAAGTGGTAATCGGAAGGTGCAATGTCTGGGCTATAAGGCGGGTGAGGTAGAACTTCCCATCCACAGTTTTCCAAATAGTTTTTAACAGGTGTCTGGTCGCATATTCTGGTCGTTTTTCCGCGATGCCCTTTTTCAAACGAATCAATTCTTTTCGGTAGAGGCCCCCATTGATCGTCTGACCCGATTTCAATAGCTCATAATAGAGCACACCCTTGTGGTCCCACCAAATACATAGCATAATCTTGGCACCATGGATATTCGGCTTTGCCGCGGATGTCGATGGTTGGCCGGGCTTCACATACGATCTCCTGCGCTTTGGGTTATCATAATGAATCCATTTTTCATCGCCAATGACAATCCGATGCAAAAATGACTTCTTTTGGTGGCGTTGAAGCAACATTTCCGACATGCATAATCGACGTTCGACGAATGACATCTACTGAAAACGACGCGAAATGACAGTACCTTTGAAATGAATATAGCCACAGATGAACACGATGCGAAAAAATACTACAATAATAGAGCCCCCTCTTAGAAAACCGCACGAAATAATGCATACACCCAATATGTGCTGTGTTGTTGTAGAGATTTGAACGGCATAGCTCTATATAAAAAGAAGGCTGGTAAAGTGTTTCGGCTCAACATTTTTTTACATAGTTGATTGAAATAAAAAAAGCATTCGTTCAATTCCTTGTGAATTGTTCCTCAAAGACTTGTGTAAAGTAGTTTTCGAGAACTTTGACAACCGATTTTGAGAACACAGCTTCGAGAAAAATGCCTTTAAAGTTCGATCATTCAGCACACCATGTCGTATACACAACTTAATCGTATTCAAACAGCTGTCAGAGGTTCATCATACGCCGTGGTACACTTAAGCGGTAATCTTTTGTTCACATATACCTAGTTCATATGGATAAATAAAATAGTTATGATTCAGGAAAAACGCATTTTTCATTTAAGAAAACCAAAACCAACAACTAAAAACATACCCACAAACACTCCAACAAACACACATACACAAATTCTGGTACGACGAACATCCAAAAGATATAGAAAATTAATATAATATTTTATTTAATAAATTCTTACATGAAATAAAGGGTCCTCATAAAAAAAACCATCCAAACCATAATATAATAAATAAAGAATCATAAAAACATAAAATGGCCCGTAGTAACCTATAAATATTGATACTTCCTTAAAAATTGAGTTTTGATTGGATTCTCGCGATGGCCGAGTGGTTAGCATTGCGTACTGCCATTCGGAAGCCCAGAGATCAAATTCTGGTAAGACCAACATCCAAAAGTTATAGAAAATTAATTTAAATAAAATAATTAAGTTAAATTTCATAAATTCGGTCGCCCCTCGATGAATGTCAAGCCCTCCGAGTGTATTTCTGACATTAAATAAAGCTCCTCATAAAACACCATCAGCTGTTCGGAAGCGGCTTAGTATAAACCGTTGATCCTTCTATTTTTTGGTAAAACCTCAAGACGCATACGATATATTGAAGCAGGATTTCGGCCGAAAATCGTTTCAGCGGTTACAAAGCGCCAATTATATATTTATAAATGGCCAAATAATATTTTTTTATTTTTACTTTTTAAATTTTTTAAAAAATTTAATTCACCAGAAAAGTCAGTCTATAAGAAGAGATCTAAGAGATGGCGTTATTGTCCATAGTACTAGTGTTACTTGTCGCAACCGTTTATTCGCGCTAAAAGTTTGTTTTTGACAGTTTTTCGATAGATTGACTCAGTACGTTGTGAGCGCTCGTCAAAGATGGACACCAGCAAGGAGAAAATTCGCTAAATTTTACAATTTTTCTTCGATCAAGGCGAAAAAGCAGCCAAAGCGGCTGAAAAATTAATTTAGTTTATGGGCCCGATACTGTAAACGAACGTGTACCACAAAAGTGGTTTGCTAGGTTCCGTTCGGGTAATTTCGATGTCAAAGATGCACCACGCGTCGGAAGGCCTGTCCTCGAAAATTACGATAAAATCATGGAAATAGTGGAAACAGACCATCACGTGAGCACTTATTTAATTGCTGAGGAACTAAAGATAAGGCAGAAAACCGTTTGGAACCATTTGCATAACCTTGGATTCAAAGAGAAGCTCGATGTTTGGGTGCCACACGAACTAACGCAAAAAAAACACGATGGACCGAATTTCCATCTGCGAATCACTGCTGAATCGCAACAAAATTGACCCATTTCTGAAGCCTTACGACAACGTCAAGCGAAATCGGTCGTGATCGAAACGCGGTGAGCCGGCGGAAACGGTGGCCAAGCCAGGATTGACGGCCAGGAAGGTTTTGCTGTGTGTTCGTTGGGATTGGCAAGGAATCATCTAGTACGAGCTGATCCCCTATAGCCAAACGCTCAATTCGGCCCTCTACTGCCAACAACTAGACCGCTTAAAGCATGATGAGTACTCCATCCAGAAGAGGCCATCTTTGATCAACAGGTGCCAAATTGTGTTCCATCAGGACAACGCGAGGCCACACACGTTTTTGGTGACGCGCCAGAAGCTCCAGGAGCTCGGATGGAAGGTCCTAATGCACCCACCTTGTAGTCCGGACCTGACACCAAGTGATTATCGTCTCTTCCTGTCCATGGCGAACGCGCTTAATGGCGAGAAGTTGGCCTCAAGAGAGGCCTGTGAAAATTGGCTCTCCGAGTTTTTTGCCAAAAGGGACGCAGCCTTCTACGAGTTGGGTATAATGAAGTTCGCATCTCGTTGGCAACAAGTTTACGAACAAAACGGCACATATTTGACATCGGACAAATGTACACAAAGTTATCATAGGTATTTTAAAAAATCCATAAATTTTTAATTTAGTGTTATGGCCAAGAATTTAGCTTTATTAAAAAGATAAGTGTTTGTCATTATGTTTTAAAAGTAATTTGCAGCAATTTAGACCGTATGTCAGCAATAATGCGCCGAATGTTCAATTTCACGATGCACCAATCGCCCTCAATAACTTGGTTATTTCGTTAGCTGTATGGTAGTAGTGTCGTGGTGCTGGAAACGAAAGGTCGTCCACATCAACATGCTCCAATTCAGGCACAAAAATTCATTATTGGCCGGCGCTTCATTTTTGAAGAGATATGCAATCATTGGTGCACAGAGAGCACACCGAACAGTGACTTTTTAAGGATGTTAAACGTCGTTACAACTTAAACTATAAACAGCTCAGAAAAAGCTACGATAGCTTGGTTGGGAGGTTCTTATGCTATTAAGCTAAACAGTGCTAACTATGGTAAACAAAGCCTTCAATTTAATGCAAAAATAATAGATTACCTAATAAATATGTACAGTGGACCCTCAGTTAACGAACCCCCCGCATAACGAACATTTCGTATAACGAACACTTTTTTTATGAAAAAAAGTTTCTCCTAACAAACGAAGTTTCGCATAACGATCAAAAAAAGAGGAAAACCTTAATTACATATAAAATTTCTTTCAGTTTATAGCAACGAAACAGGGGAAGTCCCGAATATACATTATTGTGTTGTCTGTGTTCATCTTTTCAGATTTTTAACTGTGTTGAAACGGGTCTTTTTTGGAAAAAAATTACCAAGCAGACATACATAACAGCAGAGGAGGAGACAATGTCCGGTTTTGTGTTCCACGTGCCTTCAAAAAGCATAATGTCGGCAAGAGCAAGGTAAATGTTATGTGGTAGTCCAATAGTAAAGCTTGGGTGACACGTGATCTTTTTACTGACTGGATCAATAACATTTGTGGTCCTTCCGTGCAGAAGTATTTGATTGAGAATGATTTGTCTCTTCGTGTCTTACTATGGATAACGCTCCTTCACATCCACCAAGTTTGCAAGATGATCTCATTGAAGAGTTAAAATTTATAAAAATCCACTTTTTGCCTACTAATACAAAACCATTGCCCATTCAGCCCATGAATCAGCAAGTTATTTCAAACTTTAAGAAGCTCTATACTATCGAAGAGACTGAAAAAACCAAACTCACTTTAAAGGAATATTGGAAAAATCACTTTCATATTGTTGGCTGTCTCAAAATTATTCAAACGGCATGAAATGGCATTACTATGAGAACACTTGAATCTTCCTGGAACGCAGTATACACTGAACCAGTAACCAACGAAATTATATCTTTAGCTGAACAGATTGGGCTAGAGGTGAATAGCAATGACATTGCTGAGCTTGCGGTAGAGCACAATGAAGATCTGACTACTGAAGACTTTGTGAAATTGCAATGTGTTTCAGAACAAGAAGTTGAGCAGTCAACTTTATCGGAAGAGGAGATAACAGATGAACCGCAATCGTCTAATGCAATCAGATAAATGGGAGTCTGTGGCAAAATACATTGAAAAGCAACACCCCAATCATAGAGTGGCTAAACGTGCAACAGAATTATTTAACGATAATTCTGTGTCTCATTTTCAACAAATTTTGAAGCGAAGTCAGTAACAAATGATACTAGACTGTTTTTTATTTAAAGAAAATTAGGTCTGCATATTCCCATTTAAAAAAAAAAAAAAACAAAGTAATTTTCTATTTTCCTTCATCTTTAAGATATATGAGTACTCGTATAGGTATATTGGAATATTTTTTCCATTTTAAAAGTTTTGAAGTATTTTTCTGTAACTTCATTTAAATAAAAGTTCACATTGAAGCATATTAGTGTGTAGTTTTTTCGGTCTGGAACGACTTAATTTATTTGACATGTATTTATATGGAAATAGTCGTTATGCTTAACGAACTTTTTTCGTTAACCGAAGGTCCGCTGTATATGTATACTAGAGGTTACCCGCGTCCAGATGGAATTCAAAAATGGTTCAAATAAAATTATTATTACGTTTTTAATGAAAGGTTTCCCCATATTAGCCTAGGCAAGGAGCTTTCTATGGTCGCGATATCAAGCAACTTAAACTATAAACAGAAAGAAAGTTCTCCACATATTAACCATGGCAAAGAACCATCTATGTTCCACATATTAAACAAAACCGAGACAACGAACCTACCCCATGCTCAATTCCCGGAAAAAAAGTGTTGCGCATATTAATTTAGGCCCAAAGCTACATCTGTAGGTTTATATGTGAATCAAACGATAAATATAAATATTTCGAGCGTGCATCTGAATCAAATTTCATGTAAATAAAACGGTTTAAAAATAAATTCCATTTTTTCGAATAGATCGGTTTCAGTTCCACTTTCCGGAAAATCCTTTCTTATCGCAGAACACACAGTCCAAATTTCAGATCTCTACAACCATGGTTGTTATTATTGTAGTGGAAGGTCCAGAAAACGAGCTGTTTCGACGGGTTCGGACCAAAGGGAGAGAGGGGTTAGATGTGTAGGTTTTAGGGGGTGAGTGTGGTGCGTGGACTCGTTACATGCTGGACATACGTTAGATATGTCGGGGTCAAGTTTGAAGATAAGTAGGAGTTCTTTTTTTAACCAGCTACAATATTCGGACCTAAGTTGCACCAGTATTAAGCGAGTCTCTCGAGGCAGCTCGAGCTCTTCGCCTTTAACAGGTGGTAGTTTGACTCCGAGAACGGCATTCACAGGAAGAGTGTTTATGAAGGTGTTGGCGGGCTCTCGGTGATGGTTTTGTTCCGAGTACGCCATTCACGGGAAGGGCGTCTTTGAAGGTGTTCAGTGACTCCTGGTGAATGGTGTTCAGTACTTGTCTGTACGCCGTCCTGTCCAGCGGTTATAGCACGTGTTCTGATGTGCATAGGTGGAGGTTCAGCTTCAATAAGCTGTCTATTGGGATGCTCCCTACAAAGCAAAGCATTATGCTCCTTAACTCGTAGCAAAGATGATTCGCTGTGCAATTGATGCTCCGGCGACATTAGGAGGTTTCCTGACCTGAGGGCAGTGTTCTGACAGACCTGTAGCTTCTTCATCTGCGGCTCGTTCGTCCCCGGCGCCCAGATCGTTGCAGCGTAGTTTACGATCGGCCGACCAATTGCGTTTTGGTTGCCAGCAAGATTTCTTTATATTTACCCCAGGCACTGCCGGCTAGCGCTTTGAGTATTTTGTTGCGGCTCTGGAGCTTTGTGGCATTTGCGGTCATATGCGGAGTGCAGGCTGTCGAGTGTGACTCCCAGTATCTTTGGGTTATTTATGGTTGGAATTTTTACGTCATCGACTTTCACATCTAATTCGAGTCTGTATTCCTTCGTCCAGCTGGGGAAGAGGGTTGCCGAGGATTTAGTCGGCTGTATCTTAAGCCGTCTTGCAGTGAAGAAGTGAGAAAGGTCGGCAAGTTCACTTTCGAACAAAGGTCATCAATATCCTGGCCAGACGTCAATATCGTGCAATCCTCGGCATACGAGGTTAAGGAAAGCCCTTCTGGTTTATTTGTCTATAACCCAGGTGCTGCCTGATAGCGGTTTAAGGATTTTTTTGCGGCTCTGAAGTTTTGCGGTCGTATGTGGAGTACAGACTGAAGAGGAAAAGGTCGTCGAGACAGCTGTTCACTTTCGAACATAGTTCATCAATATCCTGACCAGGCGCCAATCCGTCAGTCATTCAGGACAAAGTCTTTTTTATGTATATATATATATAGAGAGAGAGAGAGTGAGAGATAATTGGGGTTTTATAACCGCTCAAGTGCTCTTCGATCGCGCTCACACTCCTTTCGGCTTATTACAAAGAAAATACAATAATCAGTAATCAAATCCATTTATTCATATATTTATTGATGGAGAAAATCGGTTTGCGAAAATAAACTTTATTAAAATACAATAATTTTTACAACAATGCACAAATATTTAAATTAAATGACAGCAAGTGTACGAAGTGAATATATAAAAAAAATTATTGTAGTAAAATACAATAGATAAATGCAAGGATTGTTGTTGCACTTTTCTTTTACAATTGAAACATTTTTCTCGTAAATGGTTTTTTCGTCGTTTACAACTCCAAACTGTTTAGAGTGACACGAAAAGTACAAAGTAAGAGTTTAGAATTTCGTTTTTTTTTTTTTTGCGGCAAATAAACATAATTTTTTTTTGGTTTTTTGTTGAAATAAATATAATGTAACAATTGAAAAGGTTAACTTAATTTATTTTTTTGCGATAATAAATTATTAGTTAAGAAGAAAATAATAAAAGTTCTTTGAAGTGAAGATTTTAATACAAAACAAATTTTGATTTTTTACATTATTTGTTTTTTTTGTCGTATTAAATTTTTCAAATTAAATTTAATTTTTTAATTAATTTTTTTATTATTAACCTTCACGAATTTACTGGGGGGAAAAAAGCTTTTATATAATTTTTGAAATTTTTTCTTTATAACTATATGAGTTCCTTATAAAAATTTCGTTATAATTTCTAATTGTATGTAAATGAGAATTGTGCGTACCAAAAAAGCATTCTTACTTTGCGTTTGTGAAGTTTAAATTTTACCACACTTTTTTTGTTGTCAAAAATGCTAAATTTTTTTATTAAAACAAAAAATAGTTATAAAAAAATGTATTAAAAGCTAGTTGTAGAGAAGTTTCGTCTAAGAGATTTATTATAAAAGCACATGTAGTAAAAAATAGTGCAAAAATACTTATGTATTGAAAATATTTTTAATTACGCTTTATATTTTTCTACTTTCTTCGAATATTTAATTATTCTGAAAAATAATGCACTGGGCTCTTTTAGTTTCACATTCAAAACTACTACTTTTCTTTGTCTCTCCAACATTGCAGCTTTTGAGTACAAAGTATGTACACATGTATACACATAAATGAACTTTATCTCGAATTTAATTTTTTTTATTTCCATTTTAGCTACAGTTTATGCACTAAACACTTTGCTAGAGATTCATTTCGGTTCAGTAATTTGAAATCATATAAAATTAATATGAAATTTTCTGACTAATCATAAGCTATACTGACTGACTGCGCACTTTCGTATTCATGGAAAAACATTCGCTTGTAATTATTATTTAAATTGTTTATTTGTTTGTGTAGTTGTTGGTTATATTAATAGAAAATACAAAATACAATGGCTTCTTATAGCAATTATTTATATTGGAAATTGTAAATGTTATAAAGTTATGCAAGTTATACATGTATGTATGTATGTAAGTGTATATGTAAATTTATGCAATTCACGCAGCAGTATAGCGTTTACAAATAATGCGTCGTATATACACGTACGCAACTGTTTATTTTCATGCTTTTTTATGCAATATACACCAATTTTTTTTTTAATTGTTTTATTATTTTCTTATGTAAATTTCAAGAATTTGTGCTTAAATTTAATGACACAAAATGCCAAATTCCTTAATTCCACAGGATTGCAGTGATTTTTTTTTTTGAAAAATGTCTTTGGTTTTACGAATTTTGTTTGGGTTTTACTTTTAAATTTGTCATTTGCCGAAAAGTTTTCCGTTTTTTATGAAAGTTTCTCGTTGTTAATCGCATATTTCAGTTATAATTTTGTTTTTCGAAGTATAAATAATTAAATGTTTATATATATGGCATCATTTTTAATCAATTATATGTGATTAATATAACATTTTCGAGAATCTTTGGTTTAAGGACTTTGACACAGTTGATCTTTATTTTCGTTTTTTTTTCTTTTCGTCTATTTTGTTCTTTCATCTTGTATTTTTTGTTTACATTTGTAGCGCATAGTGTTTTTGTAATTTAGCCAGCATGCATAGACTGAAATAAACAGAAAAGAAAGTGTTTATAAATTAAATTTGAGATGTGAAGTGTAGATAAATAAGTACATATGTATGTATGTAATAAATTAAATAGCGCATAAATAATTTTTTTTTTAAATAAATTACGAATAAATAATTTTTTTTAATTAAATTGCGCATAATTAAATTTTTTTTAATTAAATTACTTATAAATATTTTTTTTTAAATAAATTACGCATAAATAAATAGTGTGTTATTAAAAATCCATTTAAAATAAATTTTATAAGTATTTTAAATATTTTTTATTTTTTTCATTTTTGATGAAAATATTTCCTAAATGAATTTTTTATTTAGTAGAAAAATATTTACATTTGAAAAATAAATGATATTTTTATAAATGCTAACGAGAACGACTTTTATAACTTCTTTTTAAATTAAATTGGGCGTAAATATTTTTTTTTTATTAAATTACGCATAACTTTTTTTTAATTGAATTACGCATAAATAAATTTTATGTAAATAAAAATCCATATAAAATAAATTTTATAAATATTTTAAATATTTTTTTCTTTTTTGATAAAACTATTTCCTAAATGAAATTTTTATTTAGTTGAAAAATGTTTACATTTGTAAAATATGCCAACGAGAACAACTTTTGGAAAAGATGAAAAAAAACAAAAATACAATTCTCGAAAACTCATTATTAATTTTTTTTTTAAATTTTTAGTTGTTAGTTAAATTAGTTCAATTACTAAGAAAAAAAGAAAAAATATTTTAATCTTTTATTTTGATAAAAAATTCAAAACTGTACAAAGCGTCTTTTGGCCTTTTTTATTATAAGCTGCATTCGATTTTAATCCGCGCTGACTACCGAAAATCGAAGATCGAATTTCAATTCAAGTGCGTACATAATACGAAATTTTCGTTCAATATCGAAATTTTCGTCGAACAATTTTGAATGCGAAGTGTAAGAGAATTGCTAACAATGTAGATATACTTGATAACGCCACTGAATAGTTTTTCTTCGGATCAATTTCATTTCAGCTTCATCTTCAAGTGAATCGTTGAAAAACAACTCCGTCGTATCTATTTTTAGGAGGCATATTGTAGCTCCTTTTCATTTTTAAGCTATTTTTTATCCAGCCGAAAGAAGCGAAATTCACAATAACGGTACCCTTCATCGAAAACACGTTACATTAACAATTAAAAATTTCTTCGATTGGTATCGAAACCCGAAAGCAGCTCATAATATAATCTTGTTGCACTCAGTGCATTTTTTGCTGGCCTTTTTGACTCAAGAAATAGAACTTTGAAAAACTATTGTGTAATAAAACATGCGGAAAATATGAACAGAAAAAAATATATATATTGAATATTTTTATGGCGAAACCATTTCATCAAAATTTTTCACTGTTGCAAATTAAAAAACGAAATGTAAATTAAATTACAAAATAATATTTTTTACAATTTTTAATGATTTAAATATTAATTGTGCTTTTTCATTCAATTTAATATTAAAAATTCATTGTGATTAGAGCACTAAATAAAAATTTAAATTTTCACCATACGTAAATTCTAATACTGCTGCAAGGCGAAGCTGAAAATGTAATGCTAAGCCCACTTCATGTCTATATATATAAATGCATATTTATTTTTTAAGTCTTTTAGTTCCACGTTTGCCATGCACAGCATCGTCGTTAGTACTATGAAAAATTGATACTTTCCCTTATTTCCTAAATGCAGTAGATACTTTGCTGTTAGTGTACCTCAAATAGTGGCTTTTAAATAAATTCAGAATTTGAACGTACCCGGGCAATATCGACCCCAGTTATATTCTTCACCAATTCCGGCACTTTGTTAACGATCTGCAAGACTTCACCAGTCAATTTAGCAGCACCAATTTCACCTGAACCGCTCGAGACCATGGTAATCTTCTTAGCTTGAGATAATGGTGCGGCAACTTCAGCGGCCACCTAAATGGGGAGGAAGGAAAGTAAATACATAAATTAAATTTTAAACAAAACAAAAAACTTGTGGAAAAAATTAATTTGTACCTTCGGTAGTGTGTCCAACAACATTTCAACCATTGCGGCCTCACGATATTCACGCCAAGCTTCGGCCTTCTGCGCCATTTGCACGGCTTCAGCTTTGGCTTTAGCTTCGATGGCGAAAGCCTCAGCCTCACCACGGATTTTGATCTAAAAAAAAAAGTTTTTTTTATACATATTGTATATTTAAAAAATTTGTTTTTTTTTACATATTTGTATTTAAAATATTTTTTTTTTTTCAACCTACCGATTCAGCTTCGGCCTCTGCCTCCATTACCACACGCATCTTATTGGCTTCAGCTATTTTTTCCAATCTGAACTTCTCTGCTTCAGCTGGTCGACGTACAGTGGCCTCCAACTCGCGTTCACGACGTTGTATCTCCTGCTCCTGCACAGCAATTTCCTGTGTACGTTCAATAACTTTCACCTGCATTTGCTCCTCCTTGATGCGTTGTTTGGTCTTAGCCGCCTGCAGCTCGTAAGCCATTTCCGCTTCGGCTTTCTTCGTTTGCACCTCAACATCATAGGCGGCCTTCTTCAACTCGAAATCACGTTGCGCTTTAGCTATTTCGGTGTCGTTGAGGAAACGTGATGCCATACGTTGCTCCTCGGCAATGGCTTCCTTGATTTGTGCATCACAACGTGCCTCTGCTTCACCGATGCGCGCATCACGCTTTACCTCGGCCGTGCGTGCCATACCCAGCGATTTAAGGTAACCCTGGAAAGTTTTGAAATAATAGTTTAAATTTCATCACTGTAGTGGTAGTGTTAGTAAGGAGGGACTGTTGACATTTTAAAAATTAAAAGGTATAAATATTTAGAGATACAAAAGAACATCGTTTACGTGGACCGAGTACAAATGTAGGTGCTTATTTATAACAAAACAAATGCAAGGTTGTAAAAAACATGCATTAAAATGCATTTTATTATGAATATAAATCATTATTTGTCACTGTACATTATACACTGAGAGGAAATAAGTAAGTAGTTGTACAAGAGATCGACCCAAATGGAGGGAATTGAGTTTATGAAGGTGAATACAACCGGCATAAGCGTCCTTTAAGCGCCTTAACCAAGCAAAATTTTAATTTTTTTTATTAACTAATAAAAAATAATAATCACAAAAATATTTACACTACAGATATCACGAGTGTGCAAAGTACTTATTAGAAAATTCATATAAATAATCATAAAATAAACTTAATATTAAGTTGAAAATAATTCTAATCAAGCTTACATAACTAAAATTATCTATAAATATATTGACTATAAACTTAAAAATTTTCCTAAAAGAATACTATACAAACTTTCATATAAGCATATATGCGTTCCATATGAATTAAAGCATTAAAAACTTACAAAAAAAATGCTGATTTCCGATAAATCGAATTAATTACGTCAGACAAGCAGATCAATTACGAATAAAACTACACGAAAAACTTATAGTGAAAATTGTCGTTCCATTTGGAACACACTTTATATTTTATAAAGATCTAAAATATAATACAACAAACAAAATTTTACACCAAAAATATATAGCTTAATATAAACATACCTTTGAATCACCCTTCATTATGTATAATGTAATTTTACAAAAAATCACATTAAGTATGCATTCACCATTCCGAAAATAAAGAAGAGATTATATTGAGCTGAAATTCAAACAAACTAGACTACTACTTTAAATGTTATGTAATCAATTCCTGCTATGCATAATGGCGGTAATCGAATCACATTAAATAGTAAAACTATAAAATTGAAAAAAATATATACATATATGTATATATGTACATATATATATATTCATCAAAGCTACGTAATTGATTAAATTAACGTAAATTCAATTAAAACAAAAATTAGTTAAAATGCTGAATAAAAACGAATTTGAGCTGCAAAAGAAAATAATGGAGGTTTGGAAAGGGATTGCTGGTGTAAGGGAAGCAGTTAGGGCTGATTTAAAAAACAAAATATAATATATGCGCCGTCTAAAGTGAAATAAAACAAATTAAAAATTACTTAAAATTATTTAAAAATGTAAATGTCTAAAAATTTATGAAATAAAAACTTGAACTTTAAAATAATATTTGGAAACTCCCAAAAATTTACTTAAAAGATTTTTTAAAATATATATACAAATTAAAAATTATATATATAATTAATTAAATTGTAATTAATGAAATCAAACATAGGTAAAAGTAAAATAAATCAAATTAAAAATTAACTATAATTATTTGAAAATGTCTATAAATTTATAAAATAAAAACTTAAACAAAAAATTAACAATAAACTATTAATAAAACTTCAAAACATACAATAAAAAAATTTACTAAAAATATAAAAATATAAAGAAAAATAAAAATTTATAAATATTGTAAATAAAGAAAAAAATCTAAAATAAAAAATCCCTGCCAGCTAAATTAAAACAAATTATAGTAAAATAAAACAAAAATATAAGTTCAATACAAAAATATAAATAAAAATATTACGAAACAAAAAAAAAAATAGGTAAACAAAGCAAATTTACATAATTTTTAGTATAAATCGTTTAAAATGTGCCATTAGTATAAACCAAATGTGGTTTGCTACAAAGTAGGTTACAACGCATCATAGTTCAATATACAGAATATTTGTTAATTTTTAAGGTGCAAGTTCATATGTATATAAGTATGTATATATGTACAATATGTGTGTACAGATTTAAACAAGCCATGACATATTTTCTGCAATACTCACTTCTTCATCACGTATATCTTTAATGGTGTACGAAACAACGGTAATGCCCATATTAGCCAAATCCGATGATGCGACTTCAAATACTTGTTTACTGAACTTCTTACGATCCTTATAGATTTCCTCAACCGTCATCGAACCCATAATGGCACGTTGATGGCCTTCCAATGTTACCAAAGCAATATGCTGTATTTCAGCTTCACCTTTGCCAAGGAATTGTTCGCAAGCGGTTAAGAGCATATCTTCATTTTGACCCTGAATTTTCACCTGTGCAATACCAGTTACAGAAATCGGTACACCTTGACTAGTGTAAACACATGGACTCTCCACTTGTAGGGTCATGGTGTTGAGAGAAATTCTATGTAGAAAAACATATATAGTTAAATAAAATTAAACTTTTACAATAAATACTAACCTCTGCACGCGTTGAATGGTGGGCCATACAAATGCGCGGCCACCAGGCACCAGCAATGGCTTCATGTAGCAGCATCCTATAAGAAAAAATATATATTAATTACAATATACAATAGAATATATACTTTGCATTTAGTTTAATATTTTATTACGAAATTTGTTTATAGCTTATCTGCTATTCTAACGAAACGTTCCGCCTCTCGTGACTAAGAAACCACTTGTTAAAAATAAAAAATAAAAACAGAGCGGCTCTTTGACGGGCTTTCATATACATATAATATATATATGTATTTGAAGTCTCCACGCATGTACAAATGAATATCTAGCATATAAGCGGCTTTGACTGCTGTCACTCCTTTGAGGCGGCCCAAATTCCACATATAGGCAACTTGTTCGAGCACCCAAGGTCATTTCTATTTAACTCAGAAATTGTACGCTTTTCATAAATTAATTCTTTAAAAGCCTCCATACGCGAAAATACATACGTATCTACATAAATACGAAATTTATGATTAAAATATGTATTTAATTGAGACGTTTGCCCACAGCAAATTGTGTACCACTCAAAAAAAAAAAATCAATAAAAGCAAAATGACGTCACACACAAATTCACTTTCTTTGCACCCATTAGAACTCAAATTAGAATTCTAACTTGTTTTTTGCATAAATAAACTCACCTGAAACTACAAGCGCTTCATTAGGACCACACGTTACAAATCCCCAACCCATTCTTGGTTTTAAGTATTAGTAAAATAAATTAATAATTTTTCGGATGCTGCAAAATTCACTTTATTTCCAAGTTTACAAAATTTTCTCAACTACTTCTGTCAATGATAAAATTCTACTGAAACAAACAAAAAACAAGGCGATTTCAGGGAAATGTACAAAGAGAAAAAGATAAGAGCTTTCTTGTGAGCGAATTTTAAGGGTTGCTGTTTTCTTAAATATTTCACAGGGCTGCCAATAGCCATGTTGATAACTAACTAAGAGTATTTTATAAATTTAGAAAATTTTGCTATTTTGATTGTGGAGAGAGAAACAGAGAGTTTGGCACATTCTTAAAAGTCAAAGTATTGCTATGATTTTGATACTCGCTACGCAAAAACGGAACAAAATGCCTGGTGCTTTTCTCCTGCTTTCAGCATTGTGCATTCAATTGATTTCAATTCGGATCCGATGAAATAAAAACTAAGAGAAATACTAAAATATCCTTAAAGAAAATTAATTTTTGGTGATCATTTTTTTTGTTATATTATGGAAAACGAAAAGCAATACTGCAGTGAAGCCCCAAAACCGTTTTCACCATAATGTTGAAATTTTTTTGTAAACAATGCACGCTTTATAAAGATACGGCAACCTTGCTCTATAACAAAATATTTGTTTAATTGTCAATTTCTCGTACAGCCGGTCTGTTGTCGTATTTTGTGCTGTTTTGTTTGTTAAAAAATATTTTATGTTTTATAAAAGTATTTTAATACTAAAGAAAAATAGAAATGGAAACAGAAATATTGGAAGCAGTCAATAACTTCTTGGTAAGTGTACCAAAGCATTAACCGACGTGCTTACAAATATGTATACAAACATGTCTACGTTACAGAAAGTGGAACCGATCGAGGAGGCATTCCTTAGTGTTATTGTCTATAAGCCAAATGGTGAAGAGGATAAAGCTACGTCATTTACAGAAAGTATATGTAAGTATTTAATATCGCTAAAAGCAAAAGTGTTTAGTGCTATGCTCTAACAAAAACTTTTTTTTTTGGTAACTTGAAGAGCTAGTCAGAAGAACAATTCATCTCTACAGATTTCTTCATATCACAGAACAAAATACCAAAAAACACTGATGAAAAATTTTTAACTAAATTTAAGATAACAAAATAATATATTTTTTTTCATTGTCTTTGTAGTAACCAAATTTAAAGATGTGCCTCAGGATAGCAAAGAAGGCTTGGTGCGTCAGTACTTGCAGCGTGCTGCAACGGCGACAAATATATCGCATCTGCGTATTTTAATGAACACATTGGGTAAACTGGCGGAGGCACATGTTATAACAGCACGGTAATACAACTTTGTTCAATAAATAATCATATTTAATATTTTTTTTTATTGAAATAAACTTTTTCTTCTTGCTATATTTAGAATGCTTTGTGACAAGATTATGCTGTGCGATCGTTTGGTTTACGAAAATGCAAATTTTTGGATAGAAAGTTTCAAACTTATAAAGCGTGTTCTACCACTGGTGGATTATAAAGGTGTACGCGAAATAATGAAGGTAAAATAATACATTTAATAGTGTAATAAAGAAGCGTCATTTTAAATGTTAAAATATTATTTTTTTTAGAATTGCCGTGACAAAGCGACAACCTTTCCCGTGAATATAAACGTATGCTTCATGCCACAATTGCAAGCTTTGAAAGACACATTGAATTTCATATTTGATCGTAATAACTGCCTACTGCCAGGATATTTCATAGCCAATGAAATTATGAAGCCACCGCCATATCACTGGGTATACTTAAAATCTAGACAAAATCTTTCAAAATTACTGATGTTTTTTCTTTTTTACAGACAATTAACAAAATGATGACTGATTTCATGGAAGAATTTCGCAGGACTGCTCAAATGGTTTCCATTATTGGTCACACGCATATGTTGCCTATAGTAGAGTGCTTCGGTTATGCCGATCATATGATGAATAGCTGGAAATTAGATCCGAATACATTGCGATTTACTTTCAAAGGCAGTTTGCCATATGATGCCGATTTACTTGAAGAGCAAACAAAACTTTTGCGTTATGTACTCGATCAACCATATTCCAAGGAGATGGTATCTGTTATGATGTGTTTACAGAAACAGCAAAAGCAACGCTGTCATGCTCTAGAAGAGCAATTAGTTAATTTAATTATATCGGCAATGGAAATGACGGAGAGCAATGATTCCATGATGGGTAGTAGTTTTAATGTTTACGAAGAGCAAAATTCAATGAATGAATGGGTATGGTTGCATTTGTCGTCTCAGCTTATTTATTTTGTACTCTTTCAATATATAAGCTTTTCGCGCATTGTCACGGCGCTGTATGAGAAGGTAAAGTGAATTTACTAAAATATTTGAATTATTTTATTTTTAAAAATTAATATTCCTTTATGCAGTTATCGAAAAAAGAGCTACGCAAAGGACGCGACCAACTAATGTGGATTTTACTTCAATTTATTTCCGGCAGCATACAAAAAAATCCTGTAGGTAACATTGAGAAATTTTAAAACAAAAAATTAATTTCTTTTCCTTTGCAGATTGCCAATTTTCTGCCGACATTCAAACTTTTTGACCTGCTTTATCCCGAAAAGGAACCTTTAAAATTACCAGACTGTACAAAATCCTCTTTATTACGACAGGTAATACAAAAGTAATAGAATATATAAAAAATATTATATACAATAACGAAATGTGTAACTACAGATGGCGCCAATTTGCATTTGGATACATCTGATGAAGAAAGCTAGATTGGAGAATATGAATATTAATAGACCTTTACCGATTGCGCTCAAGAATCATCATGAGTATGTTTAAAAATACACGTTTATATGTATATATTTATTAATTTATATCTCATTTAGTTTTCTACAGCACTTAGTGATGCCCAATACAATGATGTCCATGAGCTTGGGCAACGATTTTCGTATCATACTCATATGTAATGCATATTCAACAAACCAAGAGTACTTCTCACGTCCCATGAATATACTTACGGAGGCATTAAATGGTAATGCAAAGACTGCTGCTGGTGGCCAAGTGCCGTTAGTGCCATTCTCGATGGTTGTTTTGGATAGTTTAACAGTGCATAGTAAAATGTCACTAATACACAGGTATTTAATAATTATAAATTTTTAATCAAAGAAAAGCAAGTAAAATTTAATTATTCGTTTACAGTTTTTTCACACAAATGATTAAGCAGGCGCAAGCAAAAAGTTCCATACCAGCGCCAGCATTAGTGGAGACCTATGCGCGTCTTTTAGTGTATACAGAAATCGAATCGTTGGGCATTAAGGGCTTCTTACGTAAGTTTAGCAAGTCTTAATTTTAATATCTCTGCTAATTTCACTGATATTCTCTCTTTATATTTTCTAGTACAATTATTGCCCGCTGTCTTCAAGCATCAAGCTTGGGGTATACTACATACATTGCTGGAAATGTTTCTATATCGTTTGCATCACATACCAACGCAGTATCGGTTGCAGTTATTGTCACATTGCACTGTTGTGTCGCCGCAAACAAATAAAATGCAATTGAATTTATGGTAAAAATTAATTTATAAAACAAAATTAAAAAACCTGAATAAGAATTTGTGCATCTTTGTCTAGCTTCGAATCAACCGCATTACGTCTCATCACCGGTTTGGGCTCCGTTGAAATGCAGCCGCAAATGTTACGGTATTTCGGTGAGAAGCCAACTGGTTCGGTGGCATCAAGTGAAAGTGAGGAACTAAATCGTGTACTCATACTAACGTTAGCACGTTCGATGCACATGACAGGATTAGGTTTGTGACCGCTTATTATTTATAATTTTTTTTTTTTTTTTTTTTTTTTATTAAAATTATTTATTTAATAATTTTTTTTATTTTAAATATTTTCAATCAACAGGTGACGAATTGCAACCTTGGTGCAAAGAGCTACTAAGCATTATTATGCAAAATACACCACACTCGTGGGCCTCACACTCCTTAGCTTGTTTTCCGCCGGCATTAAATGATTTTTTCGTTCAAAATAATCACCCTGTAGAGAATAAACAACTGTTAAAAAAATCAGTCGAGGAAGAATATCGCAATTGGACATCAATGTCGAATGACAATGATATTATGAATCATTTCATACGCCCCAGTACCAATCCACTCTTTCTCTGTTTGCTTTTCAAAATGATTTGGGAAACGGAAAATGTCAGCCAAGTTGCATACAAGTAATAACACAACTCAAATATGTATTCGAAATTGCGTTTAATACATTTTTCTTTCACAGAATTTTAGAGGGCATTAGCGCACGCGCTTTATCAGCACATTTACGTAAATTATGTGATTATTTAGTTGGTGAAGTGGTCAATAGTAATGGTAAAGATTTCATACACAAATGTGTTGATACCATCAATAATATGATTTGGAAATACAACATAGTTACAATAGATCGTGTTGTACTTTGTTTGGCTTTGCGCACTCAAGAGGGTAATGAGGCGCAAGTTTGTTTTCTTATTATACAATTGTTGTTGTTGAAAACATCAGAGTTACGTAATCGTATACAGGAATTTTGTAAGGAGAATCATCCGGATCATTGGAAACAAAATAATTGGTATTTACTACATATATATTAAAATTTTAAAAATTAAAAAAAAAATTCAAATATACTTTTAGGCACGAAAAACACTTGCAATTCCATCAGAAATATCCGGAAAAATTCGCACCCGATGAGTCGGCATCACATCCACCATTGCCGGTGTACTTTTCAAATGTGTGTCTACGATTTTTGCCAGTTTTGGATATAGTTGTTCATCGCTTCATTGAATTACCCATACAGCATGTGCATCAAATATGTGAAGTTATATTGGATCATCTCAGTATTTTGTACAAATTTCATGGTAGGCAAACTCAAGCAATTAATTGATTACTTTTGGTCAGATTAGTCGCTTAATTCGTATTTTTATTTTTTATTTTTCAGATCGTCCCATAACCTATTTGTACAACACCTTGCATTTCTATGAACGGATTTTACGTGATCGACCATCGTTAAAAAAGAAATTGGTAAGAACTCATAAGTAAGCGGAAAAGCTATCAAATATATATGAGGAGCTATGAATAGCTGCTGTCCATGAAACCAACATTGACTTCGGCGAAGAGTTTGTCGCACCATATACGACCATTTTGTGCTTACTGAAGATGTACTGGTGCTAGCTGCTGAGAGGAGCATAAAAATACGCCCACATTTCCCAACAGAAGAAAAACTTGTAGTCTCTAATTATACCACTTAATCACAGCCGAAGCCAAGTTTTAAGTGTTTTTTATAAATTGAAATTAATATGCGCAGTACCGTTTTAATAGCACTTTACCATACAAGATTTTTTTTTAACTTTCCTCTACTTCTCTCTCTTTCCCTTCAGGTCAGCGCGATTACTGGCGCATTTTGCGACATACGTCCGCCAAATTGGTGTGTGAGTGAACCTTATAAAATGTTTTTACAAAATCAGGAATTACTTTGGAATCCAGAACTCAATTACTACATCAACTTGGTGCGCCGATTATCGGATAGTGAGTTGCTTGCATTATTTAAATAAATTTCTTTATTTATAAACGTTTATTTTTTCTCCTTTTTCTATAGCAATAACAGGCAAAAATATATTTTTCAATACCGATTGGCGTTTTAACGAATTTCCCAATGCGCCAGCTCATGCACTTTACGTGACTTGCGTTGAATTGCTCAGCTTGCCGATGGCGCCAACAATTGTTGCGAATAATATTGTCGATGTTATCGTAAAGGGTTACTCGTTGATACCGCAAAAGGAGATACATAATTACATAAATGCTGTGGGCATTATTCTGGCAGCATTGCCGGAAACTCACTGGTCTGTTATCTATGATCGTTTACAGGAGGCGCTTAACGCACCGAAAATGATCAAGTGGACATATCGGTTTTCAGCTTTTGAGCTATTCAATTTCAAAACGGTATGCGAATCAATGCTGGAGAAGAGCTATGTATTGATATTGGCTGTGGCGCATTCGATCTTCCATCATATGGGCGGTTTCAAGTTGGCCGCTATGACTAAGTAAGGCTTTTTGTTATTTACAGTTATTTTGTTGTATACATTTTAATGTGCATTTTTTCATGTTTTACAGATATATCGCTGAAAAATTGAAGCCTTGTGTACGTACTGAACAGCAACTCATCTATTTATGTCATGTTTTTGGTCCCTTCCTGCAACGTATCGATTTGGAGAAACCCAACACGGTGGCGGGCATTGCAATTATGATTTATGAAATGCTTGATGTGGTGGACAAAGCGCAAGGTCCGCTGGAGTATATCGATACGATATGTGATTTTCTGTATGTAGTTGATTTTGTTGTTGTTGTTGTTGTTTTTTTTTTTTTTCATTACATATATTTTTTTTTTTAATTTCTTTCAGCTATCACATAAAATATATACACGTCGGCAATGTTATCAAAAATGAATCGGAGGTGATAATTAAACGACTTCGTCCTGCCCTACAGCTACGTTTACGTTTTATTACTCGTTTGAATATCGAGGATATTAATACGGATAAAATGTATGGGCAATCCTTTTTGAAATAATCTCTTGATCACATACATATTTAATTTTTTTAGTCATATATATTTTAAACCATATTTATATATAATTTTTAAATATTTTTTTATTTATACTGCAATTTAATTTTTTTTTAATCACTTTTATATTTTTTTAAATTATTTTTGTATATGTTATCAAATTCTTTTATATAATGTTTTTTATATAATATTTTATTTTTTATAATTTATTTTATATTTTAGTTATATATAAATTTTTAATATTTATTTTTTTAATTTTTTCAATATTTTTCCATATAATTTTTAAAATATGTATTTTATTATGTATTTTTTAATTAAAAAATAATATAAAATCATTATATCATTTTTTAAATGTTTTTTATATAATATTTTAAATATTTTTTTGTAAATTTTTAATTATTCATTTAAATATTTTTTTATAAAATATTTTAAATACCTTTCGTATACATTTTTTTTAATCTTTTTTTTAATTATTCTTTTAAATATTTTATTGAATATATAATTTTTATATATAATTAAAAAAAAAGAATTATATAATTTTTTAAATATTTTTTTATATAATATTTTAAGTATTTTTTATATAATTTTTTATTTTTTAAATTTTTTTATTTATATTTTTAAGCATTTTAATTAAAAAAATTTATTAAACTTTTTAAATATTTCTTTTATATAAAAGTTTTAAATATTTCTTTTATGTAAAAGTTTTAAATATTTCTTTTATATAAAAGTTTTATATATTTATTTTATATAAAATTTTACAATTTTTTTATATAAAGTTTTAAATATTTTTTTATATAAAAGTTTTAAATATTTTTTTTTTTTAAATTTTTAAATATTTTTTTATATAAATTTTTAAATATTTTTTTTATATAAATTTTTAAATATTTTTTTTATATAAATTTTTAAATATTTTTTTTTATATATATTTTTAAATATTTTTACATATAAATTTTAAATATTTTTACATATAAATTTTAAATATTTTTCTTATTAATTTCCCTTCCACAGTCTAAATTTGCCTATGGTGCAACAGCAACAACCACAGCAACAGCAACAACCACAGCAGCAACAACAACATCCACCACCGCTACAGCAGCAGCTTGCCGCAGCTGCTCATCAGCAAGCCCAACAACAACAGCAACAACAGCAGCAACAGCAACAAGTACAACATTCACAACAAAAGCCAAATTTGTCTACAGTTCAAGGTCAGCAACAGCAACAGGTGCCAATGCAAACGAATGTCAATGTGCAACAACAGCAGCAGCCACAACAACAACAGCAACCACAAAGCATGCCAATGGGCGGTGGCAATGCTCCGGGCAATCATCCCCAAATGTCCAATTACAATTTAATGGCGCAACAACAACAACACCAGCAGCAACAGCAACAACAACAGCATATGGCTGCCAATATGGGTCAGCATCAGCCACAACAAATGCAATATTTTATGCAAAATATGCCGCCACGCTACTAAAGAAAAGCAAAAAAATATATATATATGTATTTCTTATATTTTAAAGGACGATTTCTATTTACTTATATTACTAATAAGTACTTTGACTACTTGACTTATTACTATATATATGTTTGTATTGTAGCATATATGTATAATTAATAGATATTAAGGATAAAAAATTGTTTCTTTTCGTTTTCATGTTGGGTTAGGTTGACCTAGCTGACCCTTACGGTCCCACATAGACGATGTTACGTCCATAATGTTGCCAGATACACTACATATTATCCTGCGGCCAATTGAAGGTCCTGTAGCCTTTCTGCGCCTTTGCCTGCCGAATGCTGGACACTCGTGCAGAGATTATGTGCTGCACAGACCTAATTTAAAATTATTCGACGCAAAAACGAAATGTTTCGTTAACAGACCTACCAGTAGCCTGAAATCCGGTCTCCTCACCGTCAATGCCACTGTATATCTTGTATACTCAACGTTCCAACGTACGCTTCGGTATTCAACGTTGTCAACGCGTAGAAAGCATACATCTAACGCAAATCTTTTCTCTCGAAAACTTCTAACGCCAACTCATAAGATGTTGTCATGACAGGAATGATTTGTGACTTGTAGAGTTTGGTTTTCGTTCAGTCCAAAGAAGCACCTGTTGGCAAGAGTGATTCCTGCGTTGAATTTCCAGGCTAACATTGTTGTTGGTGTTAATACTGGTTCCAAGATAGACTAAGTTATCCACGACTTCAATCTAATAACTGTCAACAGTGACGTAGAAGCCGAGTCCCGAATGGGATGACTGTTTGTTTGATATTTCGTCTTGCCCTCGTTTACTGCCAGACCCGTATCCAGTCCGGAGAAACATAACTCACAGCGCGGTTGTTGAGGGCAATAATTTTAATATCATCGGCGTATGGTAGCAGCTGTACACTCTTATAGAAAATTATACCTTCCCTAGTCAGCTCAGCAGCTTTTTTTATTTTCTTTTTTAATTATCCTGAATTGTCTGAATCCTCGTTTGGTATCAAACGGCTCGGAGGGGTCATTCCCGATCCTTACGGAGCTTTCCCTGTTGCTTAACGTCAGTTCACACAGCCGTATACGCATTGTCGAAGGCTGTTTTAAAATCGACGAAGAGGTGACGTGTGCCGCGATGTCTGAATGATTATCATTGTGTACTGCCATTCGGAAAGGCCGGGTTCAAAACCTGGTACGACCAACTTCCAAAAGTTATAGAAAATTAATTAAAATAAAAAATTAAGTTAAATTTTCTAATTGCGATCACTCCTTGGTGGGGAATGTCAAACCCTCGGAGTGTATTTCTGAAATGAAGAGCTCCTCATAAAAAACCATCAGCCATTCGGGGGTTCTCCTCATCGGTTGAGCTTGATGTAGTTGCTAAAAAAAGAGTATTTTAAGGAAAAATCTTCATTTGAAACAATTGTCCAACTCGACTGGAATTGTGTCGACTGCAAAACGGCGACTCCATTTGTTATAGAGAGGAATATATTGCTACAGATTTCATGCAGCTAAGTAAAGTCATTGTATTCGCGACTTGGCTCCCACGCCACTGTTGACTGTCATAATTTCGTCTATCTAGAGACCAGCATTGACACCAATAATAATGTCAGCCTTGAAATCCAACGCAGAATCAGTCAACAGGTGCTACTTTGAACTGAGTAGGCAAATGAAAAGTTAAGTCCTCTCCCGACTAATGATAACCAAACTCTACAAGTTGCTCATCATACCCGTCCTACTACGTATATATGGCGTAGATGCGTGGACGATGTCAACATCTGATGAGTCGGCCCTGGGTGTCTTCGATAGAAAAGTTTTGCAAATTATTTATGGTCCTTGCGCATTAGTACCAGCTGTTTGATGATATTGACATAATAGCATTCCAGCTTTGAAAGTATTATATGTAGTACCCGCTGGTGGAAGCATCAGGTGGAGAGTGGCCTGGTTTCACTTGGTATTTCAAACTGGCGCCAAACAGCGAAAAGAAGGGGTGAATGGCGCGCTATAATTGATTCGGATATAAGCGCGTAAGCTGTGCCAACGCCAATAAAGAAGAAGGAGAAGTCAAGTTTTGTCACCCTGTAAGATTTTGTTTCAAATATCTTATTTTCAACACTGACATTAATTTTGAAACACATCAGTTCTTTATTTTTCTCAACAAAACACAATATTAAGTTATTATTTTAAAAAGTATTTTTTTTTTTTAAATCATTTAACTCATTTTTTTTTATAATTTTTTTATTTTTTTACCCGCGAAAATGTATCGGAAAATTTGGTATAAACCATTGCACCAGCGAAAAATTGTGAGTATTTATGAGAAAAAGTGTTAAAATGTTTCTATTACATCTCCTCGTACTAAGCCAGGGCTATGTTACAACGAAATCAAAAATGAAAATCACTTCATGTGAAGGATAAAAAGTTTTCTCTGAACCTAATATGGGTGCTAGGTCACGTTGGCATACCAGGTAAGGAGACGAGCTTTCAAGGACGAGCTCCAAAGAGTTATTCATCTCAGAAGCTAACTTAAGATGGAAAAGTCTCAATTTTTAAAATGTGACTAGGGTAATGTGGCTGCCATGGAACAAATCGCTAAAAAGATTGGTTAAACTGGGTATATCTTCAAATGACTTCTGCTGAAGTTGAAGGGAGGAGATTGAATGTAGGAGCAGTTTGAATCCTCTCTAGAAGCGGCAGCCTTTAGAGACTTAAGCGAAATAGCGACTCCGAAATTATGTCAACTACCCTGGTTTGTTAACCACACACATTGATTTGACTACCGGGTGAGGCTATTGGGATTCTCATTGGTATCACAATGAACAATGAAAAGAAAAGCTTCAGCGTCTTTGGGTCTCCCCTCCCTTTAGCGTCATTCGTATGAATGACGTATTATGTTCAATGTATTCCCTGACGAATTTTTATCGTAGTTAATTTCGTCTATCTTGGAACCAGCATCAACACCAACAACAATTTCAACCTTGAAATCCAACAAAGAATCACTCTTACTTTGGACCGATTAGACAGTGTTGTTGTTAATTCAACGGTCTGAGGAAGAAGAGGAACTAGTAAACCTATACATTACAACAGCAAAACCCCTTTATCCTATGCCTGTACAATATAAATTGTATAATAAAAATCTTTAGACATTTATTTTCTAAAAAAAAAAAAATTCTACAATTTGCAGTGGCGGCAGATGTCCTTATTAAATAAAATTATTTACTACCAACAACCCTTCGTGGAGCATTTGGTGAGCACATGGCTGCAGCCATTACCATTCCCAACCATACTCAAAGTGATTGTTAGCTCCGTTTTGGCGTTATTCATATTGCTACCGATCATATATCCTGCTGTGATATTTATTTGGTCCTACGCGGAAGTACAATATATTTTCGAGAAGTAAGTTAAGCGGAGATCTTCGAATAATGACTTTTGTATTGTAACAATCGGCATAACATTTCAGCCACTATGACATAGCATTTCCAGAGAAACTCAATGTGCTTGGCTATCTACAACGGCTGTATTCCTTTCACATTGTCAACGAGAAGTATAACCTCTTTTTGGTGCTCTACTTGGAACGTTGGCGTATTGTGGGCACTGCAATCGCCTCGACTGTAGATTATATAAGATTGGCGCTATGTTTACTATTTAGTACATGAAGAAGAAAAATTAAAATATAACAACAAGGAAGAAAGGAAAAAATAAAAACAAAATGAAAAAAAAAAAAATAAAATAAAATTTAAACAAAAAAAATTAAAAAAATATAAAATATTAAGGATAAAACAAAGAGGAAATGTAAAAACAAGACAAAAAAAAATTTTAAATAAAAATTAAATAAAACAACAACAAAATATAAAAAAACTTAAAAACAAAATAACTAAAATGAAAAAAATTTGAAACAAAAAATAAATGAAATGAAAATAAAATAAAAAATAAAGCAAAATATAAATAAAATAAAAAAATATATAGAATAAAAAAAAAGCACACAAAATAATTAAATAAATAAATAACATAAAATAAAAGATAAATAGAAAAAAATGAAAAATAAATTAAAAAAGAATAAAAAATTAAAGAAAGAAAATTAAATAATTAATATAAAATGAAAAATAAATATAATATGAAAAAATTTTAAACAAAAAACAAAGCAAAACATAATTAAACTATAAAAAAATTAAATAATAAATAAAGCAAATTTAAAAAATAAAGAAATCATAAATAAATATAAATAATAATAATAAATAAAGCAAAATTTAAATATAATAGACAAACAAAATATTTAAATAAAGCAAATATAAAAAAATAAAGAAATTATAAATAAATATGAATAATATGAAGAGAAAAATAAATATAATAAAAAAATTTAAACAAAAAATAAATGAAATAAAAATAAAAAAAGGAAAATATAAATACATAAAAATAAATACTAAATTAAAAGAAATAAAAAATTAAATAAAAAATATAAACATAAAAACCAGTTAAAAAAGTTAAAAAAAGAAATAATTAATATACATAAAACGAAAAATAAATATATTATTTGAAAAAAATTTGAAACAGAAAATAAATGAAATAAAAATAAAATATAAAAGCATAAAATTAAAAAGAATAAAAAATTAAATAATAAATATAAAAAAAAAATAAAAACCAATAAAGATTAAAAAAAATAAATAATTAATATAAAATGAAAAATAAAATATATAATATGAAAAAAATTTGAAACAAAAAATAAATGAAATAAAAATAAAATAAAAAAGTAAATAATTAAAAAGAATAACAAATTAAATAAAAAATATAAAACTAAAAACCAATAAGAATTAAAAAAAAATAAATAATTAATATAAAATGAAAAATAAATATATAATATGTAAAAAGTGTGAAACATAAACTAAAAAAAAATAAAATAAAACAAAAAATATAAAAGAAAAATAAAATAAAAATTATAAAAGAAAAATAAAATAAAAAATTAAATAAGAAAAAATAAATAAAACAAAATTTAAATTAAGAAATTAAATAAATAAAAAATGAAGCAAAATATAAATATAATAAAAACATAGAAAAATTAAATAAAACAAATATAAAAAATTTAAGAAATTAAAAATAAATAATTAATATAAAGAGAAAAATAAATATATTAAAAATATAAATGGAATCAAAATAAAATAAAGCAAAAAATAAATAAAAAATTAACTAACAAAATTTATAAAATAGCAAAAGAAAAAAAAATATTAAAAAAAAAATATTAAAAAAAAAATATTAAAAAATAATATTAAAAAAAAATTAAAATAAAAATCAAAAGCTATTACAAAATAAAACAAAAAAATTAATTCATTAAAATATTAAGAGAATGAAAAGTAAGTGGTTGCAAATTAAAAGAAAATAACTGTAAAGTGGTGACGCAAGCGCATAAAAACTCCACAAAGCCAAATCATTGGGACGAGTATTCATTCAAAATGAATTGGTTTTTATTAAGATTTTTCCGTATCACTTTAAGTTAGATATATTTTTTTATATATAATATATATGTATTTATATATATATATATATTTTTTTTTGTAGCATATGAGTGTGTTTGTGTAGTTATATACTACAATTGTATGTATGTACGTGTATGCATTTTTTTTTTGTAAACTTTATTATAATCTACAAATATAAAAATTCCATGTATGTTCTAAGATTGTTGCATCTCTCTCAGTGTATACAGCGTAAGTGTTCATATATATATATATATATATATATGTATATAGATGTATGTATATGTGTAAGTGGAGTGTGTGCCTAAAAGATTGTGAGAATCGAATTCAGGAATTCATTAATTTATATATTATATTTAATTCATTGCCTTTTAATTGCTTTGCTACTGTTCATTGCGTGCGTTGCAAAGCAATTTACATACATATATTTCGCATAAACAACTTGAAATCTAAACATAATTTGTTTTTAGTATATCTATGCACACACATTCTATTCATTTATGTATCTACATATGTATGTAGCAATTTAAGGAAACATTAATTATATACTTAATTTTGAAAAAATACTTTCTTTCTTCATTGAGAATGAATGATACAGGTTTTTGTTCTATAATACATCATTTCATTTGCGCCAATATATGAGTGCATGTAATTTATACAAACACATACGAGTACAATAATACACATTAACATAATAATACATAAGAAAATAATTACATATAATAATAAAACAAGTAAATTATCAAACATACTGCGACGCTACAGATTGATTGGGTGAATTTTCTTTTATTCTTTTTTTCTTAATTTTGTTTTTTTTTGTTTTGTTTTTTTTTTTTTGTTTATGTGCGGCGTCATTTCTTCTTTCCCTATTTTTTGTTTGTTTGTTGTTTTCGTTTTCTAGTGCCTATTTCTTACATTTTATGCACCAATCGTAATAAAATTCACTTCCAGCGTCAATCACATCCATATTTATACATATATTATATTCCATGTAGCTTGATTAAAGCTATCCGACAATATTGTCGATTGCCAGTTGCAAATGCGGCGTCTTTTTTTTTATCAATAACAGCAATAGCTTGTACTGTATATTAATCTATGGCCGGCCGTGCTGATGGATCGTCGCGATCAATGGGTGGCGGTGAGGTGAGTACGTCTACACTTTGCGCTGGTCCTTGTGTTAAATAGCCAGCGGTGGGATTTATGCCTGCGGGTATTAAAAATACAAAAAGTTAATAAAAAAAAAAATACAGTAATCAACAGAAATAAAAATCAATCAAAAATAACCTTATAATATGCCTACCTGTTAGATAACCTCTTATATTGGTATCTGTTATGAAGAGATCATGTCGCTGATCTTTGTATTCTGCCCATACGGGATGTTTCAGCAATATTTGTGTTACTCTCTCACCGTAATTGAGATTGAGTGTCATACCCTTGAGTGCCGCTACAATTTGCGCTTTCACAGCCGATGCATTGTCGACATACTCCAGGCGACTATCTAAGAGACCCAATAAAAATGGCACCAAATTCACTTCCAATGATTGTGTAATGAGTGAATCCTGCAAAGAAAGAGAAAAGAGTTCAGTATGAATAAATTAAATAAAAGCTAAAAAAAATTGTGAGAAAAATTGCACAGTATTTAAAATATAAAAAAAAAAAAAAAACATACTGAAAATTAAAATTTTTTTTTTTACTACATGTTCTTAGGTATTAGTATTTTTAGAAAGATTTTGAGCTTGAATATTTTTATTTACCAAAATCTGGTTTTTACTATTTTATTTTTAGCAACAAAATATTCTTTTTTCTCCAACTTTTTCTATACGTAATGTTAGGTCAAGATTTACTCACATGTTGATATTTGAAGAGCCGACTTAAGGTCTCACAAGCTTTCTCCATACAATCACGATGATGTTCCATACATTTCTTGAGCGGCAGTATGCATTCAGTTTGCGAAACGGCGCTAACACAGAACTACAAAACAAAGAAAATAATCAGATATACAATTTCTGTTTGCCAATTAACTCTACGCATAATTATACCTCCGATAGTGAAAGCTGATGCAATACTGAGAGTGTACCCTTTGGCTGTACGGCGAGCAAATTGAATAGCTTCGGTATGTGACCCAAAACGGGTATATCATCAGCTAAATTCGGTTGTGAGCGTAATAACTCCACTAAAGCGGTTGTTGATAATTCCAAAACGTCTTTCTGTAAATTAAAAAAAAATAATTATATTCATTCATTTTGTGCTGAATCTCTCTATATATATAATATAGACATTTAGGCGGGAAATAAAAACTCACCTCCGATGAGCTTTTACTAATTTGCTCTACAACGAAATCTAGCAGATCAGCCAAGAATTGCTTCGGTTTACGCAAAGTCCACGCAGGATTGCTGACAAATAATCGTAAGTAGACACCAGCAACAACAATTTCATTTGAAACAATATCTTTGAGCATTTCAGGATCTTTCCAAGCATGTTTGTCGGTGATCTTTTGCGCTCTGTAGAAGCTGAAGAGAAAAGGATGGAGCGGTTTTAATTTTTATTCCTTTATATAAAAAATAAATGCTTCCATTATATTTGTATATACACACCTCTCACACATATCCGCAACAGCATCGCAAACATTCCCTCTCGTCTTATCATTCCATATCAGTTCAGGATGCTCATGTATCGATTCGAATAATTGCACTGAAGTTTGTGGTGATTCAATCATAGCGTCAACGAAAAGTGGAGGCAAAAATTTGGAGACTGTAATGCGAACCTGAAATGAGGGGTTACATACTTATTTAAAACTTTTTAAAAACTCCTAACAAAAAAAATATATTAATATAAAAAGTAAAAACAAAACAAAGCTCAAAAATATAATAACCAAAAAATTAAAAGATAAAAAAATTATAAAGAAAATAAAAAAAATATAAAGAAAATAAAGAAAAAAATACAAAGAAAATAAAAAATAATTATAAAGAAAGTAAAACAAATTCAAAAAGAAAAAATATAGAAATAAAAGAAAAATATGTAAAAAGAGAACGATAAAAAAGCAAGAGAATTTAAGAAAAATAAAAAGGTTTGGACCTAGAAATAAAATTAATAAGAAAAAAATTTTATCAAAAAAAAAAAATTAATTAAATGAAAAACACTTCTGAACAGCGGCAGAATTATCTCACTGATAACCAAAAATAATAATCTTTGGAGTTCTTCTGAAATAACGGACTTCACTTTGTATAACATAAAAACGGAATAATAATAAATAAAATAAAAATATTAATAGTACTGAATATAAAAAAATATTAATAATAATTTATATTATAATAAAAATATTAATAATAAAATAAGTGCAAAAAGAAAAATATTAAAAACATCTAAAATTGATAAAAAAAAGAAAATAATTTCTGAACTGAACTTTTAAGAACATTCATGTCTTTGGTTCTTCTAGCATTGCGCATTCAACATGTAGCACTGTTATATGAAAAAAAAATGTTAAAAAAAACTACACATCCTTCACTTTACACCCACCTTCGGTCCACTCAGTCGATCTGCCGTCATCTTGGCCAATATTTCGGCGCACATTTCACGTATTAGCGGATTACGTGAATTACAAAACATATCCAGCAAATAAATGACAGCACCTTTATGCTGCGCTTCTTTAATCATTTCTTGTACATTCATAAGACCAGATAGCGTTTCGAGCACTTTAACTTGGCTAGCGCGCAAATCGGAATCCTTCAAGGCAACTAAAAATTGGCCAAGCAATTCACATGCGGCAATTTCCGATACACAATCTTTATTACGCGAGACCAAGGCGACCACTTCGAGCGCCACAGTTTTTACAGCGGTGTTCTATTAAAAAAAAAAAATACTTTTAATTTTGTTGGTAAAAGAAATATATAAGAAAGACTTACTTCCTTAAACAAATTATGCGCTAGGAAGCCGAAAATCATATCAAAGCTACCAATACATTGTATCTCCACTTCGGCATTACATTTGATTACCGCCATTAAAGCGCGCAGCACCATTATCACATGCTCCTGCAGCGCTGTATCATTTGCAAAATCATATCTGTATTGTTGTTGCATTTGTTGTTGTTCGAGAAGAGCATTAGCTTCGATTTTATTGCGTATTTTTGAACGATTATAGGCATTCAGTACTTCATCGAATGTTTTGCCTGTTTTAACGGGTTGTTGTAGCTGTGGATGATTCGGCGCTAATGTGGGTGTGAGTATACCATCTTGACCTAACTTATTTGACAGATTTGTAGCAGGAGTTGTGGTACTTTTTGTGCCAGTGCTGTTGGTAGCGGTTAGGAAATGATATGCCTGCTTAAGATACTCAAGCAGATCAATAATAAATTGCTTTGGATTTGTTATGGGGAATGTTGGCATCTCATTGTAGATGCGTATGTAGACACCGCCAATTTGAAGTTCATCTCTGTGTGGAGAAGTAAATATTGGTTAAAGAGATTTCTGGTTTTCGAAAATTACTTTTTGAAATTTCCGATCTCGGAAAACTACAAAATTGTCCTTCATATGCTTACTTGCTAGCGTCATATTGGAATTCTGATACTAAATTATACACCTCAGCGACATCCTCGAATGTTTCCTTAGTGGCGGTTGTACGTTGTGTCTCTAGGAAATCAATCAATTGCGCACGCGTGCCATTATCCCATATCAAATAAGGGTTACGCGTATTTGATGTAAGTACTTTGAGTATCTGTCGAAGCGATTAGAGTAAAAAAGTACAATAATTTATAATAAAATTCCATGCGTCTATTCACAACTATCTATTCAACTTACATCGCCGCTGCGCTCTTTGGGCAATTTGTTCGCTATATACGGAGTGAGCAGGCGATCCAGCACTTGCTTGACGATTGTATTTTTCGCTTCCGAAACAATTGTATATTTCGGCAAATGTGAGTCTTTTGTCTTAGCGTTTACACTACTACTCGTCTCGCCATTTTCCTCCCGCTCAATGGACGATGTGGTGGAAATTGCATCTGATTTGTTACTGGCATTTGAGTCTTGCTTGGCAACAACATTTTTCGGCTCTGCCTCGACGGAGCCACCACCACTTGCCGTTATAGCCAATTGCTTGCTGACATTCTGCAGTGGATTATGGGCGTTTTTCGTATACGCTGACGTTGCTGGCGAAGCAATTGCGGCATTTGGTTTTGCCACTTTCACGGCGTTAGTTGGTGAACTATTGCCATCTCCGCTGCCATTATCAGTCCCATTCGTTGTCTTATGTAAATCCAAACCATAGCCGGCCAGTGCAATTGAAGCCAGTACAGCCATTTTCGCTAGATTGTTGGCAACTTGTTGTTGATTTGTTTTATCACTTGCCTGCACACCGCTCTCGTCCAACGTATAATCGTAATCGAACCAGAAGATCAAAAGTGACCAGAGTACGCCGTTACGTACTAAATTGCATTGAAGTTCATAATTGTTGGCGGCCATGTTAGTCACCAGGCTCACAGAGAGTGTATGCTGAAGGTGGGAAATTGTATTTTAATGTTCGAAATATAATTTTAAAGCACTTTTTCGACATTTACCTTAAAGTACACAACACGACAAACGTCCGAGAGTAGCTGTGGCAAAGTGATTATCTTCTGCTTGCATTTCTCAAAGTTGCAAGCGACCTCGAAGCAACGAGTCACATTCGAAATCACTTGATAGTGCAGTGCATCGGGTTTAGAATCAGCGCCCAATATGGATACACAACGTGTGTAAGCCTCTAAAAGTGCTTCAATGCCTTCTTCACGCCGCAACTCTTCCGCATTCAGAGCCGAGCAATGCACCGTGTGGTAACAAAGCTCCGAAGCAGCCGATAACAGTTGTACTTCCTTTGAGAATAAGTCATCGTCGCGTGTCTCCAAGCGGATTGTCTTAATCAGTTGAGGATAACCCGCATATTTATAAGGACGCAGTACTGAAATTATAAAAAAAAAAATATGTACAGATGACAAGATATGATAAATAAAGTTTAATAAGTTTTAAAATAAAGTCAAACTCACCGTCGGGATAACGTTCAAAGAGTATACTTTGAGTGCGCAACACGAGCACGATATTCTTCGGGTCGGGCCCACCCGAGGACCACACTGAACGCGAGCATAAGAACTCATACGCTTGATTGACTTTTTCGAAAACTTCTCGTCCATTGGGATTTTTATCCGGATGGTACATCTGCGCCAAACGATAGTAACTCTTACGTATCATCGATTCATCGGGCTTGGGCGTTTTCGTCAAATCGATGCCAAGATCTTGATAAGCCTGTTGCACTGTCATTTGCGGTGGTTTCTTCTCCACCTCCTTACGCCAAGCATCCAATGTGTGTTTTAACAACTGAACTGGATCGGCAATAGGCCAATTTGGAAATTTCTGCGTATCGCATAAATGACGCAAATAGTAAATATGACAGAAGAGCTCGTTTTCGAGTTGTGGATAGCTGATAGCCGGTATAGCAAGGTAAGGATAGCTGTGAAAAAAAAATTTAATTTTACGAAAAATAGCTGACTTTCTTCACAATTTTTGCCAAGAAAAAATTATGGGGTTTGGGGTAAAACTATATAAATCGTTTGGCTTCATGTGCAGTGGCACTTTGATGTTATTTTTATTATTGTATGCATTTTTTCAAGACTAATTAAAGCTTTGTTTTTTTTATGTAATAAATCTTACCGCGCCATTGTGTGTCCCTTCAAACGCGGTGTAAAATCAGCTATATGTGCAGATATTTTTTCGATCAACAAACGACGCATTTCCGAACTCCAAATCGCCTCAGGCGTATCAAATTCACCCAAAAATATTTCCGCAAATTTCTCAGCGCTATAATTTTCCAAAAAGCAAACCATAGCCTCGGGCAGAAGTTGGCCTAAAATGCTGCGATGCATAATGCCCGATTGTGATGTCTAAAGAAAATAAGTTTTAATGAAAAAATCTAATTAAAATAACAGATTTTGTTCCAACGCACCTCATCGCTTCGAAAACCCTGCTTCATGTGTGTCATTTTTAGGAACTTTGTTATCGGCAGTATATTGCTACCCGTGTACATAAGCATAAAATAGAATACGCCGGTCAAATAAACTTTCGGCATTTCCGGATTGTCTTCCATAATGTGACACAATAACGTGGCAACCCGTTCCAACAAACCTGGATCGTGTGTTAGACACACTTGCACAATATGCGGCAAGCAAACGAATTCGGAGAGTTTACGTGACAATTTCGGACCTGGTATAAGTACGGCAGTGCCGTTTTGTGTGCGACTGGGGAAGAAGCTAGTGCATTTTATGAGTATATCTAATAATTTAGATGACAATTCCGTTTCATTATAGATTGATGTACCCTTGGCGATAAGGCACCATTTGAGTTGTGGAATTTGTTGCAACGAACGCCAGCCATCCATACCGATTGCCCAACAACGTGTTTTTGGCGTAATAATACCCTTCTGCCAAAGCTCTTTCAATTCGGAATAGGTGATGGGACCTTGACGCTCCGGTTTCTGACCCTCTTTTTCAATATTATAATACCAATCTTTCTCCTCATATGCCTCCATATTAGGACCAGCCTCTATGACATTAGTTTTCGTATTGGGCTGTGCGCGCCCTTTATGTAGATGTGCGAGCGTAATGAGGTCAACAAGGCACTGCACGTGATCGACAAGTGGACGGCAATTGGATTTCTCCAGCACCAGGCAGGAGATTAAATTAATGAGTGCATCACGGAGGGATGGCGAGAGACACTAAGGAGAGAAAAAAAATATATATATTTGAATCAATCAAAATGAATGTTGGAGGTATATAAATAAGTGCATACCCGATCAGTTAACTGTAATATATATGACATATCACTAAAACGACCGATTTCCTTATGATAGCGGCGATATACTTTTGCAAGCGCCTGCAGTGACACCACTGTCAGTTGGTCATCGTTGACGCGCTGACGACAGAGTACACGACGATAGAGCGCATTGAATAGCTCAATTCTATAAAAAAAAGGCGAAATGTTATGTAGAAATTATATTTGTGCATGAAAAATTTCTGAAATGCTTACGGATCCTTTACGAGATTTTGCGGCCAATCGTCTTTTTCCAATATTAGACGTATATAATAGTCACCAATTTGAATTTCATCTGCCAAGCACTGAAAAGGAAAAGGGCCTTATTATTATTTTTTATTTTTGCGGATAGATTTTTGCTGTGTCCACATTTGTAAAATCTATACATATGTATGTGTAATAAATAATTATTTACCTGATAAGTCACTTCGAATTCCTGATAATTCCACGCTACAATCATTGTGCCAGCCAAATCGCGATCATTCATAAATTGGCGAAGCTCATTTTCCAAGCAAATGCGAAGTTCCTCACGGGTCTATAAGAAAAAATAAATCATAATTTTTTTTTTTTGTTCTATACACTAAAACTGGTAGCTTATATTTGCTCCTATGGTTATTTACCTTATGATTCCATATTAAATTCGGTAAACTGTGATCTTTGGAAAAATTGTAGAAGAAATATGGTAAATTTAAAACAGTATCATCCTTCTTCTTTCGCTGACGCCGATTACGCAATACGACAGGACGATTTTTAATTGCCTGCGCAGCGGGATCTTGTTGCTCTAAGAGGTTCATACCCCAATGTTTAATATCCTAAAGAGAAACGAGAAGAAAATAGTACTTTTAGAAAGTTAAATATAAATTAGAATAACATCCGTTAAAAATATACGGATATTCAGTAGTTTTAGAGTTTCTTAAACCCGGAAATCGAATTTCAAAAAATGAAATATATTTATAGTAAAAAAATTCTACAACTAAAATGTAATCTCTAACATATATAAAAATAAATTAATTTCAATATTTTAATGTAAATTTAACTGCTGCATATTAACTATTTGGACAGGAACAATTTCTTAATATTTTATTATTTCCCCGCTAAGGGACAGGTTAATCAATCTAACCTCATGCTCACGTTGTTGGATGGTGTTTTTCATGTCTAGTACTCCCTTTCTGATGTGCCTAGGTGAAGGTTCAACTTCTGTAAGGTGCATTTAGGGGTGCTCCCTACGGTAGCATCCCAATAGGAACTGCTTGCACAGCAAAACATTATGCTCCTTAACTCGTAGCAAAGATGCTTCGCTGTGCAATTGATGCTCCGGCGACATCAGAAGGTTTCCTGTCCTGAGGGCTCTGGAGTTTTGTGGCATTTGCGGTCGTATGCGGAGTGCAGGCTATGGAGTGTGACTCTCAGTATCTTTGGGTTATTTATGGTCGGAATTTTTACGTCATTGACTTTCACATCTAATTCAAGCCTGTATTCCTTCGTCCGGCTGGTGAAGAGGGTTGCCGAGGATTTATTCGGATGTATCTTAAGCTATCTTGCAGTGAAAAAGTGGAACAGGTCGGTGAGGCAGCAGTTCACTTTCGAACAAAGGTAATCAATATCCTGGCCAGACGCCAATATCGTGCAATCATAGGAATACGAAGTTTAGGAAAGCTCCTTCTGGTGGAGGAGGGAGTTTCGAAATGTATAAATCAAACAATAGTGGGGAGAGGACAGCACCCTACGGAACCTCTTTTTTAATTTATCTTATTTTCGCTGTTTCTGCTTTGCTTCATACGTATATACGTTGTTACAATATATTGCATATAATTTTTTAACTGATTAGCTCTTTACGCACAATAAACAAATGCATTTACTATCAGTTAAAAATAAAAATAAAATTACATTCCTGAAAAATGTACCGATTATCTATAGTTATTGGAAATTTTCAAAAATCCAGTTTCAAAAAGTTTAAATATTAATAAATTTCATTGATTTTCCATACCTGTAAATGTTTCTCTATCACATTCTTTCTATTTCTATTGGAATGTTGTATTGCAAGTTTTAAATTATCGCGAAAATTTAATTTATCATCCTCCACATCAGTCTTCGGTACGCTCTCCTCACTCTCCAGGAACATTAGCAAACCAGCAGGCTAAAATAATAAGAATAAATATTAAAATTAAACAAATTTCAATCTGGGGAACACTTACGAATATACGTTTTAATAATTCTATCGCCTCTTCGTTATCTGTTATCCATAAGCCGATTAAATGACGCGACAATTGCCGATGTGTGGCCAATGTGGGATCGTTGGTTGGTGTGTACAATGCAACAAGTAGATGACGACACAATGCCGCCTCATCTAGAGCTAAAGCTTGCATTTGTTGTGCCACATGCAATTCACCCTCTTCGATGATGGCGCGTAAAACCAAACCAGCTCCCTTCACGATAGCCAAGGAGGGATGTTGAAATAGTTTATATAAATAACGACCACGATCAGCAACTAATTCCAGTAGAATATCGAATTGTTTGCCATCTGTCGTTTCGCAGTAAGGCACACAGAGGGCGAATGTAAGGAAATCTAACATGGCAGAAAGTACCAGTGCGCCGCTGCCGTGACTCTGAAAAATTTAAAACAAAAAATGTGTCTATTATATTATTACATAAAATTAATAAGCAAACATACCACATGTGTGGTCCACATATTCAGCAATGTCTCTAGAAATGATTTTGAAGATAAAATGGATGATTTATTCAATTGCTCTTGTTTTAGGTCATGATCGGCATTCACTGAATGCATTAGTGAGTTTATCATATCTATTGCCGAGTATGTAACGGCTAAATCTTTACGGCGTAATGCAGCAACAATTTTAGTGCCAATAATTTCGCGAAAGCTGAAGTTAAGCAATATGGAATAATTTATATAGGAACGGGAATAATGATAAAATAATTTCATAACCAACAACTTACCCGGTTAGATTTGTGAATGCGCCATAGCCCACTTTACTAGCAAGCAAACGTGTTAGTGCATGAAAGATTGCTTCGATTTCGAGATTGTTTAATTGTGCAGTTGGATTGTCGAGCTCCTTTTGTGCCAACGCTTGCAAAGCGCTCAAGATGAGTTTCTCTTTATTCTCGGCAAAGAGGCTCTACATGAAAAAAATACAAAAGAAAGTGTGAAAATTTAATACATATTAACATTCGTCGTCTAATTAATGCACTCATAGTACTTTTTTGTTTTTAGTTTTGCACTTACATCTTGTGTGACACTGTAATTGAGACCACTATGTGGTATATTGGCATTAAAGCGTTCGAGTACTTCAAAACGTTTCGTTGGATTTTGAACATTATTAATAATGAGACGCAATAAGTTCGCCTCCGTTTCCTCGTCAACGCAACAATTGAACGGTACATAACGTTTACCGCGCGGTGTATTGCTTATGCGTACATGTACATCCTTATTACCGCTCGAACGCACTGCATCTAGCAGTGTAGCCAGCAATGAGTCACGATCATTGGTCAAATACTGACGTAATATACCATTTTTATATTCTATACAAAAACGTTGTATATTATCCTTATCGCGTACCAATGCAAATACATCCGATAGTAAACGAAGAGTACATACGCTATATGTTTGTGGATCACGTTCAAGGAGCGTTGCTTCGGTGAGACAAAGTATACGCTTAACGGGATCCGGATGGCGTGGTGTTATCTTTTGTACGGTGAATTCGGTCATCGAAGTTTGATACTGATCACGGCTGTGGGCAAAATTTAAACATTAGAAGTATAAAAATTATGAATCTAAGCAAGTAATGCCACTTACCTGTAATCACCGAAACGTTCACGCTCAAATTTCTCTAATGTTATTTGACTTTTGAGTATCTTAGTTTCTATACCCAGAAATTGTACTGAACGTTGCACAATATTCTGCACAATTTCATGATGATTCAATGCTCTGAATAGATGCAACCGGCTGAAACTGCCATGGGCCATAACAATGCCGCCATCATAATCGGAAACGCCTACTTATATCGTAGAGACAAGTTTTCAAATTAAATTGGGTAAGAAAAGGTTTGTTTTAGCGTAAATTTATAATTAATAAAGAGTACTTTAAATGGGTTAGTAAAACAAAGCCAGTGAAAAATTAAAATCCAAATTATTTTTTTTTTCTGCTTGCTTTCAGGTTCTCCATCAAATGTGCAATATTCATGTTAGTTTTTTCTTTCTTTTTAGTTTTTGTTTACTAATTTCGCTCATGCTGTCTTCATTTAACACTTCTATGTATTTACATAACTCGGGTAACTGGGATAATTTAGAAAAAAGCCGATTGATGGCAAATAAAAATTTTCTTTATGCTTACGCTATAACAAAAGAACTATGAGTACCTATTATGCCCGCAATGTCTTTGTACATATAACTAGTGAGCACTTCATTTGTTGTTGGATCCAATTGATCTAATGAGCACGGCGTAACTTCAAGCATTGTGGGTAAACTGACACCAGACCAATGATATTTATAAGCAGGGAAACGCTGCAATGTATAGTGTAAACAAAGTTTTAAGTAAAAAGAAATAATATATGAACACAGCCACATGCAAAAATTATGCAAACATTCATACGAACATATACATACATACATTCATACATATGGTGATATGTAATATAATTTATTTTAATAAATAAATATATGTATATGCACATATGTTTATTCAGAAATGGTCAAGCAAACACATAAATAAATAAATATGTACATATGTATGTAGATATAGGCGTGTTAGCTAAGCACTTGTTGAGCAAACTCATTGATATCTACTCACTTGTGAATTTTTAGGCTTATCAGCAAACTCTTTGTAATATTTCAATATCGAGCAGAGTATGTCATTGCGATATTCGGATGACAGTCGTATAGAATCGACCCGTTTCTCTTTTTTTATGGTAAGCACAAATTCATTGGGTATCTGGTATGTAAGAATTCGTTCGTTATCATAAAAAATGTGTTTGAAGGACTAAATCATTTTACTTACATTTGTTGTTTTACTTGGTGCTGCTGAGACAATATCAGAATATGTCCAACGATTTGTTATTTCCAGTTTATCAGGATTATATGTAGATATGCCCGCAGTGCCAATGGCTAATATGCGTTTGTATTTACCCTTCCATGAGTGCTTTGTCACCAGAAAACATTCAAGGTCTACATTTTCCTTTGGCGGCACCATTATGACAAAATGATTATTTTGTCAAATTAGAATACTGCTGAATTCTTTTTATTTTTTTTTTTTTGAGGCAAGATTGGCGGTTGCTTTCCTTTCTTCGCTGCCTCACAATATCAGAATGGGTCTTAATTGATAATAATGAATTTCTGAAAATAAATAGAATAATTACAGTACAGAGCAATAAAGAGCAACGCAGCAATTATTATTGATGATTTGTTTTTATCAGCGTTGACTAATTCCCGAAAAAGTTGTTGTTCTTTCTTTGGTAAATATTTGGTGGTGTTTATTTTGCTTTACACAACTTAATTGGTGGCAGTTATCAGCAGTTGCATCAAAGGCCACCGCTGTCAAATGTAGATGTATCGTGTTACTCCAAAAAGGGGGAGTAAATAATAATGGGGCGAGCTACCTATTAGACACTGCTAGCTACATTAATAACGATTACGATGTTTTGCCAATGCTGCTTGCAGATCAGCCAACAAGACAGCGAGTCACCGACTAAAAGTACGACAGCAAAATCGGAGCAACGCAAACAGCGCCCCACTCTGCGGCTAATGGCTTTAATTTGTGCACTTTTTTCACTTACTTTTCTTTGATGTTAAAACATCTTCCACGGTATTGATAGGTACACAATTATTAAATTGAATTATTTATGTGAGTTTTCCCGTGAAAAAATTTATATTTGATGTACATCTGATTAGATTATTTTGCAAAATAGCTCTGATAGCTCTTCCAAAGCTCCTCCAGTCACAACAGATTTTTTCCAATTGACATTTGCGTGACAGAGCGAATATAATTGGAAAGGGATTTGCAAAAATGTACACAGCTGTTTTGAGTTTCGCAACACTGTTAAGATTTGGCGTTAAAGTTGTGAATAAGACAATATGATTGAGAAACAAATTTAACTGTTCATTCAAAAATATCAATAAAAAATAACATTTCTTCTTAATAAAATAACATTTATTAGGAAGCTTAATTAGTACTTAAAATATCTTTGATAATTTTAATATAATCGTTTACCAGCACTGTAAATTTCTTATCAGTTCTTAGAACAAACAACTTTGTTTTGGCTAACAACACTGTTGTCAAAGTTCTAAAACAAAATTTTCGCAATAAATTTTGAGAAAATTACAAGCGCTGTAAATTAAGTTATCCGGAGATTTGTTTTGTGTGCGTTATTTGTGTAAAATGCAAAAATATGAAAAATTGGAGAAAATCGGAGAAGGTACCTATGGTACTGTTTTCAAAGGACGTAATCGGGAGACCATGGAAATCGTGGCGTTAAAACGTGTCCGTCTAGATGAAGACGACGAGGGTGTGCCGAGTTCAGCACTACGAGAAATTTGCTTACTAAAGGTCCGTGGGAAGTTGTTTTTCAAGTGTTTTTTGGTGTTAATAAACTTTATTTAATCTTCTGTATGCAGGAACTGAAACATAAAAACATTGTGCGTCTCTATGATGTCTTGCATTCGGATAAAAAGTTGACCCTGGTGTTCGAGCATTGTGATCAGGATTTGAAGAAGTATTTTGATAGTTTGAATGGAGAAATCGATATGGCGGTTTGCCGTAGTTTTATGCTGCAACTTTTACGTGGACTAGCATTCTGCCACAGTCACAATGTGCTTCATCGCGATTTAAAACCACAAAACTTATTGATTAACAAAAATGGGGAGCTAAAATTAGCTGATTTTGGTAATGAAAGCTTAATAATTTACACATGTATTCTCATTTATTACTTTGTTCCACGGTTTACTACAAGTGTGGTCAAATGGGAGAAGTGCATAGTTAGGTCTTTTCAAAGAAGAACATATTGGGATATATCTAAAAAATGCATTATAACCCTTGCCGGTATGTATATTAACGTCTGTATTTCGCGATTTGACACACTAGGGAAACCATTGGTAGCAAAAGAACTGCGTTTTACTAAAACATACTACTTAATATACTGTTTAATTTTTATATTAAATAATATAATTATCTCCTTTCTTAAGGTCTTGCCCGCGCATTTGGTATACCCGTCAAATGTTACTCGGCTGAAGTAGTTACCTTGTGGTATAGACCACCAGATGTACTCTTTGGGGCAAAATTATACACAACCAGCATTGATATGTGGTCAGCTGGTTGTATTTTTGCTGAACTTGCCGATGCTGGGCGACCACTATTTCCCGGTTCAGATGTTTTGGATCAATTAATGAAAATCTTCCGTGTACTTGGCACGCCTACAGAAGAATCATGGCCAGGTGTAACTCATTTGGCTGACTATGTGGCGCTTCCATGTAAGTGCTAATAAAATTGCTTTGTAGATAAATTGAAAAACATTTATATTAAAATATATTGTAATATTTTGCAGCTTTTCCACCCATTACATCCTGGAGTCAAATAGTACCGCGCCTTAATTCCAAAGGTCGGGATTTGTTGCAGAAGCTTTTAGTATGTCGACCAAACCAACGCATTAGTGCGGAGCAGGCTATGCAACATCCTTATTTCACTGAAAGTTCATCAAATCATTAAAGAAACAATTTGAATATGTATAAATATACTTACGTTATTTATTTATGTTGCTGTAATCGCTTCTAATTGGCAAAAAAAAAAATTAATTTAGCTGTAATGAGTATTTATAAGGATTTATGGAGTGGAAGCATCCCTCGCCCGGTTGTGCGTTGGATGCTGTTAAATTTTAAGATAATTTCGAAAACAAATCAAAATGGTTGAGCAAAAAAACCGTCTTAAATGTTTGTATGATGCGTTGTAAAATTTAGTTGTTTAATTTATACATATATTATATGTAGTATATTTAAGTCTTTTTTTAACTAAATACATGGGCTGTATATGTTTTAGCAAGATCGAAAGTTGTATTCAGATTTACTGTTATATAATTTATAGTTTGTATATATAAGTTTTATTTAAAATTGGTAAACAATATAAAAAGTATTAACTTCGATTAGAATTAACTAGTGATTCAATTATTAATATTACATATATGTATATGTACTTAAAACTTACTTACATATATGTATATATGTACTTAAAACTTACGTACTTAACGCCAATAAAGAAGAAGAAGATAGTTACTTAAAATATAAGCGATATTGCCATTATACCTCCTCTCCGAAGGGAGCGTTTACAAATTTTGTAAAATGAAGGTCTCTGAGATTGATGGAGAATTACACTGTCCCAATCATATTTAAATAAATACAAAGAACTAAATTTAAGGCATGTTTTTTAATCAATTCAATGGGAATTTCTCAAAGATTTCTTTATTTTATTCTTGTCCATCTATTAGAGAAATACAGCCTTGGTCAAAAGTATTAGGCAACCCCACTAATTACTGAATTTTTTGTTTTAACAAGTGAAGTAATGATGTTTTAGTAGTAAAACAGTGAAAACACAATGAATTAGTGATAATAACATTAATATTTAGTAGATCCACCCTTCGATTTAATAACGACAGCAATTCTCTAAGGCATGCTGCGTACAAGCTTTGCACATTCGTCCGCACTTACAGCGCACCACTCGTTAATTAAGGCATTCTCTAAGGCAGTTTTTGATGTTATACTGTGTTCCTTAATCTTGCGTTTTAAAATAGCCCACATGTGCTCAATGGGATTAAGATCTAGAGACTGTGCAGGCCAATCTAACAAATCAATGTTGTTATTTCTAAATCAACGCATCGTAGTCGCTGATTTGTGACAAGGAGCATTGTTCTGCTGAAATTAAACCCCGTCTAAATTAGTATCGCCGAAAATGCGTGTTAACGAAGGCAGAAGAACAGCTTCTAATACATTTATGTACTTTTGACCGTCCATGCGACCCACGCAAACGAACATTTCACCGACACCATCAGCAGTCATGCAGCCCCAGATCATAATGCTGCCTCCTCCATGCTTAACACTGGGTACCACGCAATCTGGATGATATTCTTCCCCAACCCGTCGCCTCACGAAAGTCACATCAGGTGTTCCAAATATCTGTAGAAAAGAAAAAATAATGTTTTTATAAGATTTGTATTATGTCTTCAAAATTGCACTAAAGTAAGAAGCTATGGCTGTTAATACTTTTAAACGATCTTAACAAAGCCTACCTTGAAGTTTGATTCATCAGACCACAGAACATTCGACCAATCTTAAATGTTGGTATCGGCGAGTACATTCCAAACGATTTTTCCTATTCATTTCCAAGAGCCACGGCTTCTTTCGGGCTTTACATCCTTTTAAACCTGCTTCCAGAAGTCTTTTTCTAGCTGTTCGAGCATTAACTGGTTTACTAAATTCATCCGAAAGGGCAGCTGCAAGGGCAGAAGAAGATTTTTTGCGATCCTTGAGAGACTCGCGTATAAGTATTCGGTCTGCTCGTTTACTGGCAAGACGCTTTCTTCCACGTTTTGATTTATTATTGTGGGACTTCGTCTCCACAAATCGCCTGATAGCATATTGGACCGCGCACCGCGAGCATCCCACCAAATTGGCAATCTCAACCTGAGACTTACCTTCTTCACTTAGAACTTGAATTCTAACTCTATCATCGTAACTAATTTCACTTTTTTTAGTCATTTCGGTAAATATGAACTGTTTTTATAAGATTGGTAACTTTTCACTAAAAGTGCTATGACTTTTAATATTACACAATTTATTCGTTTAATCAACAGTTAAACACCCATGTATGTAAGACATTTACAAAAGGAAGTGGTAACTTTGATAGCCACATTTGAGAACACTTGTGTGGGGTGCCTAATACTTTTGGCCAAGGCTGTATATGGTGATATTACAAGTTACAACTACTTTCAATTTCTCAAACTTAGTACAATTATAAAATTCTTCAGATTTAAAAATGTCACATTTTGCATTAGGGTTTTAGCTGTATTTGTATACTAATGCTAACTGCCGGCAGCCCTACTTTTTGGTTTTGTTTTGGCTCTTCTTCTACTTCGTATTATTTGATTTTGACATTTGCTACCAGGGGTGTGTGCGTATGTGTGGACTGCTGATGAATATTTGGCGCCCAAATATAATTTTTGCTTATTGGTTGACTTTAATCTGGGGCGAAAGTATTTGTGTACGCTTTGTTTTGAAATTATTGTAATTAATAAATCAGTCATAATATGAAGTGTAAAATACCCGAAATCTCCTGGCACAATCGTGACCCAGTGTTGAGTGTTGATATACAACCGATACCATTAGCTACCGCTGAAAAATCCAACTTGAAACATCGTCTAGCCTCTGGTGGCACCGATGCTCATGTTCTAATTTGGTACATGAATTATACAGAGGATGAAAAGGATATAGAATTGGACTTAGCTGCTGATTTAACGCGACATCAACGTGCAGTAAATGCTGTAAAATGGTCGCCAAATGGAGAATTTCTAGCATCTGGTGATGATGAGAGTGTGGTATTTATTTGGAAGCAGAAAAGCGAGCAGGAGCCGTTGAATATTTTGGACAACACCAATGAACAGGATAAGGAAGTATGGATTGTGTTGAAAGTATTACGTGGTCACATGGAAGATATATACGATCTGAGTTGGGCGCCGAATTCACAATTTCTTGTGAGCGGCTCCGTGGATAACACAGCAATGGTTTGGGATGTGCAAAAGGGAAAATCTACGGGAATGCTACGGGATCACAAATCATTTGTGCAAGGTGTTGCTTGGGATCCAAAAAATCAATATATTGCAACACTTAGCTCGGATAGGTAAAGTACAAATGAAATCAAATTATTCTCAAAATATACACTTTCTTACATACATATGTACATAAATAATTACACTATACTGCTATTATTTTCTTACAGATATCTACGTATTTTCGACATACAAACGAAGCGAGTCATATATCGTATCAACAAATCTTCACTGCCGGTTAGTGAGGGACATGAACTGCATGGCCAACGTTTGCGTCTCTTCCACGATGATACATTACAAACATTCTTTCGTAGACTTTGCTTTACCCCTGATGGCAAACTATTGCTAACGCCTGCTGGTGTTGCAGAAACCGATGATACGCCACAGTCGTTGCATACAACTTACGTATTTAGTCGACATGCGTTCCGACAGCCTGCTATTATATTACCTTGTCCGGGGCAGTATACTGTGGCGGTGCGTTGCTGCCCGATTCTTTATCGCTTGCGTCCACATAAACCCGAGGTCAATCCCCCAGTTGTACCACTACCATATCGTATGATTTTCGCTGTAGCATCACGTAGTTCAGTTTACTTTTATGATACACAACAACGTCAGCCATTTGCAGTAATTTCCAATATACATTACACACGTTTGACCGATATCACCTGGTCAAGTGATGGCCGTATTGTGGTGGTGTCTAGTACAGATGGTTTCTGTTCGCTCATTACGTTCGAGGCAGGTGAATTGGGAGAAGAGTACGAAAACGCTGCACAAGTATTAAGCGCAAATGACATAAGTGTGGTGGTAAAAAAAGCGAAGAAGCAAAAGGAAAATGATGGACAAAGCGCAAAAGAGAGAAAACCGTCAATGGACGAAATTAAAGATTTGAATGTCACAAAACGCGAGCCGCTGGCAGAAATAGCTGAGGAGCAACAAAAAAATGAAGAACCAATGGAGGTCACAGAAGTTGAGAACAAACCCTCCGAGGGCGCAAAGGAACTGAATGGTAAAGAAGAAGAAGCCATACCTAAAACTAATAATGATACTATTGTTGAGAGCACCCAAAATAACGCAACTAACCCTACAGCTGCACTGTCAATCACCAAAACACTTGGCGCAACAATCATTATCGACAAAGAAATTCTAAGTTCTGATGAACGTTTCGAATCACCGGAGAAGAAAAGTCGTCCAGTCACACCAATAATGGTTAGACGTACACCACGTAGTACACCTCTTCCAAATACGATTCAAACAACTAATACACCCACCAACAACAGTGAAACTAACAAATCAACGGCAGTTAAGCCCAAACCAGCGTCATCGCAAAAGTCGAAAGGTGCTACACCCATTTCTATACGTCGTACACCACGTGCTCTTATAACAGCTCCACCACCACCAGTGTCGGCCTCGGCCGTGGTAGAAGTGGCGCTTGACGCCTGGCCAACACCTATGGACGTAGACGACGTCGAGGCTCCAGTGCAAACCGAATCGAATGCAGTTAAAGAGGAATCGATAGTTGAATCGAATATAGCCGATTTCCCAAAACCAGCTGCTGTCAGCGATCCTTCTCTGGAGTGCACCGAAGATATACGTCTGGTATACGAGGATTCAATAGACAACTCTATGGCGGCAGGTACAAAAACGGTCGTTGAACAGACCGTCGAAACGTTAGCAAATAACGAGGCAACACCATCTAAGAATGAAGACTGTACAAAGACGCCAAAACAAAACACCCCCATGACAAGTAATAAAACTCCTCGGAGGGTTGCACTAAAAACAATATCCACCCCTAAATCAAAAAAGAAGTTATTGGACTAGATAAAAGTTAATACAAAGCTTATTTAATTTTTTATAGTTTTAAGACGTAAGTGATGTTTTATGAAAATATATACTTTAAAATACACAATAAAATTAAAACCATTTTCTTCATCCCAGTTCTTTGTAAAGGGTAATTTATTGTTATTTCCCTTTTATAAAATAAAACTCAGCATAAGTTAATGTAGCATACTTTTAGGCCTCCTCTCCAAGAGCTAGAGTGTGGTCACGGGTTCTGAGAGAAGTGAGCAGGGACGGGACACCGACAGCTTATTCGAATTAAACTTTTCCTCGGATTAATTGGAACTCTTTAACCGCCGTTTTCGATAGAGCCATGATTTGTGAAGAGCATTTTTGCAAAACTGTCATCTCAGTGTTGATGGATTTTTTTGAGAAGCTTTTTATTTGATTTCAGAAATACACTCGATGGGATTGACATTCACAGCCGAGAAGCGGCAGAATTAGAAAAGTTTTCTCCTACAATTTTAAATATTGGTTTTGCCAGAATTTGAACCCCGTGCTGCTGGATAGCACGTACAGCTAGTCATTCGTCTACTGCAGCCGATTTGGAAGAAGCAAACCTTCACCAAACCTGCTCAGGCCTTAAAACCCATGGGGAGTAGAACTTACATTACACGCCATTACGGCTGTGTCTTTAGCAGTATTACCGACACGGTTCAACGGTTCAAGTGAGTGACGTTCAATACTATCTTACACCCCCACCCCCATCCATATCTACATCCACCTCGCAGCGTGTAATACAGAAGAAACACTCTAGATGCACCCATCACTCCTTCACCCTCCGCATAATGACTACACCTCCGACGCAGATCAGGCTTTTACGGTTTAACTGAATTGGACTTCGATGGAAGCTTGCGGAGGTAAAGAATTTCAATTGCTGGAAGCTTATAATTCTAGCTGCAGTCTAAGAAACCAAGCTAAACGGTCGATCCAATATTCTAACGCTTTCAACGTCAAACATAAGGATCGCGGGCCAGCTAATAATATATCAGTTAAATACCGTCGTGATATAGGTGTGCTAAGCAGAAGCGAAACCTGTTTGGTTTTGGGCGACTTTAATGGGCGCACTACGATGGCATTCTTACCTAAATGATCGTGGAGGAATTGAGCTGGCAGAACAGATATACGATTCGACATTATTGACGTCTTCGTAGGCTCTCTTCGTTTTGGCAGGCCGTTTCGGCCAATTGAAGCCTTGCTGCCCTCGTTCTTTCCACATCACCTGAGCCCAGCAGCAAAGGCTCCCGCAAAGTGCAATAACCACCCAGATAGTCCATGGCTTAAACCAAAACCAGCCCTTTACGTGAACTGTTCTGGGGTGGAAGAGATGGGTTATAGGCTACTTGAGAGTGGTGAACAGTCATCGGTAAAGTTTCGATATTGGCATCTGTTTAGGATATTGATAATCTATGTTCGAAAATAAACTGCCATCTCGCCGACTATTCCTCCAATTTCACTGCAGTACAACTAAAAATACAACCGACGAAATCCTCGGCTACCCTTTTTACCAGCTGGGCGAAGGAGTACCGGCTCGAATTTGATTTGAAAGTCGTGACGTAAAAACTTCGACAATAAATTACTCAAAGTTGTTACTAGGAGTTTCACTCCTCCACTCCATTTACGACTGCAATTGCCACTAAAGCACCTGGAGAAAGGACAAAGAAACGTTGCTCGGAACATACAAAGGCAATTGGTCGGTCGGTCGTAAATTATGCTGCTCCAATTTGGATGTCGGTGATCAGCGAGACGCCAATGAAGAAGCAACAAACCATGTTAAAATACCGCCCTCAGGACCGTGTTCTTTTTTCCCTTCTGATGTCATCGACGCATCAATTATATATACATATATACGTGTATATACCATATATGGAGGGACCTACAGTTTATACTAACCCGCCTCCAAACGGCTGATGGCTTTTTTATGAAGAGCTTTATTTCATGTCAGAAATAAACTCGGAGGGGTTGATATTCCCTGCCGAGGGGCGACCGGAATTAGAAAATTTAACTTAATTTTTTATTTAAATTAATTTTCTATAACTTTTTGGATGTTAGTCCGACACCAGGACTTGAACTCGAGCCTTCCGAATGGTAGTACGTAATGCTAATCACTCGGCTACTGCGGCCGCATCAATTACACAGCGAAATACTTTAGCTGCCATTTAAGAAGCATAATGTCAGAAATATCCCAAGAGACACTTACTTGAAGCCGAACCTCTACACAGGCACATCAGGAAGGGAGTACTTGACCACAACGAATCTATATAGAATTTTAGACAGACATCGCTGGTATACACAGTATCGATATCGATAGACTTTAAACACTGCACACCGAAAGTCCGTCAACATCTTCATGAACTCTCTTCCAGCGAATCCAAGCACTTAAAATTGCAGAACACGTACTCGAGCTGCCTCGAGAGACCCGAGTAATACTGGCACAATAAGATCTGGTTATTGGATGGTCGACTAAATACCTATCTAAGCAGACTTTACCGCAACATAACCAACATACTCGTATGTATGTGTGTACATATGTCACTTTTTTTATGCCCTCTAAACCCAACTAATCTAACTCCACTCTCTCTCTCTCTCTCCGTCTCTGGTCCGAATATGTCTAGTCGAATCTCCTCTACTTCCCGTTGGAGGACCTCGTCAACTTACGACTAGTCTCGTCTGCTTCTAAGGGTGGTTAGTAAACCGTAACAACAATAACATCACTTAATTTCTTCAGAAGAGGTTCCTCTGAAGAGATAAGGCTGGGTGTGATAAAAGCTAAGATCGTAGATCCCTCAAAACTATTTTCATGACCATGAGTGCTTAGAAAGTCGACAAATTAGACTTTACAACTGCGGAGTAGGGGCTTAAGAATTTAAAAATTTTCCGCGGTAAAGCATGCCTGCCGTAAAAGGCGACGAAAATCCAAAAGTTCTTGCGATTATCTAGCCAAGGACTGTCACTTCAGAAAAAGTTCCAAAAAACTAACTTAGGGAATATTTTTGCGGTTACAACAACAACAACAATTGTTAACAAGTAAGCAGTTATGGATGTATGTACATACATCTGTATGTCTTTACATGTTTACTACAACAAAAACATCCAAGACATCTAACAAAGAGATTTTATTTACATTATCTTGTTACAATAGATGTAAGTACAAATGTACATACATATGCTTGTACATGTGTTTATATACGTGTATGGATGAGTATACTCGTACCTGTTTACATTTTGTATAACAAAAGCCTTTCTTATCAATTGACTCGGACTGGGTGCTGTTCTTGGCACCGGCTACTGATCTGCTGAGCTGTGGTGGGAGTTGGGGTGGGGAATTAAGACGAAATTGAAATGATTTTCTTTTTAACACAATTTATTTATTTACTAATATGCATATATTTACTTGTATATATTACAAAGTTAGAGCCGATGCAATCCGCTCATAACAACCAATTATCAACTGCTCGTGTCTATTATTTTAATTATATATTTTATGTACTCATGTCGTATGTACGTAATATGAAATTGTGGGTCGCAAAAAAGTGCAAATACAATGTCGTGCTGAATAGTAGGTATGTAGTATGTAAGTAGTTCTGAATGTACATACGTACATACATACGAGTATGTTTGTATGTACATACATATATACAATTTGTAAACATTTAGTCCGTCCATCCTTTAAGACTTCGTTGTAAGTTTATTGTTTTATTGAGTTAGCGTATTTCTGTGGGCTTGTTGTTGTTTTTATTTTTGCATTTTTGCTTAAAACTATAAAGTATTGCATTTTGCAGTTAAATTTATATAAATATATGAATACATGCATACAAATAGACATACATATTTTTCAATTTCACCATAAATACAAATTTAGTTATGATTTTGTTGTTTTTTTTTGTTTTTTTTTGCTATGAATTGCGTAAGATAGACATTTAGACATTTTAGTTAGTAACAAAGTTAATAGGAAGCGTAAATAATTTATAATTTTAACTAATTAATTAACAAGTTCTCTTAGTAAATGTTCCGAGCGTTTTTGAAAAAGAAAAAATAAAAGAAGAAAATAAAATGTAATTGTGTGCAAAATATCCTATTTTATTGCGTTTATAGCAAAATAAGACAACAAATTTGAAAGCTGTTAACAATTTTATATAAAAACAAGCGAACAAAGTTGTCTTCGACCATGACGAAATCTTTATATGATGTTATCTATTTAGTGGTTTTAACAGTATAGGGTTGTATTTTGACATCTGCCAAACCAAACATGCTTTGTTTTAGCTAACAGTCAGGCATTTATGAAAATGAAACGCTTTACAATCGCAAAACGCGTTAAAATCGCATAAAACCTACTACAAAAAATGGTGATTCACAGATAGCCTCGTTTCGTGCTTTGAGAGCAGATTATGGCGCATGGTTCCACCTCAAACATCGCTTTTGCAAGTGAAAGTGTAGCTGAAGATCCGTGTCTATTTCTCGACGTTCTCAAGAGCTGGAGTTTTCTTTTTTTTATCCTGCTCACACAATACGTCGTATGTACGTCGATTGGGTATTTGAATAACAAGCAGTGGAAGGCGCTTTTTTAAACAAAATTTTCTGGAAGCAATTTCTCACTCCGAGAATCCTTAACCAACTGACTTACTATCTCGTGAGCAACTTGGCACGGAGTGGTAATTGGACCTTATTTCTTTGGAAACGTCAATTGGGATCATTATAGTCCTATGATAACCGACTTTTATTTAACCTTAAATTCAAGAACACGCCTTGAACAGATGTGATTTCAACAAGATGGTACGAGCGAATATGACTTTATTGAGAGAGAAATTTCCCGGCCGCGTAATCTTTCGTTTTGGCGATGTCAATTGGCCAACGAGATCGTGAGATTTGACGCCGTTGAACTTTCTTTCGTGGGGCCGCAGAATGGATAACTGTATACCTTACATGATCATATCAAATTTATGATATGTCATGAAATAGCATGTGGTCCTACGAGTTCGATGACTTTATTTGCTCCTCATCTTCTTGAATTCGATTAAATTTTGGTTGGCGAATCTCTTCCCTTTCTGATACCTTTCTTAAAATTTACTAAATTTGAAATACAACAATCATGAAATGTATACACTCGATGAGGTCCACTATCTACGGTTGGAAAATATAATATAATGTTTTTTTGGCATTTAGTAAACATTTAAAAAATATGAGAATGCTACACATACATATTTTTATTTAGAAATGGTAATTTTTTTTTTAAGAGAAGATGGTAGCACGAAAAAGCCGAAACACATTAATGTCTGATAGCTATGAAGCCGACTACGAAGAGAGAATGAAACTACCTTTAAATTATTGTATCATGCTTTCGAAATTTTATATTATAAAATCCTTTTTTGACAGATTTTATACACAAAATTTCAAATCTGAGAATTCGGCCGCATATAGGTATACACATACGTATATTATAGTGCTCCTATCTCACCGGTTCAGAAAAATGATCGTTTAAATTTAACTAGTGAATGTGTATACCAAGTTTGATTGAATTATATAAAAAACTGAAGGACTAGTAGCTAAACCTACTCACTTGTCTTTCTAACCCAATCGGTATACATTTTGATAGGTCTCTCTCTTCTCCTTCTGGTACTTTTATATACATGAAAGGTATAAAAAGCTAAAAAAACCGGTATTTTAGGTCAAAAATCTTCAATATCAAGATTATGATTATTTTTGAACAGAAAAACTTAGGAAAATTTTAAAGCGAAAATATAAAAATCGAAATACAAAAATTATATCCGAACGAAAAAATATAAAATAATTTTAATCATTAATTGTTGAGCGTTATGATAAATGGGGAATATTAAATATTATTTTAGATGAAATTTTAAAATTAGTGAAGAATGTTTAAAATCGACTTTTTTGAAAAAAATCCCTTAATCATCGCAATTTTTGGTTTAAACGATTGTTTAAAGGTGTAAGGTAAACCTTGTCTTTTTTTCGTTACATGTAATATTTTTGATATTATTTTCTAAAACCAAAATTTAAAAAAAAATTACTATAAAAACATTTTTAAATGCAGAAAAGTAAAAATTGTCTTTAACATCATAACTCCTAAATCTAAATTCTTTACTTGCAGAATGTTATACATACAATAGTAACTACATATTTATATAATATTTTAAATTTTAATCTCAAACTATAATAGTTTGTATTTAATTTCTTAATACGTGTTGATGACGTAGTATAATTTTCCCTGAGATTTTGATCAACAAGAGAGCTAAAAGAGTTGTGGTATCGAATTAATTTTTAACAGTATTAATAATACATATGTACATATATATGTATATCCTTTGTGACATTGTGAAATTGTTATAAAGGGTGTTTTTTTAGACATGTGGTTTTCAATGAGGCAATACTTTTTACGGAGTTGGTACTTTTGACAGCCGTTACTTGAGTTATACACAATTAGGTTTGCCATTTCATAATGAACGGACTTACACAACGTTTCCATATTGTGTAAATTTATTACCAAAATATTGGTTCGGTTCGCAAGACGGCACTGCAGAGGCGGTAATCGGAGCAACCAAAGCTCGATTACGCATCATGTTGATCCCAATGGGTCTTATTGAATTTTTTCAGAGACGTACAGTGCTCACCGAAGAGGCTTTTGCTGCTGTGGAGCAGACTTTCGGAGAAAGCCCAAATGAGTCCATCCGCCGACGCGCAAAACAATTGGGGCTGTGTCCATCGACTTTATCTTGGTTTGTGGGCTTACAAAATCCTACTCGTAAGAATCCTACCATCAAGCATAGCGCACGTTCGGTGAACGGGAGCAAAACGAGATGGTAACCGAAACCGATTTTCACAGGAAAATATTGTTCAGCGGTGAAGCTATCTTTTGGTTGAATAGCTACGTTAATAAGCAAAACGGTCGCCTTTGGAGTGATGATAATCCACAAACAACTGCTCTGACGTCATTAAATCCTCAAAAAGACACTGTTTGGTGTGCTCTCTTGGCAGAAGGAATTATTGGTTCATATTTCGTGCCTTAATTAGAGTATGTTGATGTGACCGACCTTTGACTCCAACATGTATGGTGCTACATGCCGTGTAGCCAAGTAAACAATCAATTTATTGAAAGAAGCTTTTGGTGTGCACATAATCTCGCGTTGTGAGCCTTCAAGATCGTACAATTTAACACCGCAGGACTATCTTTTGTAGGGTTATGTGAAGTCGTTTGTTTACGTAGATAAGCCTGAGACGATTTCCACCTTGACAAACAATATTCGGCGCGTTATTGCTGACATACGACCTTATTCGCTGTAAAAAGTGGTCACGGGTGATCTTAATTCGAGCTAGCCACAGCGGTTACTTGGCCAAAATCATTTTTAATACATAATGGCAAACTCTTATCTTTATAATAAAGTTAAGTTCTTGGCTATAACTTTAAATTATATGCGATTTATTTCCACTTGAAAATCACATGTCTAAAAAAAGCACCCTTTGCTTAAATTAAATATATTTATGACACTAACTTGTACACAATTTGTGATTTGTCTGTATATTTGGTCGTTGACTAAGTAATTTTGTTTGATAACAACAGCTGATCGTATTGAATTTTTTTTCGCAGCCAACTTTGCACTTAACTGCATTACCATTACATATTTCAGCAGCTGATCGTTTAATTTGAGCTTTTGCCGGATAATACCACGTTTAATTCTGAAGTGTATTGTGATCAGCTGGGCGAATTAAGTGATGCACTCAAACAGAAGAGGCCAGAATTGATTCAAAGAAAAGGTGTAGTATTCCACCAGAATAATGCGAGACCTCATACAAGTTTGATGACTCGCCAAAAGCTTTCGTAGCTCGATACGGATGTTCTACGACACCCATAATATTTCCCAGACTTGGTATGTTCGAACTATTACTTGTTTAGGCTTCTGCAAAGTTTTTTGGTTGGGAGAACCTTCATTTAACATCAGGACGGTTTATAATTTTATGAGCGCAAATTTCTCTAAAAAAAAATAAATTACTTAGTGAACGACCCAATATAAATTTGAACACCATTTGTACTTTAAAAATCAAAATTAAGCCAAATTACATAAAGGGTTTTCCAATAAGAAGCATTATTTTGAATAACCTGCTATTCCGGTAGATGTCACTTCCGAAGCTGTAATTTTTTGACATTTGACAAATACATCCTACGCCAGTAATAAAAATCAAACGATACACGCTTCAACAACGCATTGAAATTATTAAAATTCACTATAAAAATGGTGAAAACCTGGCAGGGACAGTTCGTAAAACTAAAACATTTTTTCAGTCGTTGTGAAGCAGCTTGTTGGACCGCAATTCGATAATTGGTGGGAAAATTGGAGCTGTTGGGACAAGTGCATTTGCACGTCGCTCAAGAACAACTAAGAGTATTGCTGCTGCAGCCCAAAGTGTTGAGTAAAACCCCGGGTTTGTCCATTCTCGCGTTTCTTTGGATTTGGACATTCCACAAATGTCATTACACCGTATTTTGAAAAAAAAGACTTGGGTCTTAAGGCTTATATAATTCAGTTAACACAAGAACTCAAGTCGGTCGATCATCAACAAGGTCGTGTCCTTGCTGATTGGGTATTTTAAATGCATGAAAATGAAATTGGAATTTCATCGAAAAATCATCTTGTCTACTGAGGACCATTTCGACCTCAATGGCTACTGTCACAACTGGAGCTCGGAAAACCCTCTCCATCCTCAATGCTTAACAGTTTGGTGCGGTTTATGGTCCTGCGGAGGCATTAGGCCTTACCTTGAGCTGGAACAACAGTTACGGTGAATGGATTGGGCTATCGAGAAATATATATAATTGACGGAGGGACCTAAAGTTTATATCTACTATCGAGAAATGATTATTGATTTTTAATGGCCGGAATTGGATGGTATTGATCTGGACAACGTTAACTTTCAACAAAACGGCGCTAAGTGCTATACAAGCAGGGAAACCATCAATCTTTTAAGGGAAAGGTTTCCGGACCGTGTTATCTCTCGAAGTGGTAATTCCAATTGGCCACGGAGATATTGTGATTCAAAACCTAGCGACTTCTTATTTTGGGGTCACGTATAAGATACGATCTACGCAAACACGCCAACGTCGATTCCAGAACTCAGAGATGGAATTCGTAAAGCTATTGAGCAGCCACTATGCGGTCGTGTAAGCGTTCATTTGGCTAATATTGCTTTCCATTACTAATGGCACACCTCTTATCGGAAAACCCTCTACAATAATTTTGTCTGCAACGGTCAAGTCGTTAAAGTAAAATATTATAAAAAAAAAATCACAGAAAAAGAAATAAAAATTAAAATCCATTTAAGTGTAGGTGTTTGTATTTGCGTATTTCTTTCTTTCAAATATCAAAGTCACGTCATCACATTCTACATGTTTTATACAAACATACAATACATTTATATTGACATACATATATTTTACATATTATAATAAAAATTATACTAAAAATGGAATCGCTTTTCAAAAGAGTAGTTTGTCTTTTTTTTCAGCAAACAGCGAAAAATTGACTTTTCTTCGTATGGAAAACACTTCGCACACACCGCAACAACATTCATTTGATTGAGTATTGCACTTTGATTTCCAATTAAACAATTTTTGTATTAAAACTTTTAAATTTGGTCCACTTTTACCATTCTTTTACGCCTTCCCAAATATATCAAAATATAGCTTTTTGCGCTGTCTCTTAAGTAGGACCATTCTTACGGCCAAACTCATTATAAGTATGCAGCATCCATATAAGAAAATGGTTAAACTCGCATCCGCTTCGGAGAAAAGGCCACCGATCATGCGTTTCTGACGCGGCTTATCCAATGGATGCAGTAAATCTTCATTGTCCACGCCGTATCGGCTAATATAGCCGGGATTGTGTATATTCTTAAGGAAACTCAGCACAGCATCTTTGTCCCAATTGATTGTGGCTATACTAGAGGATGCGATCGGCTGCTCCTTATGGCACTGCGGACAACTTGACACGCTGGGAAATTGTATTTTCGGAAATTTAGGATCTTCAGTTTCATCGCCCGCCAAGCGCTCGTTTACTTCGTTGTGTGCAGCCCAAAGCCATAGTACGGCCTCGTCTTTGTTGGGCACATTCCAGATTTTTCGACGTGTTGCCATGGCCTGTGGGTGAATAGTGTTAAAGTTGTTATAAATTAGTATAATGAGAAAGTGATAATGATAATATAGATTTATTAAGCTGTACGTATGTACATATCTCTCAACTACCTACATATGCATATACAAAATATAAAATTCTTAGATAACGTTATCTGGCATTAAAAATATTAAAAACCAACAAAAAAAAATGGCGTCACTATTAGAGCATGGATTTATGTGGTTCTCAACGACGTTTAGCTTAAAATATGGGTTAAAAAATCTCTCCTGCTGGGTGACGCCACGCCGTCCTACGTAATTTACCTGAGTACCTGCCGACCGTCGCAGGCTTAAAGTTGATCGGTGCCCCTTAAAGTCAGCTTCGCGGTACCAATTGGCAGTGTTCAGTAGACACCAGTCGGAATAAAGGCCTACCTAAACAACTGACTTGCTTTGGATCCGGCAAACGGGAGTCAACTCTACACGCACTCGAGTTTAAAGCATAGCCATCGGGATAGATCTCGAAGAGTCAGATCTTTGCAGCTACAACTGCTACCAGTTAGCTCCGCAGACTCTTTTTATTTTCACACGAAACCTCCTTTCGTACTGAGTGGCTCGGGGAGGTCATTGTGGTGTAGAGGAAGCTCACCAGGTAATCAACAAGTGGTGTGGCCGATTCTTTTCTCACAGGTCTTTTCTATTAATTGTGGGCACATCAGGTCTGAAGCCGCACTGATAGGGCACGATCAGTTCGTTAAGGGTAGGGTTTAGTCTCTCACACAATACTCTAGATAAGAATTTATATGCCATTTTTAGGAGACTTATCCCACGATAATCGGCGCAAGCTGTAAAGTCCAAGGAGTTGATTAGTTATCGATATCTGTTAGTTTCTCGCGGACGAGTCTGGATTAGGGGAAATTGAATTTGCTACAGTATTAAGACCTTAAATGTGCCACTATTACTTGAATCTCCCGAGACAGCTTAAGCTCTTTGCCTTCTATGAGTGGTGGTTGGATTACATTTACGACAATAACGGGAAGAGAGACTCTCTGTGAATGGCGTTTAGGGCTTGCTAGTAGCTCGTCCTTTCTTGCGACTCTGTGGTAAAGTGCTTAGTGGAGTCCGTTAAGTCAAGCACTCCCTATCTGATGTGGCTGGGGATTGTTTATTTTCATTCAGATATCTGCAAAGATGTTATCTGCTTTAATATCCCAGTGGATACACAGCTTAACATTATGGCCCTAACTGGCGTTATGAACGTCTCTATGACCAAATGCTGTACAGGTGACTTAAGGAGATTTCCTGTAACGGCCCTCTCAGCTTCTAATCGTCGATCATGCTTTTTTCCGATCATATTCTGAGAAGAAGCTAATGCAAGCATCATGTGAGCTCTTCGACGTTATATTTGAAAAGTTCAACCGATGAGCAATCGACCCCAATCGCTTTGTGATGCGAGCCGTAGTCAAGGTACGTCAACACCATCATCATTGTTGGAACATTGGATTCACCTTGTGACTCCAGCTCACTGGAGAAGTATTTTCTTCATAAACATAGTATGCTCGGGAGATCAGTCACCATTTCATCTCCTCGGTTCCTAGAAGAATATACACCGGTCTTGATACTTTCTGAAATCACCTGAACTTTTCATATAATTTTGGAGAATTAACCTTCTCAGGCTTCAGAACACTCACGCATTTCAGCCTATCTCATTTTTGGCGGTAAAAGCGGGTTTCTTTCCTGTTCAGCTCTCGATATCTACCCCACACGACAGGTTTGGCGTCGATCGAATCGTTACGAGATAGACAATCCAGAGTAGTTGGATATTCCTCGACGTACCAACTCCTCTTACGACATTGTCGACAACATAAAATTGTATCTCTAGGGGCGGGACGTGGGGAGCTCGTTCCACAGTCCTCTTTTATTGTTATATTGTGTTTTTGACGAGTGTTCTCAGAGAACAGTACTGTAAATCGAGTAGAAAATCGGCTGGCTGTCTACTGTGATTGCAATGTGCATAATCGTTTTGCTTGTTTCACCTCAAATATCGCTGCTGTAAGTGAAAGTGTACCCGAAGACCCGCAGGTGTCTATTTCCCGACGTTCTCAAGAGCTGGGCCTGTCTTACGGCACATTACGGCGTATTTTTAACTTGGGCTTACATCTACATCCATATAAAGTCCAGCTCACACAACAACTGAAGTCAGCTGACAGTTCTCAACGCCGTTCATACGTCGACGCTTGAACAACAGGCAGTGGACGGCGATTTTTCGAACAAAATTTTCTTCAGCGACGAGACATATTTCTCACGCATTTAAGAATGCGATAATCCTCAAATAATTGAAGAGATGCCATAACACTAAAAAAAACTTACTATCCGGTGTGCTCTTTGGTCCGGAGGTGTGATTGGACCTCACTTCTTTGAAAATGAAAACGATGAGACTATCACTATCAATTCGGAGCATTATGGTCTTATGATAGAATACGACTTTGACAATACCTATGTGCTTTCAACAAGATGGTGTCACATGCCACACAACATGAGTGACTATGGCCGTTTTGCGATGTTAATTAGCCACCGAGATCCTGCAATCTGACAACGTTGGACTTTTTTTGTGGGGCTACGCGAAAGACCGTGTTTATGCAGATAAACCTTTAGCCCTCGAGCCCATGAAAATCAACATTCGTCAAGTTATGGCTGAGATACCATTCAATATGTGCCATAAAGTACTCGAAAATTACGTCAAACAGAACGAAGTTTGCAAAGGTTTTACGGGGCGGTCATTTGAATGATGTAGTGTTTTTACAAAAATATAATGCCAAGGTTCAAATTGTATAATACAAATGGAATTTTATAAAAATAAGAAAACATTTTTCATGCATTTTATTTACGTTTATTTTCGAAATCGCAAAACGAATAGCCCTGTATAAATGTTATTTATAAATGGCCGTTCACTGAACTATGACATTTAAAAAACCATGAATAAGCATTCATATTATGTAAAGAATGGGAATATATAATACATACATATGTACGTAAAGGGTTTTCTAATAAGAGACCTGAATAGCCTGCTATTCCGGTAGAAAAATTAAACTATTAAAATTCTTTATAAAAATGGTGAAAACCTGACAGAGACGGTTCGTGAAATGAAAACATTTTTTGCTGGACCATAGTACAGATATTGGTGGGGAAAAATGGAGCTGTAGGGACAAGTTAGTGATGAGAAGCATGAAACACGTGCACGTTGCTCAAGAACAACTGAGAATATTGCTGCTGCAGCCCAAACTGTTGAAGAAAACCCCTGTTTGTCTGTTCCTCGTAGTTTTTTGGAATTGGACATTCCACAAACGTCATTACACCGTATTTTCCATAAGGACTTGAGTCTTAAGGCTTATATAGTTCAGTTCGTGTCTTTGCTGATTGCGTCCTTGACATGCATGAAAATGATCCTAAAATTCATCGGAAAATCATCTTGACTGATGAAACACATTCACCTCGATGGCAACGTCAAAAAGCAAAACTATCGCTTCTGGAACTCGGAAAAGACAAGATTTCTTGTTTAAAAGTTTCTCGATCCTCAAGGTGTTACTGTTTGATACGGTTTATGGACCGGCGGAGTCATTGGACCTTACTTTTTCGAAATTGAGACTGCAGCAACAGTTACGGTGAATGGATTGGGCTATCGAGAATTATATGTATATAATTGACGCTTTGTAACCGCTGAAGGTATTTTCGACCGAGCTCCTTCTCCAATTTGTTGTTTTGCGTCGTGATGTTTTATCAACAAATGGAGTGACCTACAGTTTATACTATTGAGAAATGATTATTGATTTTTTATGACTGGAATTGGATGGTATTGATCTGGACAACGTTAACTTTCAACAAAACGGCGCTAAGTGCTATACAAGCAGGGAAACCATCAATCTTTTAAGGAAAAAGTTTCCAGACCGTGTTATCTCTCGAAGTGGTAATCCCAATTGGCCACGGAAATCTTGCGATTTTACACCTGGCGATGCTTTCCTTTGAAGCCACGTGAAAGATAAGGTCTACGTCATCAGACCAATGTCGATTCAAGACCTCAAAGATGGTACTCGTGAAACTATTAGGACATAAAGCAGCCACTATGCGATTTGGTGATCAAAAAATTCATTAAAACGGTCCCATGCGCGTAGCTGTGCCGGCAATTTGGCTGATAATATTTTCCATTATTAATGGCATATCTTCCTCTTCACATTGAAATAGACATCGGATCATTTGTCTAAAAAAATTATATTTTTTCTTTGAATATCAAAATAGCACCTCTTATTGGAAAACCCTGTATGTACGTAAGAAACTCAGCAAAAAAAAAAAAAAAAATAAGCTATTTATTCGGTTGACTTCACTGTATGTGGGTAGTCACATAGTATAATCATATACATACATAAGTACGAGTTTGTACATATATAGGTATATTGGCTACAAGTACAAGTATTTAGAATTATAATTAAAGGTGCTTGACTGTTTATAGTAAGGTTGCAAATTAAAAAGTTAAAGAGAAAGTTGACAAAAAAATAAAAAAAAACTGTATACAAAAAATATCAACAGTGAAATACAAATGTATGTATGTACATAAGTCATTTTTAAAACCCCCATTTAGGTGAAATAGCATTTCTTCATACATACATACATATACCATATATACTATCTAAAGGTATTTATTTATTTACTTTTGTTGTTGATTATTTTAATAGTGTCAACAAAATTGTGACGAAATTTATTTATTTTTATTAGTAAATATGTACATACGTTTGTTTGTATGACTGCTGGCTTTCGTTTTCTTGTTTAAATATACTACCACCTGATAATATGACGAATTGGTTTAGAATTACCATAAAGATGCAAAATTAAAAAAAAATTGTTACTCATCTATTTAAAGTCGTATTGTTTGGCTCATTGAAATGCAAATAAAGCTCGTAATCGTTAAAAAGTTATTACTTTTTTTTGGTTTATCAACTACAAAGTAGGTTTGGCTTTTGGAAGTTCAGTAGTGTTTAACGATTTAGTTAGATATATAATATATATAATTGGCATTTTGTAACCGCTGAAGCGATTTTCGGCCGAGCTCCTCCTCCAATTTGTGGTTTTGCGTTTTGATGTTTTTCCAACAAATAGAGGGACCTACAGTTTATACTAAGCCGCCTCCGAACGGCTGATCGTTTTTTTACGAGGAGCCTTTTATTTCATGTCCGAAATACCCTCGGAGGGGTGGACATTCCCGGCCGACGGGCGACCGGAATTAGAAAATTTAACTTAATTTTTTATTTAAATTAATTTTTCATAACTTTTGGATGTTTTGCTGGCGCTGGGATATGAACCCGAGCTTTCCGAATGTCAGTACGCAATGCTAACCACTGGGCTATCGCGACCGATATATAAATATGAGAGTATGTGCTTGGCGCTTTGTAACTGCAGAAACGATTTAAGGATGTTTTTTTTCAACAAATGAAGATACCTACAGTTTATACTAAGCTGCCTCCGTACGGCTGAAGCTTTTTGTTATGAGGAGCCTTTATTTCGTGTCACAACGGGCTCGATATTTTTGCCGAGGTTTTAGTAAGGAGGGTAAAAAGAAGTAGTGGTGGAATCAACAAAATGTTTCCCAAAATCAAAAAAAAAAATGTGCCATCTTCGGTCATGCCGAAGTCTTTATACTTTTCATGTACTTATCGAATTTATTGTGAAGTTCGTTTTCGATGATATTCAGCTTACGTGTGGAGAATGCCAAATTTCAGGTTTTTTGGACGGATTTTTCGACCGAAGCCCTCATATCTGCAAAAATCGGCTGTTCTCAGATAGATGCTTTTATCAGGGGTCTTTTCCAATATTTGGGGAGTGGTGAATATTTTATCAATTGTAGATTTTCCAGGCCTAAAACCAGTACGTTCGATAAAACCTTAAATGCGATGTTAAGGAGGCTTACGCTACAGTCAAATGTTCATGCAATATTGAATTTATGCTGTTCCCACTAATGCCTATAGTTGTCTCAATCTCACGATGGATCACATGACAATCTTGCAATATTATTTTGGGCACAGCATCAACTGATTTTGGATGACCTTAACGAAATTCGCCTTGGAGTGATCTAAGACTTCGCTCAAATTCCCCATATCATCGATAAACACTGTTCCTTGCTGGAATTTCAAAGTCAGAAATTGAATTAAGGGTTTACATACGTCCAGAATTTTCAAAAAATCGATTTTTTTTTATAGGTTATTATTCTTTATAGTTTTAGGCGTATTTCTGTGAAAGTCGATTGTAAAAATTCCTTCGTTTGAGTCACATGAAAGTTTAAACGCGTTTTTCTCGAAACTACTTTTCCCGGCACGGTCTGCATGATAACTCATACAGTTTTTAACATTTTTTGATGCGATTTTTTTTTAAATATTCGAAAATGTTTTCTCTATAGTCTGTCGAGCCGTATTTTCGATATTTTTATTAAAAAATTTTATGAACATAATTAAAGTGTGACATTTATGACGTAAAACGCATACTTTTTTTCTAAATTCCGTAAATTGGAAAATTTTTTCGAAATTAAAAAATTCGGCTCGACAGACTATAACTACAACTTCATTTTACAAGAATTTTTTTATTTTTACAGATCCATCAACATTCCAAGGATAAATGATGCAGACCGTGGAGCAACTTTTTTTTCATTGTACTTTGGGTCACGTGATATTTTATGTACTAATTTTTGTAAAGAAAAATTAAAATACATTTTTTTATAAACTTTAAGTACCAATAAACATTGTATAAAATTTCTTTATATTTATTTCTATTGTTATCCCTTCTGAAAACAGGTTTTGTTTTAGCGCATTTTTGGTGCTGCTGGACGTATGTAACCCCTTAAGTTCATTGATGCACTTTTGCTGAGTTAATCCACGTTGAAAGTTATAAAAAATAATTCCGCAAAAGTGTTCGCGATTTAATTTATCGGTTTCCAGATTGCAATACTAGGTTTGCCAAATCCCTAAATATAAAAGGTAACCCCGAAAAGATTGTACACATGTGTTGGCGCTTCTTCCCATCCGAAACAGTTTGCAAGATCGATCTTTGAAATAAACTTTAGTCGTTTCAACGCTGACATTTTAATGTCATCTACGTCTATAAAGCGACGGCCCTTTAAGATTGTCTATATTTTTAGAAATAGAAAAAATACACAGGGAGCCATGGCAAATATTGAGATTGGAATATTGCAATCGCGGTCATCTAACGGGTGATCTAGGAAACAAACTGTTTCAACGAGTTCGGACCAGAGGGAAATAGGGGTTAGATAAGTTAGTTTTAGAGGTCATGCAGAGATGGCTAGTGACGTGCGTGGTCTCATTGTATGCACGACATACCTTATGTCTGGACAGGTAGAAACTAAATCGACTACAATATCCAGATCTTAATTGTGCCGGTATTACTCGGGTTTCTCGAGACTTCTAGAGCTCTTCGTCTGCAATGAGTGGCGCTTGGATTCTGAAAACACCATTCACTGGAATAGAGTTCATGCAAATGTTGACGGACTCTCTATTAGTGGCATCGGTACACCGTCCGTCCAGCGGTTCTTATCTATGGTGTTGAATGAAGTCGGTATAGTCTAGTATTATTATCAGGGCATCCCCTATACTTTGACCCTCCCAAAGCCGTTGTTGCATTTAGTATAAATGCTTTGCAGCTTGCTTGAAATTTGCCGTAGTGGAAGGGTGTTTAGAAGAGTATCTATTGCCCTTGTGAGACAGCTCCTAAATGACGTAGGTCTAAGAATAAGCTTCGCATATAACATTTTTTATATTTTTGACCGATCAGTGGACATAAGATCAAAAGATCAAATATTGAAATAATTTATCGAGAAAACCTACTTAATGGATTTGATAGTAACAGTATGGTCCTCACGTCAACCAAACAAAAAAAAATTATATGGGACAATAACAAGTCTACCACTCAACAAGTCTAATACTCAAATAACTGAGTAATATCCAGTTTTTGAAAACCGCCAGGCGTTTAATATAAACATCAGACGAATATCTAATGCTTGGTTCCACCCGAACTTATAGCCTATTTCCACCAAGCACTTAAATGCATTTAAGGCCTTTGTTAAGTGAATGAAATGTCAAACGTTTCCACCGAAAGTGAGTTAACTCAAACAGCTGATTTTTGTTTACATTTGCAGTTTACAAAATTTGTCACAACTATCGAAATCATGAATTCAAGAGACCGCATTCATTTTTTTTGCATTTATGCAATCTTATGATTTGCAAGAGCAGATTATTGCTGCACGGACAGAGGCTGCTGAAACGAAAGTGCTTTTTTGCATGCTTACAACTTTTTTGGAGGTGGCACGCAATTTGCTTTTGGTTCTAAAATAATATACATAATTATTTGGTTTGCGCAATCAGCTGATAGTTGGCAGTGTCGCGTATATTTTTATGTTGAAGGGTTCGTTTCTATTCCACAATTGCTTTTTGTTTGTTTTTTATTTTTATTTTATATTATTTTTTAAAGAGGAGAAGCATTATCTTCGCCAATTAAAAACATATATTAATTTTATTTAAAAACTAATGCAAAAAAGTAATTTTTGCAGAAAAAATTTCACCATGCAAAATAAAAGTCTGGCCCCTCATTAAATCCGAAAATACACGACTCTGGCAAGAAATATACCGAAACATCCGAAATGTTTACATTAGTAGTGACATCATCGACTGTTAACATAACATTTTCGGTTAAATAATCGAAAGTGAGTTAACTCACTTTGAAAAGTGAGTTAACACACTTTTATACAACAACAAACAAATGGGAATTTAGCATTTAAATGCGATGTTTAAATGCATTTAAGCTAAAATGCATTTAACGTCCGATGGAAATAGGCTATTACTTATTATTCCTTACTTATTTGATATTACTTCCACTTACCTGAAAGTGTTGCGAGCAATGTGTGCAACCGAAAAAGTATTTCACATAACCATGCATCGCCGTTAACACCTCTAACGGATCATTGCTGACTTCCAACCGCGCAGCTTGTACTGTTAGATAATGGAATAACGTCCACAGTGAGCAAGTGTATCCACGTTTATTGTGCTCCGATGTGACACAGCCAACAAAATGATTCGATGAGAATATTGGTCCGTAAGTCTTATTTAAATTCTCAAATTCTGCTTGGAATGCGGCGCCGTGGATAGAATCATTTCTAGTTAAGACATATTCATGTAGACGCTGAATGACCGTCATGCCTTCTGGGCCAAGTGGATCGTAGCGTTGCAGTACGCCCAGTACGCGTTGTAGTGCCACTAACTGTTCACCGTGTATTTCGTGTATTTTTGGTATTTCATTGAGCAGAATTTGTCGAATGGCCATTTCCAGATCAGCCTGAAAGTGAACATATGTTTTTAGGTTTTTAGCAGAAAATGCAAATAAATAAAATTGTGTAAATACAAAAATAAATTGACTTTATGAGGGTATTTGTTAATGCTTTCGATTGAAGAGAAATTTAAATATTTGGACAGCTTGGTGTGGTGTTGAAATCTTGTTAAAACGTCATTGCACACTCGGAATATACATACATATGTACAGAAATATATAAAAAGGTATGTACATATACCTATGTATGTATGTACATATTTTTATGCACACCCAGCGACAAAAAAATGTTTCCACTCATCCTGTTTAGCTTTATTATTAAGTGACTGTTGGCAGCTGCAATAACCGCATGATCGCTCCTCGGCAGGGAATGTCAAGCCCTCCGAGTATATTTCTAACTTGAATAAAAGCTCTTCATATAAGTCCAGCAGCCGTTTGGAGACGGCCTAGAATATAGTGTAGAACCCTCCATTTGTTGTAAAAATATATTTGGCCCTTCACATACGATGGTGAAAAAGTATTTTCAGCAAATGGAGGAACCTAAAGTTTATAGCCTGCCGCGTTACAACTGCCGTTGGTTTTTTTATGAGGAGCTTTTTTTATACAATATCAGAAACAGTGTTGCCAGAATTTTTTCTGTAATGTAACCTATGTACAGCGCGCATGTAGCCCCCAAGTATCCCCTACATGGCGCTGGGGTAGTTAATGTGCGATATTTTAAATAAATTACGTCGTCATATTTGCCACATTTTATACTAAACATAAACAATAATTTTTTTTTTAAATAAATTTTCACGAAAAAACTATCAACCAATTTAATATTTTTTGTACAAAAATTAGTATATAGCCGATGGCTATATGTACAATAGCCAACGAATAAGATCTTATCGCCAACCCGCAAGAAATATGCCAAATTGGCGTTAAATAGCCTTATCTGGCAACACTGGCCAAAAATAACAGTTGAGATTCCCTGCCGAGTATCGACCGAAATTAGAAAGATTATATTAATATTCTTTAAATCTCGAGCTCTGGCCTCACGAATGGCAGTACGCACTGCTAAACACTCGGCTATAACGGCAAAACAACAGTTATAAAAAAGTTTATGGTATATAGTCAAATATTGACAACAGAAAAGCCGGTACTGGAATGAACTAGATATTATTCAATATTTTTTTGATAGAGAATTCCAGTTGTCATGCCATAAAGTTAGAATAAAACACTCATACTTAAATATAAAAGAATTTGTTTACTATTTTTTGTTTACTACAAAAAGTACAATTCCGTGTTTTTTTTTTTATTAAAACAAACAGTTTTGGATTTATTAAATACTTTTAAAAATAATATTATTGTAGGCAAATGTTATGTCAATGGTTTTAAAAATTATACAATAGTTGTTTATTCTAAAGGGTTTTCCAATAAGAGGTCTTATTTTGAATTTCTGACATTTGACAAATAGGTAAAAACTACGCCAGTAATAAAAATGGAACGATACACGCTTCTATACATTGAAATTATTAAAATTCACTATAAAAATTTCATCGAAAAATCATTTTGACTGATGAGGCTACGTCAATAAGTAAAACTGTCGCATCTGGGGCTCGGAAAACCCCAGATGTATTGTTGAAAAGCCTCTACATCATCAACGTGTAACTGTTTGGTGGGGCTTATGGTCCGGCGGAGTCATTGGATCATATTTTTTCGAGAATGATGCTGGAGCAAAAGTTATGGTGAATGGAGAGATGAATAATGATTTTTTTATAGTCGGAAATTGATCGTATTGATCTGGACAACGTTTGCTAAAGGCCTTTGAACGGTTGATTTATCCACGCTGGATAAAGTTAGAAATGAATGACAATTAAACGCGGAGAGGCATTACTGGTTGCATACATGGAACTCATATAAGAATTGTGAAACTGCCTATTGACGAGCCCATGTTTTTAAACCGCAAAGGATTATTCAGTTTGAACGCTATGATTGTAAGTAAAAAACAAAAATGATTATTTCGTTTTAACTTTTTAAGGCTTAAATTCAAAGATTTGTGACAACGATACGCTGATAAGAGCGGTAGATACACGATATTCTTGGTTCAAGCCATGATTTCTTCGTCTGGAATATAAGCAGCACTCGACAGTACTACCTTACACAATATGAAGCCCGCGAACGAACAAATATATTGCTGGGAGACTGAGGTTTTGGCATTGAACCATTCCTGCTAACACCATACAGAGACCCACAATATAACACCCGTGAGTACAAATTCAATATGGCGCAGTTGGTTGATCTCCACGTATGACTAAAGGCCGCTGTACAAGAATGAACGAGACAATAGTGGAAGCAAGTGGGGCCTTGTGATATTTACTACAGTGGCCATATAAAGGAGCGCAAATTTGATGTCGGATTCGTAATGAGAAAGAGACTCATTCGTTATTGGAAAGGGACACATTCATCGAGCTCTGGTATTCACCACGGTGGATGAGCGACTCGCCAAACACCCCTGCGGGAGGGGTTCAAAATTAAAATGTGGTAAGGCGACTAACATACTAAAAAAAATGTCTTAAGAATAAAAAAAAGGAAATCTCTCAATGCTCCAGTATTTGAGCGAATGTAATGAACTCTTACAACTACGCTTTTTTATTGAGAAACGCAAGCAATACATGCATGAACATACATTTACCATATTTGTACTTACATATATATGTAGGTATACTGAAAGGTTTTTTGTTACGTGTATTTATAAATCAATTGATAACAGAGCAAGATAACAACGACACATCCGCGAAATGCTTAGATTAACAAAAGAAGAAAACTTCAATAACTGCATATTTGTTTAGGCAAATGTAGTATAAATGTAGATGAAGAAACTATTTTACTATTTCAGTGGAACTATTAGTTTATGAAACTCATTTGCATATAATATACAACACACCGAGTTAACTTATAGAATGATTTATAACGTTTAGGTATGCAAAAAAATAAACGTAAATATTTTTAATGAAATTCAAATGTGTTTTAGCGCCAATTTTTTAAGTTATTACGCTTTAAAAACCGTGGGCAATTAGCTTCATACTCCCTAGGCAATTACAAATAATTTATTAAAAAAACAAAAAAAAAATATTTGTCATAAAGTCATGTAGTAATATAATATTTATGAAATTAAACTTTTGTAGGCATACTATACACATACCTACATATGCATATTTTTATTATAATTTTTTAAAGTTTTGGTATGCAAAAATGTGTTTTATTTTCATTTGATCTATCATTGTCCGAAATTCAGTGAATTTTTCATTTGCACTTATTTATTTAATATAATTATTTTAAATGACTACTTCATAGTAATGTGCTATATTAGGCAAATAACAGCCAATTTTTTAGGTATCTGTATGCATTTATTTTTTTACAATTTAAAGCAATTACTTATGAGCAGGTTTTCCCACCATACAGCAATAAAATATAAATTGCTTTTTTGATGTATTTGTAAACCTATTTATTTACAGAATTTATCACCTCTGCTTTTATAAGTATATATGTACATATATCTTATGATACAACTCAGCGTACAAATTGTACAATAAAGTACAAAGCTTGGCACAATTTTGTATATATCAAAGATGACAAGTGTTTTCTGTGTACACGCCCTAGAGCTTTAACATAATTACGTATGCATTTTGAGAATATAAAACGACAATATGCATTCATTTACAATTTTATTGCAAATATTTAAATTAAATTAGTATTTTTTCTAATAACAGTAAGGAGGATAATTTAATTGCATTACATGGGTGCCCACCCACTTACCTGATAAACTAAATGTTTGTTGCGTAGTACTTCTGAAATTATGGCGCCATGTTTACCTTCATCGTTGGCACTTTCAGCCTCCGCAACTGCTGATTTTACGGATTTTACTGTGCGCGGTGTAAAGCCCTGCGCAGTGAGAAAACTTTCAATTGCCGCCGTATATGCTTGGGGAGTGTCTTCGGCCACACCATATGGCACAACATTTCCTTGGGGATCAACAGTTGCAATTTTGTGTTTTCCACCATCAATTTGAAATGTATTAGCCAAATTTAAATCGTTGATACGACGCAGTTGCACATCGGACCATAAGTGGAAATGCAGTATACTTTCCAAACCCACTGTGGAATTCTCCGGCTCATAAACTAATATCACACATTTTTTATTACTATCTGTAGTAAAAACTTTATTAAGTGTTTTAGCTTCGTTTTCTGTTAGACTATTCAAATTTGGATAGTTTGGTATTTTGTCGGTATTGTTTTCCGCGGCTAAACGTTGTGACAGATTTGCAGTTAATTCATTTAATTCAACATGTGGGTTGATATTTTGTCCCCAATTTCCTTCTTTGCACACATAACCGGGGGAAAAGTAACGTACCGTTGGATATGCAAATATTTCGTAATCACGACATATTCCAGTATTTTCAAATGCATTACAATCGATAGCTGCTACAAGTAGTATCTCACGCCATGGATACAAACGCTCGGCCAGCGCTTTGTAATGTGGTGCGTAGCGTTGACAGTGGCCACAGAATGTATTGTAAAATTCCACAAGCATGGAACGATTTTGACGTAGTAATGTATCGTTGAAATTATTCACGGTAAGTATTGTCACCTTTCCATCGATTTCATAGAGACCAATTTTGGGTGATTCGGATGTGGCTGAAAGTGCGGAAGGTAAGACCTTACCAGAAGTTAGCACAGCATGACCGATTAAGGTTAAAACCAGGGCAATTAATTTTGCCAGAACGCTGCACATAATAGTCATTGCTGGATTGACTTTTAAACCGAACTAATAAGCAAATACGGGGAAGCTTTGTTGTATGAAGGTGTCTTAGCCAATAGACACACACATAGGAATACTACATTCACTCACTCTTCTCAAGGTCTACTTATTGTGGTATAACAGGTATGTGCAATATAGCTGCCACGAAAAACTTCCACGGGTCACACACTTAATTTACATTTGTACTTATTTTTCCTTTTAAAGTCATTTAATTTTTATTATATTAGCAGTGATATTAATAAAGAAATGCAAAAATTATATATGGAACAACCACCGAAACACTTATAAACAATAACTGTTTCTGCTTGCAAATACCCGACAACTGAAAGCGATGGCAAATTGGGGCTATACAAAGTGCTCCACCAACAGTGCTGCCAAGTTTCCCTACTTCACAGAGTTGCGCTGTGTACAGACCGAATACAGCGGCGTTGAATTAATTAATTCACATTAAAAAGTCAAAGCCATTATTTTCAGCAGAACATTTCGAAGAATATAATTGGTTATTGGAATTGTGATTAAGTACTCATTCTATAAAGTGAACTGACAAGAACTGACCAGTCTTTATTTATCTTTTTTTTTGTTGGGAGTAATGCTAAAGTAAAATCAGATCTCTCTACACTCGATCTTTCCAACAAGGGAGCTATCCTCTACCTCTACGACCGCAATAACCGAGTGATTAGCATTGCGTACTGCTCTTTGGAAGACCAACATCCAAAATCTTAGAAAATTAGTTTTTCTAATTGCGAAGGGAATGTTAAGCACTCCGAGTGAGTTTCTTACGTATGGTATCCTAACACTCCATAGAGATATAGATATCATTGAGCTCAAAAACCACAACTTTAGTCCTACTTTCTCCAGATTGGATAAGAAAGCGAAGTGAATAGGCTTGGTAGTGAATGTGGAGAAGACGACATCAGACATGTCTTGGCGCCTACGTCACAGGTGCTACTTTGGATTCAGTTGGTAATTAAAAGGTAAAATCCTCTCTCTACAAACAAAGACTAAACCCTACAGGTCTCTTGTCATTCCCGTCCTTCTATATGATACAATGGTCTTGACAATAACAATATCTATTGAGTCGGCACTAGTAGTTTTCTAGAGAAAGGTTTTGCGGGAAATTTATGGATCTTTGCGCTTGGGAATCGGCGAATACTACAGAGGGTGCAATGTTGAGCTCTACAAAATGTACGGCGACATTGACATAGTTCAGCAAATCAAGAGACAGCGGCTTCGCTGGCTAGGTCACGTGGTCCGAATGGATGAGAACACTCAAGCTTTGAAAGTTTTCGTCGCAGTACCCGCCGGTGGAAGCAGAGGTATAGGAAACTCTCCACTCGGTTGGAAAGATCAGGTGGAAAAGGACCTGGTCATACTTGACTCTATTTCCAAGTGGCGTCAAGCAGTGAAAAGATGGAAGGCATGACGCACTGTTCATAACTCAAAAGAACTCAAAGTCAAATGATCCAGACGTCGAGATAATTGGTTTGAAAGTAGCCTAGGAAGTTATCTGTTATAGAGGACATCTAGCAACTTTGATTTTTAGGCATTTTTTAAAACACCGTACGTTTTAAAATTGTATATTGAGGGATTTAATTTATTGACATTCTCTATAGAGGGGCAAGTACTTTAGAGAAAAACTTTTAAAGATGCCAGTTAGGCCAAATTGGAGTCCTTGACTTTCTGGATTGCAGTAAACAATGCCGAGCTCTCTGCTACTGTTGCTGCAGAAAACAGTTGAAACTTTTGATTAAAAATAGTAGCAACAACAACCAACCAATAATTGAAAATTCATATTCGCAGCGAGAAATAGCGTCGAAAGAGACCGGCTTTTCGATTTTAAGTCCACATCAGACACTCTTTTTCATGGAAAACGCTCTCTGAAATCGCAAAATTTGTATATTGGCTTAAAGAACTTTATCACGAACGAATTCTCTTCGTATATTCGAAATGGGTCGGACACGGTGCAAATTAGTCGTGTTCAATAAAGCTCCATTCTTTCGGCGCACAGCGCACCATCAATGGAAACAGTTCATTTACGGACGTTGCTGTGAACGGTACAAGCTTTAGCGATATTTTTATTTTATAAAAAGTAATAAACATTATTATAAAAAAAAAAATTAATATAAAAAGTAAACCGCTGTAGTGCAGTTATTGAAATTTGTTAGCAATTGAAAATTACAAATTCTTTTAGAAGTTTATCACGGCGCATAAAACTAATCACCTCAAACATAAATATTTAGCAATAAAAATTATTTTAAAAAATCTGAATTTATTTATGTAAAAACAAGGTGCATAAAATAACAGCAAAATACTCACATACATACAAACATTTAAATATCTAAAAAAAAACAAAAACAAAAAATTATCGTTAGCAATTGGCCAGCAAGCTGTGACGGGCGTTAAATATTCATACCGGCGTAGTGTAATTAAAACTTTATTAAAGTTCATGAATAATTGGTGCTAATTGAGTGTCTTCTACGGTTCGACGGACGTCTTCTGTGTGCGTGCGCGTGTGTATGTGTATGTGTTGATCTTTGCGTAGTGGCCGTGCTCAATTCGATCTGCAGCTTCTCCAGTGTCGACCTCTTCATTGGCTTGTGTCGAGACTGCCTTTGCCTTTGTGTGTTTTGATAAGACAGATCGCATTGTTATTAATAAAACAGCAAACATACACTGTTACGAGCTCGTTTAATATAAACATACATACATATATATATATATATATATATATTATATACACAAACATATATTATACATGTATGTATGTATATTTGTTTGTGTACTCATTGTACATTCATAATTATAATCAAACATAAAAATTATTAAAAGTGTCAAGAAAGTGAAATTAATAAATGGAATGTTGCGGCCATAAAAAATTTAATGCTTTTTAGTTTAACGATTGAAAAATGATTTGAATCCTTTGAAGATTCGCTTCTAATTTGCATGTGAGTATCAAGTGATGAAATAACGAATTATTAAATAATAATTTTAAAAACATATATATGTACATATGTTAATATTCATATATAGAGGGTTAGCCCTTTTGCGATTTCAATTATAAGCGTGAATAAAAAGAATTTAAAATATTTTCTTTTTCATAAAATTCCATTTTTATTATAGACCCTTGGCATTATATTTTTGTAAAACCCTCCATCCTTCAAATGACCGCCTCGCATATGTTTGCAAGTTTCGCTCCCTTTGAGGTAGTTTTCGACCATTTTTTGATCATTTTGGGTTGGTATCTCAGCCATGACTTGACGAATCTTGGTTTCAAAGTGTTTAAGAGTTAAAGGTTTAACCGCATATACAGCCTTGGCCAAAAATATTAGGCATCCCACTAATTACTTAATTTTTTGTTTTAACAAGTGAAATAATGATGTTTTATTAGTAAAACAGTGAAAATACAATGAATTAGTGATAATAACATTAATATTTACTAGGTCCGCCCTTGGACTTAATAACTTCAGCAATTCTCTTAGGCATGCTACGTACAAGCTTTGCATATTCGTCCTCACTTATTGCGTACCACTCGTTAATTAAGACATTCTTTAAGGCAGTTTCTGATGTTATACTGTGTTCCTTAATCTTGCGTTTTAAAATAGCCCACATGTGTTCAATGGGATTAAGATCTGGAGACTCTGCTGGACAATCTAACAAAACAATGTTGTTAGCTCTAAACCAACGCATCATAGTCGCGGATTCGTGACAAGGAGCATTGTTTTGCTGAAATTTAACGCCGTCTAAATTAGTATCGCCGAAAATGCGTGTTAACGAAGGCAGAAGAACAGCTTCTAATACATTTATGTACTTTTGACCGTCCATGCGACCCACGCAAACGAACATTTCACCGACACCATCAGCAGCCATGCAGCCCCAGATCATAATGCTGCCTCCTCCATGCTTAACACTGGGTACCACGCAATCTGGATGATATTCTTCCCCAACCCGTCGCCTCACGAAAGTCACATCAGGTGTTTCAAATATCTGTAGAAAAGAAAAAAATAATGTTTTCATAAGATTTGTATTATGTCTTCAAAATTGCTCTAGAGTAAGAAGCTATGGCTTTTAATACTTTTAAACGATCTTAACAAAGCTTACCTTGAAGTTTGATTCATCAGACCACAGAACATTCGACCAATCTTTTTCCGTTAAATGTTGGTATCGGAGAGCCCATTCCAAACGATTTTTTCTATTCTTTTTCTGAGAGCCACGGCTTCTTTCGGGCTTTACATCCTTTTAAACCTGCTTCCAGAGTATTTTCGGAGCCAAAAATGGGATAATTTGGCTTATTTACGTATCCCCTAGTGAGAAATGTGTCTCGTCGCTGACGTATATACGGGGCTTTGAATGGTCAGCTGGTTTCAGTTGTTGTATTAGCAGGACTTTATATGGATCCAGGTGTAAAGCCAAGAAGTACGAAATACGCCATATTGTTCCGTAAGACAGGCCCAGCTCTTGACAACGTCGAAAAATAGACACATTCGGGTCTTCGACACACAGGCCTTACAACACCTTCAAATTTTGTTTTTAAATTTTACCAATTTCTGCAGCAGTTGGACGATTATGTGCACCATAATCTCTTCCTAAAGCCCGAAGCGTGGCCACGTTTGGATCACCGAATATTCTCTTCTAAGTCGGAAATCGTCTTAGGCTTACCTGTGTAAACAAGCGACTTCACATAACCCCACAAAAGATAGTGCTGCGGTGTTAAATTGCTCGATCTTGGAGGTCGACAACGCGAGATAATGCGCACACAAAAGAGCTTCCTTCAATAAATTGATTGCTTCCTTGGCTGTACGGCATGTAGCGCCGTCCGTGTTAAAACTAAAGGTCGGCCACATCAACATCCTCTAATTAAGGCCCGAAAAAGACTCATTGATTGTAGCATTATGGCTGACGAAATATGGACCAATAATATTCTCTAGCACACCAAACAGTGTCTTTTTGAAGCTTTAATGGCGCCAGAGCAGTGACTTGTGGATTATCATCACTCCAAATGCGACCATTTTCTTTATTAACGTACCCATTCAACCAAAATTGAGCTTCATGGCTGAACAAAATTTTTTTGTGAAAATCGATATCTTGTTTTGTGTCTATTCACCGAACGTGAGATGCGCTTAATGGCCGTTTGTCTTAAATTCTTGCACGAGTTGGATTTTGTAAGCCCACAAACCAAGATCACACCACAAAAACTTCCATAAAGTCGATGAGCACAGCTCCGATTGTTGTACGCAATGTTCGGATGGACTCATTTGGGTCTTCTTCGATACTTTGCTCTACAACAGCAGTAGCGTATCCGGCGTCTCTAAGGATGCGCAATATCCACTAGAGTAAACATGGTTGCTCCCGACACTGCTGCAGGATGCAGCGCGTGATGCTTCGCGTGAACCGAACCATTATTTTGGTAATAAATTCGCACGATTTGCAAACGTTGCTCTGGAGAAAGTCTGTTCATTATGAAATGCCAAACCAAATTGACTATAAAGCAAATAACGGCTGTCAAAAAAGACCTTCTGCCTTCTTTGTCGGCTTTTTTTTATCGATTGTCAAAATTATTTATGCAACTCTCTAATATACTCGTATATATAATATAATTGGCCATTTTCCTCCTCCATTTTGTGGTTTTGCATCTTTATGTTTTTCTAAGAAATAGAGGGACCTACAGCTTAGCTTTAATTTCATGTCCGAAAAACACTCGGAGGGGTTGACACTCCCTACCGAAGGCCGGCCTATGGCAGTACCTAATGCTAACCACTCGCCTACTCTCCGAAGACATAAGCTAACCTATTCCTGTTCCAGTCGAGTGGTACTGCTGCGATGTACGCAAAATGGCTAGTTGGGCCAGATCCTCCGTCCTGGGTACTTACATACGTTTTAACGCCACAGCTGCTGTACCTTTGTAAAAAATCCTTATTCACATTATTTACGGACCCTGGTCCTACCAATACACCCTACTCCTTGTACAGTACCTTGTTGTTTGCTAACTTTGACGGCACTTTATGGCAGAAGAACCGCCAAAACTCTGGCTGCGGGGACGTTAATATGAAAGTATTCATGCCTGAAGTATTCGTATTCACCACATTTGTTGCCCTGTGACTTTTCTTGTTCGCCATTAATACTTTTTTCGACTGCTGAAAATCTCCGACCATGATACATACGAAGCCCGAGGGATGTAAAAATTTTTATATATTATTTTTTTAACACAACTCTTATGTACATACGAGTATATACCTATGTAGGTATGTACAAAAGTCTCTTCAGTCATAAAACTACTTTCACGTAAAATTCCAAGTGAAATGATCGAATGTCCTGTGTGATCGTGTTGCAATTAGGCAGCATTCAGTAAACTTTATAAAACAAATGTTCAACCACCTTTGTAACAGCGTTAATGTTTATATTCATTTAGTTATAGCAACAAACATTGCAATTGGATATTCTGGGGATTCCCCAAAGGTTAGATATATGTATGTACATATGTAAGTAAATAAAAAGAGATAAAAAGTTGTGATAAGATTTAATATTGGTATAGTAAAAAGTATTCCATTATATTTCCAATAGATGGTGATATTTATCTGTATCTCGCGTTGAATACGTCCGATCGGGTTTGGTTGAGATGGCGTTAGAAAGATGCGTCAAAGATGAACAGTAGCAAAGTGAAAATACGCTATATTTTACAGTTTTTCTTTGATAAGGGTGAAAACGCAAGCCAGGTGGCTGAATAGCGTTTAAAGTCCTGATCATGTCAATCATGCACAATTTCATTCCGGTAATTTTGATGTAAAAGATGCTTCACGGACTGGAAAGTCAATTGTCGAAAATAGTGATAAAATGATGGACATTGTCCGACTGTCATGTGAGCACTGTTTCGATGCCCAAGATCTAAGGATTGCACAAAAAACCCTTTGAATCCATTTGAATAAGGGTGGATACGAAAAGAACAAATTAAACCATTCAATTTTATGCAAAAATAATGGATTTCTTTTTACTGTACCTAAAATTAATTTTAAATAATCATTTAAATGAATGTTTGACACTTCTGTACCTTTCTGGATTCGATCATTGAAGAGCTTTTCTTAACTACATTCCCAGATTAATTAATCATTTGCGATCCAATTAAAGCGTAATCAAAAATTGTCATTAAATCTTATGTCTCTCTTTTGTTGTTTTTGTAGTCAAAATTCCCATTGTTTCAAATATCCGCTTCAAGTGATAAGACAGCGATAATATAATTCATAGAATTTTTATTCAAGACAAAACTCAGACATGTTCTGTGTATTATTTCGTAATTTGGAAAAAAGTAAAGGAAAGAAAAAATCCGCACATTACCTGCACTTAGATTATATTAATTTAATAATTCTGAGAATTTTTATCAGGCCAATGTGCTAGGCTGAGTTAAGAGAGTTCAAGCACCAGCACGTTGTATTCTCTCACATCTGTAGACCGAAGTAAATATCCTTACAAAATTTCTGTATTTCATATTAAAATGTATAAAATTGTAAGATTGTACTTAGATTAAATTGTACGTATGGGTGCCCTCAAGTTAAGACGTTGAAACCCATTGATATTTAAGCCACCAGTTGTTGGTCTGGGCATTAGAAGGTAGTGTGCAGTTGTTGGTCTGAGCATTAGAAGGTAGCGTGACTTCAAGCCGAAAATATTAAAACCGAGTTAATCGTAGTTAAGACTGGAATTGATATGAGTCGATGCCGCTACTAATTAGAACGACCAGCGCACTTAGACATGAAGGCCCCTTGTTAAACCGCTGCGATGTACTTCTCACCTTCTCCGATGTAAGAACCATTTTGCGTGCTTCATAAACGAAGCAATACTGTCTTTACCAGCATTCGTTACGTTAGCCAGACAATCAAAGAAGACATATCCTAAGTATTTACGGCGTATAGCTGAATATTGACAGAGTCAGTGCTTGACAAACACTTCCTCCTCTTCATCTCTGCAGCTTCGATAAAAATCATTCGAAAAGTGTCCCATTCCCCTAGCCTGAAGTCCCATTAAACTTGTTCTTTTAATGATGAAACGGTCTAGGGAGATTAGATTCTTTGATCTTTTAACGTCTAACACAAGCCAAAGCTGTCTAGTCACTTTACAAGTTCTTTCGTTACTTAGTGAAAACCAGCTTCAGCATGAGTGTGGCCGAGGTACGTCCACGCTTAAAATTTATTGTAATTAAAGTGGTACCTCCTCTCGGTAGCTCATCCGTCACACGGTTACCTGGTTTGTTCTTATGACGGGGCACACCTACCAGGGTTGTGTTGCATCAAGGCCGGAGTTTCTTCAAAGCGCTTCTGCATTTTAGCGCCACTTTTGATGTGGTGTTATAGCATTGAAGAGATCTTACGGCAGCAGGCTTACCGAGTATATGGTCATTGGTTTGTAACCACAGATCCAAACAACTATGCTACGGTTGAGAGCCTTGATAAGTGAATTCCGCAGCCTACCCTTTTATCGTGTTTAGAACCATCCGTGAAGATGGCGTACCTTGTTTAACGATATCTCCAAGGCTGAGCCGCATCCAGTCTAATCGCTTTGAACTCGCTAGAAGTTTGCCGTACAGATCCAGGGGAGACAAATTAAGAAGAGTTTCCAGGGCTATTTATGGAGTCGACGATAGAGCTTTCGAACTAAGAATAACTGCCGTCTGCTGAACTCTGTGCAGTTTGCTCCTGAAAGTGGGTGTCTTTTAGTGTTTTAAAGCTAAGCAGCCTTGGAATTCGATTAATAAAAAAGGAACGGTATCTATGTTCTTTTTATGAGTAAGGTTCTATCTCCTCATGACAAAAAAATCATAGGAAATCCACATAATTAAAAGCACTAAAAGACAGGGAGGGACAGGATAGAGCAAATCGTACAACTTAGATTTTTATGAATCTTTTGAAGTGACTTACAATTTTAAGCTATCTTCGAAGTGTAAATAAATTTTTAAACCGTCATTTAAATGTTAGAAACATACTCAGAGACATTGACTTTCCTGTCGAGATGCGAATAAATTTGGCAAAAACTATTTATATTTAATTCTGGCCATGGGTCGAGCCCAAGTTAGTTTTTATTGTCTTTCAGCAAGTCATATTACATCTGGGTATTGAGGGATGCTTTCAGGGAGATGTGAATTATAGACTGCAGAAGAATATGTACCTTAAAGTGTGCAGTGGCATTAAAGCAGGGGTGTTTTCTGAAAAAATCAACATCATTTTCTCATTCCGTCCACTAAAACTGCTCCTGAAAAATCAGAAATGGAAATAATTTTTTTTGTGAAAAAGTTCACTGCGCTGCAGATCGTTCTTAGAAGCCATTCCATTCAATGAATTAGGGGACAGCATGATATGACGAATGAAGATGAAAATTGTATAAGCCACTGAGCGCACAATTCTCAAATCGATCAACAAAAATGCATGCTTTCATGTAATCCGCTTAACCTAAGTATACCTTGTGGAAAGGAAAGTGAAAAGCGACCAATGCTAGGAACTATATCTGAAAAACGTGAATGGAGTTGAATTATTATAGAAATCATATTGTAGTCGGACCTCCAGCTCATCTGGGGATGCCAGTCTACATCTCATGTCCCACTTACTTCTTCTTCTTGCCCCAATGATTCCTTCTACTTGTATCCATTTGTCGAAATTTAGAGATACCAAGTTCATTTTCTCATGGTCCTTCCAACGCAGTGGAAGTCTTCCTTCACTCTTGCGAGTAGTGTATCGAAAACTTTTAGAACGGAAGTGTTTTCGTCCATCCAAAAACGATAGGTCATGTTGATAAATGTTGTTGTTGTCCTTCTGCTTCTGCTCCTTAAAATAGGACGGAAGTGATGGATGAATTGTAGAGTTAGGTCTTTGTTCATCTAGAGGGGACTTTAATTTTCAATTGCCTACCCAGTTCACAGTCGTACCTGTTGGTGTTTATGCTGGTTCTGGGATAGACGAAATCGTTTACAACTTCAAAGTGACGCGGGTAGGTAGGTAAGTAAGACTGCAGGCGAAGAAATGTAGGGCTACGGGTACAAGGGCCAATTCCATTTTGCGTGCCCTCCAGTACTGTAGATGTGAGTCTAAATATGCTTTTGGACCTGTTGAATGGGACATTTGATTGTTTTTTTTTGTACTTGGACTAAATCTGCTAAGCTTTCTTACAGTTAGATATAGATTTCCATCTGTTCTGTGCGCTTTGTTCGAATTGTAGGTCAAGCTCCCTTCTGATCGTTCCTAGCGGACATGGTATCAATTCCGTTTACGGATCGATGTAACTCCTGACTTAGCTTTTTCCGATTTTTCGTTACCGAAAATCTTCATATGTCCGGGAACCCATATTAAGGAGATGACGAGTTAAGCTGTCGTCGACTTTAAAGCCTTCCCACAAGTGTTGACATTGTTTAAATTAATCATTGTTGGCGATTAGGACATCAGTGCCTACTAACTATCCAGGTACATAGTTGCCTACTTTATCCTTTCTTTTTTGTTCATTAGAGCTCTACAGGCCTTTTTCTATACCTAATACTTCCGCTTAGAAGATAGAATTGGGTGGACGAGAAGCATGGCCAAATTCCAGATCTTCGGGGAATATTGTATCCATCAGTGTAAACTAAGATGGGTATTTTCACCTTGAATTAACTATTGAAATCTAACCTTGGGCGGATATAAACTGAATTTCTTAAAGGTGTTCTGAGTTGTAACGTGGGAGTGAAGATACAAATGCGCTGACTGTTCTTTTGATTACAGGAGATATTTCGTCCCAATGACTGCCCAACTTAAATACAAGACAGAATGGGCAGGAAGCCTGAACTTGCTTTATCTGTTATATAGCTGTACCCAGAAGAAGCTCTCTTTATTATACATTTCATGAACATGAAATAGAGTGTAAAATTTGGTCCGAGGTATGCAAGACACAGAAGGAGATGAGATGATGTTAAGACCCATCAAAAATTATACCGATCGGGTCGGAATGACGAGTTGAGTTTATTCAACCAAGTCAGTGTGTTTGTACGCAAACTAGCCCAGTTTTTGAAATATTTCCAACAAAATGGGTATACACATGCGCTGGTATATTTAAACGATCATTTTTCGGAATCGGCCAGATCGGACTACTATAGCATATAATTATGTTTATGATCGATTTTTCAAATTTGATATTTTTGGTCATAAATTTGTCAAAAACGCATCTAAAAGCGTGATATTTGGTATTCCGCATACATATGATGAATTAGACGTTGGCGCTGAAAATCATCGAAATCGGCTGACTATAACATATAGCTCCCATACAACGGATTTCTTCGAAAATGAGTTTTTAGGTTAAAACTCCCACAAAAAAGCAACTAAGAGTATGAAATGTGGTATTATAGATTTGTATCTACAAATAAACATTGTGACCGAAAAACATTGAAATCGGAGAACTATATCACATAGCTCCCATACAACCGATTTCTTCGAAAATGAGTTTTTGGGTCATAAATTTGTCAAAAACGCATCTAAAAGCGTAATATTTATTATTCTGCATACATATGATGTATTAGACATTGGCGCTGAAAAGGATCGAAATCGGCTGACTATAACATATAGCTCCCATACAACCGATTTCTTCGAAAATAAGTTTTTGGGTCATAAATTTGTCAAACAAACAATCTAAGAGCGTTGATTTTGATATTCTACACATATGAGTATATGATCAATTAGATATTGGTGCTGAAAATTATTGAAATCGTAGGACTATATCATATAGCCCCCATACAACCGATTTAATTTAATCCTAAAATGAAATACCATAAATTTGATATGATCATGAAAGGTATAAAGATTTCGGCATGGCCGAAGACAGTCCTGTTTTTTGTTTGTTTTTGATTTTGAATATTCAGTGTGAGTTGTGTGAAACATGCAGTATGAGTATACATACATATATAAATTGTAAGTTCGATCTGCTTTCACTCAATTTGTTGCCTCATCAAATGATTAAAGTGCTCTGGTATATGTATGTACATATATGCTTTGCGATTATACGCATTTTTCGCAAAATTTGGCAATTTCGAAATTCGCCAACCGCAGCGCTGCCAGCGCCATCCCAGATAAACACTCGTAATTCAAATCATTTTTACTATTAAACAAATACACAATAAAAAGTAATACTTAAAGTAAGCACGCGATTTTGTTTATTTCCTTTCGTTTGGGTATTTACCATAATTGTTGTTTCGTTTCACTCGGATGTTGTAGTTGTTATTTTTGTTGTTTATTGATCGCTTTTTTCTTGCTATTCACGCTCTAATCTCAAATGATCTGTTGAATTTATTTATGAACTGAAAGTAACGTATATGTATGTACCCACAATTACTAGTATGTGCATGTAGGTATGTACGAGTATGTATGTATGCATGTGTACTTTACAAAAACAAAAAGAAAAAATATGAAGAAATGCCTTAGCAGAATTGAATATTCACATTTAATTTGTGATCAATTTTTTTAATTTTTTTGTTCATGCCAATTCTCTTGGTAATGAGTGTGCATGTGTATGTGTGTGTGTGTGTATGCGTATGTTTTGTTAAGCAGGCGCCAGGTTCTGACAGCATCAAATACATCATTTTATTAATAAAATGTACAAGCACATTTAGTAAAATATACAATTATACATACACGTGTATGTGCGAGGGGGTTAACAAAAGTTCGGTAAGTTGACCAGTAAAACCAAACAAAAAAAATCCTTTTGTATTTATTCGTACTCTTTGTCCTTTTTTATCATCTCTACATAATCGCCATTGATTTCAATGCATTTCTTAAGCCTATAGATCCACTTCTGAAAAAGTTCTTCGAAATCTTGCTTTTTAAGTTAATCAAGTTCAGCATTAACCGCCTTAATTACCAGAAATCACAAGGTGCTGTATCCGGGGAACATGGTGCTGGATGTATTTCTTCGGTCCCAGAGATCGCAATAAAATTTCTCGATATTTCAGCAGTGTGGGATGGCGCGTTGTCATGATGGAAAAGGTAGCGTCGCAAATCCTCTTTCGTCCTATTTTCCAACAAATTTTTTAAAACTTTTGTTAAGCACTCTTCGGTGTACCATTTTGCAGTTACCGCCTGAACCTTTTCTAGTGGAATAGCAGCTACGTTTTTAGATCGGGTGAAGTAAACTGACATCATTACTTTTGCTGCTGATTTTTGTTGCTTAGATTTTACGGGTGGATTTCCACCTTTGAGCTGTTTGGTTTCTGGATCGTACTTATAGAACCAAGATTCGTCACCAGTAAGGATTTTACTAAAGTTCCTAGGTTGACCATTTTCGAATTAGTTTAGGAAAAATTTAGAGAAATTCACTCGAGCCTCTTTTTTGGCCTTATATACCCGTCGAGCAGATTTCTTCATGTATCCCAGATGACTACTTAATGTTCACGATACAGCCGAGGCATTCAAGCCCAACCCGTTAGCAATCATTTCTTGTGTCAATCGTGGGTCTTCGTCAATTCATATGAGCTTAAGTGACGTCATCAGTGGAAGATTTTGGTCGACCTTCTCGGGGTTCGTCTTCTACGGAAAAATACCCAGTCTGGAATCTTCGGAACCATTTAGAAATATTCTTTATAGACGGTGCAATTGTTCCATACGCAAGTTGGCATTCACTGAATATGGGTATTGGCTGTAAATTACGCCGAAACCCGAAGAGAATCTCATGGCGAATTTTTGTTTATGTTGGTGGTGGAATTTCGTCTGACCCATCCTCAGATATCTTGTGTTAGCCGATCGTTCTAAAATTTGAAAGGAAGACTAATAAAGTAATTGCAAACGATTTGGTATTTTTAGATTTAAAAAAAATTAAATTGAAAGTCACCAACTGACCGAACTTTTGTTAATCCCCTCATATGTATGTATGAATTAACATGCTTACATACATATATGTACATCCATTATTTGCACATAAAAAATTAATAAACATTTTGATAGCCATATCTATTTAGTTATGAAATATGGACATGCTTACACGTATGCATACATACATCACTACGTATGCCCATACATAGACACATACGTGTATACAAAAGCAGCACAAAATTTACATGCGTTTTCAGTCACTTGTAAGACAAATTTTGAATTATAATTTTTTTTTTGTAAACCGCCTAACTCTAGTTTTGATCGAATTGAGCTGTTATCACCAACGCATTTGGCGCCTCAAAATATTGATAATTAAAAACGTCACCGCAGTTTTTCCCCCTGGATGGTGTTGATACTCTTACGTACATATTTCGTACAGCACTAATCCAATTTTGTAGAACTAACACGTGTTTGGAAGTTCAAGTATCAAGCAATATTTTTCATGAAGACAGTTCTTTAAGCCGTCATTCGTCTGAAAAGTTTTTTTTTTTATTTAAAATGAGTGACATTTCCGAAGAATTACATTACGTGATGATTTTTTGGTACGAAACAAGAAAGACCTTTCATAACCAATTCAAATTTATGGTATTTAATTTTAAGATTAAATATCAAATGATTATTTCTACATATATATATATATATACGTGTATAGATTACGAAATTTCATGCTCTTAAATGATTTTTGACGGATTTATGGCCTAAAATCTAAAATCTGTTGTCCAATCTGTATGGCTCTTCTGTGTACCAAGTTTGGTACAAACAGACGGACAGAGGGAAATGGCTGAATCAACTCAGCTCGTCGTTCTGATCCGGTCGGGCCAAATTTTGATGGGTCTATCTCCTTTTCTGCTGGTATTACATACTTGGGACTGGGACAAAGGCCGGTAACCCTCCACAAACGACTTTGATGCATGAATTGACGGCGAACAAGATTTTGAACTGCAACAAAAACGTCCAGAGGTGATCACTAGAAAAGGTCTTACGAGGAGGCAATTTAATGTTTGTGGAATTAGAGAGTTGTAGGAAGATAATTCGGCTCATTATGACTCATAATTAATATAAATACGAAGTTTAAATGTTTCTTCGAGCTATCATCATCCAAGCGACATAATCGGGAGTGAAACTTGAAATATGGACAAAATAGAATATCATGCCGCTGTACAGTTTCTTACCAAGCAAGGAAAATTGCTTATGAGAATAATGAATGAGATGTCATTGGTTTACGGCGACTCATGGTCGGGACAAGCCATGATTTACAAGTGGCATAGTTTATTTAAACAAGGAAGGGAATCCGTTAAAGACAACGAAGGTGACCACATGCCATAACTAATACAAAAACTTTAAAAAATTATCCTTAACGAGTCTCGATTAAAGAAGAAACCACTCCCAGAAATGGCTGGAGTATTCGATACAACCATTTTTAAAATCCTCCATGATCATCTCGTCCAGACTAAGTTCAGCGCAAGATAGGTGTCGAGTATGCCCTCGCCGCCGCAAAAACAACCGCTCGTAGAGTGTTCACGCGCATTTTTGGATATCTCTAATGAAGAGCAGGATAGTGTATAGAGTTGAATTGTTACTAGAGACGAAGTTTGGGTTCATCATTATATAAAAAACGCACGGCACCTTGCTTTAAGGTGCCAAAGTCAACTAGGAAGCTCATGGCAACGGTCTTTTGGTACTCGAAAGGAATACTATTGTTTGATTGTATAGATAAAGGTGTTTCTATAGGTGAAGGAAACTGCGCTTTAATATTAGAGTGATTAAATGAAGTCATTAAAGAGAACATACGGGGAAAATTAACGAAACGTGTGCTGCTTTTACATGACAATGCTTCCGCCCATAAGAGCCGATTTACATTGGTTGATCCGCTTAAGGTGGGCTTAGATTTTTTAAATCATCAATTCTGCAGTTCAGCTCTTGCTCTGAGTGATTATAACCTGTTTCACTGATGATGAAGCTGAGGAGGCAGGTTCGACGTATTTTGAAAAAACATAAAAAAAAACATTTTTTATGTGGGTATATAAGTTAATTGAAATATCTGAAAAATGCATATATGATATATTGAAAGGGAAGAATAATTAGGTTTTTATTTCCACCCTTTATCATCCATAAAACCGAATTTAAAATCGCTCCTGTTTCATCATGGCAACGCCAGACCACAAATTTGACGGAGCTTGGTTGGAAAGTTTTGATGCCTTCACCATATGGTCCGAACCTTACATCATTTGACTTCCATTTGTATTTGCAAAGCTCTCTTTGTGGTAAAAATTAACTGACCAAAGAGCTGCTGATGGACTACTGAAGCTGTCCGAAAAATTGGCAAAAGTTCATAGATAGATGTGGTCAATGCGAGCATGTAGTTGGTTAAAATTTATTTTCAATAAAGAATTTTTTTCTTTCGAAAACTCACAGAAAAAACAGCGCAGACTTTTTTACACCTTTTTTATTTTTTTATTTTTTATTTTTTTTGATACCGTTACTTCCCTAATGTTGTTTTTCGAAATAGTCAAGTAATTGTTTGATTTGTGGCTAATTTTTACACTGATTCATATCAATCAGGCGTCGACAGCGATAATTTATAATCAACATGTACATACATACATATGTACATACATATAGGTATATGTATGATTGTTTAACTCTCTCTCATGTGTAATTCAATTAGAAACAATGCTTTATGATTTTTTTTATCGCATTTGATAAACAATAATATACAATATTTAGAATTCTAAGAATGTCTTTAGTTTTTTATAATATTTATTTTAAATTCTATATTTTCTACAACTTCAAAGTGAGTCTATTTTGCTAAGAATTTTGAAAGGTTGGGCTTGCTTAATTTTAACTATTAAGAAAGTACACATTTAAATTATATTTACCATAAATACATATAAATTCATACTTATATACATATGTATGTAGATATGTATGTATATATATTTTGCGCATATTTCAATGACTCAAAAGAATTTTAGTATTTAAAAGAATTCACGTTTTATCAATCTGATATTGATAGAGTCGTAAGAAATATTTATAGTAATTGAATTTTGATAACAGTCAATCAAACTTTAAGTACTTAAGTACTTAAGTACATACATACACGTATGTATACCTATATTTATTTAGAGCAACAGTGCAATAATTAAGTTCCCAGATGCTCTTTATTTTTTCTTTATTTCCTTTAATTTTATTTTAGTAAAAAGATCGAAATAAAATAAAATATAATATTGCATAATAAAATAAAAGAACATAAAATATCTTTTATTTTATTATACAATATTATATTTTATTTTATTTCGAACCTTTTATTTTAATTTAATATATATATTTTTTAGTTTTATTTTATTTACCTTTCTTATATTTTAATTTATTTTATTTTCTATTTTATATTATTTATTTTTATTTGTTTTACTTTGCTTTATTTTATTTCATTTTGTCGAATTGGATCAACAAAATTATCGCCGGCTGTGGGTTGGTTGGGTTTATTTCCCACGATGTGGTTATTGTTGTTGTTGAGTGTTTGCTAAATACTTCTTTTCACTGCATTCAAACCCAGTTTTCTTTCAAAACTGAAAATTTAAAGCTTATGTTGGCGCTATTTGGTATTTTTGCGTATAAGAGAACAATATTCGCCTTGAGGACAATGCAGGGACGTGTTTATTGGACATAAGCACATTTCATTACATATTTTTTAATTTATTTTTACTTTTGTTTAAATTTATTATACAATATAATATTTCCTTTATTATGTATATTTTTTATTCTCTTTTCTTTGATTTTAACTAATTTTTTATTTATTTTAATAATATACATATATAATTGGCGTTTCATTTTCGGCACCTCCTCCAATTTGTGGTGTGCTTTTTAATGTTCTCCAGCAAATGGGCGGGACTTATAGCTTTTTTTAAGCTTTAATTCAAAGTCAGAAATCCACAAGGAAGGCTTGACATTCCCTGCCAAGGAGTGATCGTGATGATCGATGTTTATCGAATCAGCACTCGAACTCTGAACGCCTTCAGAATGGCAGTACGCAATGATGTACTTTATTTACCATAGTTAATATTATCCCGTTTATGTCAAATATGCACCCTTTTGCTCGATAACTTTTTGTTATTTCGAAAGTCTCTCTCATATAAACCTTTCACCCGCTTAGCAATACATTAGAGCAATCGATTTCTACATACTCTTTCAGCAGTCAAATCATTCGCCAAAGACAGAAACATATAGTAATCACATAGTGCGAGGTCCGGACAATAAGATGGATGCATGAGAACCTCCCAACCAAGCTCTCAGAGTTTCTAGCGAGTCACTATCGATGTGTGTAGTCTGGTGTTGTCCTGATGAAACACAATTCCCATCCTGCGATTGCTTTCAGTACAGGTCCGAATTAAGAGTTTGACCGCAGGATAGTAGCTCTTCCCCTATCTTCCTGGTCTTCAATCTTGGCTTGTGCCGGCTAACTGCCCCTCGACCACAACCAATTTCGTTTGATGTTGCTGAAAGTGATCCACCTTTCGTCACCAGTCACCAACTGCTTCAGAAATGGGTCGATTTTTATACGTTTCAGAAGGGATTCACAGATGGAAATTCAGTCCTTGAGGTATTTTCTCGCTAACTCATACAACACCCATACATGGTGTGTCTTTGTGTATCCAGCCTTTTTTTCAAGTGGTTCCACACTGTTTTTGTGCAGTGTTTAACTCCTGGGCAATCGAAACGGGGCTCGCATGAAGGACATCTTCGACAATTTCCATTATTTGGAGGGTAATTTACATCAAAACTACCGAACGGAAATCGACGAAACTAAAATTGTGCATGACTGACTGTTACAGTATCAAGACCATGAACAAGGTTCATATTTTCAGCTGCCTGATTTGCGTTTTCGCCTTTATCGAAGAAAAATTGTAGAATATAGCGTTTGCTATTGTCCATCTTCGAAATGCGGTACAACACTAATGTGTTAAGTGATCAACACTTCTCCGGTGTTTTTAGTGCAAAATTTTATCTTTCTAACGTCATTTAGCGTAATCCAATCGCACTTATAGAACATGAGATACCGATCACTAAAGCAAACTATTTACAAAAATAATGGATGACTTTTTTGTTTATATTAAATTATTATATTATATTTTATTAAATTAAATTATTATATTATATTTTATTGTATTCTTGACTTTATTTCATTTCTATTTTATTTAATTTCCTTTTTTATTTAAAAGGACATCAGTGGTTAGAAGAAGAAGAAGAAAGAAATAGAAATTGTGTAGATCTGTAGGAAAAATAATTCTTTATTCTCTATGTGGTTGATGTGGTTGACTGTACATCCCACACTCCCATACACTCATACAAATTTATGTATACGTGTATGTAATTATATCAATATTCCTTCTTTTTACGCATACATTTTAACTTTCTCTTTATGCGGTGATTTTCTTTTATTTTAATTCGTATTTGATTATTTTCATTTAATTTTTGAATTAACAACTCGCCCAAAAGATGTTTTCTGCGTCGTACAATATTTTAGAATTCATGGGTTTCGTTGTTTGTGAGAGTCAATATGTATTGTCTTTATGTATGTATGTATGTATGTATGTACATATGTAAGTATATAAATATATTGCCACTTCATCAACCATTTGGCTGTGCCTTTGCTGCTGTCGATTGGTTTTTACTTATATATGCATGCACATATGTATGTTCATACATACACGTACATACTAGTACATACATACGTCTTCCTTGTACTACACACTCAAACAAACGAACCGATAAACGGACAACAAAACCAATATAAAGGGTTTTCCAATAATGAATTTCAAACAATCGAAACAAAATCGTTGATTTATCGCCGCAGAGATGTACATTAACCAGATTTGAAATCTACCAGCTTCTGGTCTTTGTTGAGCTAATCGACCACGTAGGTTTGAGCGTAATGCTTTCGATATGCGGTTATGTGGATGACACGAGAAGTAAATAGCTGTACTAGGCCTGAGAGTCTGTTCAGTCAGCATCAGTCTGTTAACTTTCTTGCGGATCCGATCGATGTTTTTATCGGCCTTCAGGACAATATCTTCATTTTTAGAGCGGTTCACGGTAACCTCGAACAATGATTGTTTGTACTTGAAATTCTGACCATGGGAGCTTACAGAAAGCATTACAAGATTAAAGGTCACGCCGTTAGTTCTGCTTTCTCCAGAATGGATAAGGAAGCATGGTTATGGTAAAGAACGAGGCAAGATGAAATTTCTCTTTTCAGCTAACAAATCCCTTCTCAAAGTACATCTCTCAAACTAAATAGACCAAATTGTTCAAGAAGTGAGTGCGCTGACTTTAGGTACGATGACCGAAGCTTGATTAATTCTGTTATGCCAGAAACTGTTATCACAGACATAAATATTTCAAGCCCCAGAGAAGTCGAACAACCACAACCCATTTGAGGAGGTTTCGCCATAAAAACTGAATTGTTTTTTGCCCACACTGGTGCATTATGGGCGCTCATGGACATTGTCTTTGGACACTTGCGGTATGCGAAAAGTTGTCTGTCCACCGGGGTAAATGATAGGAGTTGTTGAGTCAAGTCTTTTTCCTACCCCAAATCGAATACGAAATGTCGCTGACTCCCTAAATACATCGGTATCCTCTGCGACGAACACTTCATATTGAATTAATTTGAATTTTCATATGACACGTGCAGCCTAACTTAACCTATGTGACCTCTATAGTAAATACCTACATATAACAAGGACCTGTTCTTGGACGCCGACGATCAACTAAAACATTAACCAGCTGGTATCTTCTTAGTTAATGGATCGGACTTTTTAGGCGTATGCCTTCAAATTACAGTTTGCCGAGCTCTTACTACCATTGGTTTTGGCACTTATGTGTTGGATTTAAAACTCAGCGTACAACTCCGGTCGCGGTAGCCGAGTGGTTAGCATTACGTACTGTCATTCGGAAGGCTCTGGTTCAAATCCCGATGCCACCAACATCCAAAAGTTATGGAAAATTAATTTAAATAAAAAATTAAGTTAAATTTTCTAATTGCGGTCACTCCTCGGCAGGGAAACCATCAGCCTTTCGGAGGCGGCTTAGTATAAACTGTAGGTCCCTCAATTTGTTGGAAAAACATCAAGACGCAAAAACCACAAATTGGAGGAGGAGCTCGGCCGAAAATCGCTTCAGCGGTTACAAAGGGCCAATTATATATATGTACAACTCTTTAAATATATTTAGTTGTGAGTCACTTTCATGCAGACCGACACTCGCTCGTAGCCGCATCTCTGCTGAATAGGCGGTGGAATATGCCGACGTGGCTTGCCTAAAACTACCTCTCTTGTAGCCAACTCCTGACTTTGATCCAAGGACATAAGATCAAGAATTGAGTATAGCCTAGCAGCTCCACACCCTGAGGCGGGAATACATCCTCCCACGCCCTTTGAACATTGTCTATCACCGCAAGATAGTTGAGTGGTTAGCAATGCGTATTGTCTTCCGGAAGGCCAGGGTTCGAGTCCTGATCCGACCAATGTTCAAAAATTATAGAACATTTATTTAAAAAAAATTCGAGTTAATTTCCCAATGAAGTCCCCCCTCGCTAGGGACTGTCAACAACGACGAGTCTATTCTGACATGAAATGAGAAGCCCCTCATAAAAGACATCAGCCGTTCGGAGGAGGCTTAGATTAAAATGTAGAACACTCCATTTGTTGGAAAAAATGTCAAGACGCATACCACAAATTGGAGGAGGGCCTCGACGGAAAATCGTCTATTATATTACTATATACATATAGGTATGTATATAAAATGACCATATAATGCAAATAATAGACAGATGTCTAATACTCAATTCAAATCGTAAACTTTTTTACTCTTCTTCTTCGATTATAGCGGAATCAACAATTGCTTGATTTGATTTGATTTTTCCGTTCACTGTTTGACATCAGTTCAAAATACGAAGTAAAACCAGAACGCTCTCCACCTGATCCATCCAACTGAGTGGAGACCTTCTACTTTCTCTATTTCCACCAGTGGGTACTGCATCGAATACCTTCATTCGGACGAAATGACATAGCCGGAGTACTATGCGCCGTCCCTTCATTCGCAAAACTTTGCTCTCGAAGACCCTCAGGGTCGACTCAGCGGATGTCGACGTCGTCCATGCTTCTGCGCAATATAGCTGGTCGGGAATGAATGAGAGAGCGGACCTTACTTTTCAAATGCCTACTCAGTCAAAACTTCCTTACTTCAAATACTTAAAAGTCAAGTCGCAGTTTGCCAACTCCATTTTAACCCATCGCAAATACATTTGGGAAACCCATTACCTACCAGGCACATTCGTGTGTATATATGTACATATGTACGTATCTACGTACACATGTTCCACGCTGTCTTTGTGCGCACGTTCTGAGGTGCGAGTTTTGCCGCAACTTGGAACACCATCGTGCAACAACAATAAAAACAACAAGACAGCCGCACTATTAACGCATAAGTACATAAGTGCGGAGTTTTATTTAATTTATTTTTTTTTTAAATTGTTTTTTATTTTTTTCTTTCTCTTTTTTTTAATGCGTTTTTATTGTTCTTTTACATTATTCTACCTTTTGAATTTTTTGTTTTGTTTTGATTTTGATTTTGTGCCGTTTTTGTATCTCTCTCCAACACACACACACTCACTTATATGTACATATGTATATTACTGGCTAGCAGGCTGGCAGGCTGGCCGGCTGCCGGTTCGACCAAAGTCATTGCGACGACGATCATTGTGCATTTGTAAGTTTGAATGGGGACCCACTTCAAAGATACAAAAAGATAAATTTCGAAGTACTTGGACGGGGTTTTGTTCCACACCGCAGGTTGCCGCCAATAACAGCAGCAACAACAATAGCAATAACAATAACAAATATAATAGCAACGAACTGGCTATCAAGCCAACCAGCCAGCCAGCCAGCCAGCCAGCCGTCAGTCGACAAACGGAGCTATGGGCTAACTAACTATAAGGCAGCTGTTGTTTGATGTTGGTCGAATTGCATATACCTACACATGTGTGTACGTGTATGTATGCATGTGTGCCCCCGCTGGTTGCTGAGACTTTTACTGGTGTTGCTGCTCCTGTTGTGCTGCCAACAAGCGAACAGGCAGCCAAGCAGGCAGTCAGGCTGGCGAGTAAAGCCATTATTTTCTGGTACGTTATATGTATTATTGTATCATTTGTTGTTCGTGTTGTTGTTGTTGTTGCACCCCTTTCTACAACGTTTGTATGTATGTATGCATGTTATGCTTTATGTTGTAGCATGGTGTGGTTACCACTGATCGTTCGACCGTTTGTAAGCGTGTAAACGATTGGATAGCCTGTTGGTGCGGTGACTCGGTGGTTTGTCGGCCGACCAGGTGACTGGGCGGTTGACTCGTTGACTGTTTTATTATTGTTAGGTGATGGTGTAGTACTTTACTTGTTGTTTTTTTTTTTCATTTCAATTTTTTTTTTAACATTTTTTTTTATTTTATTTCTTTTTTTATGTTGTACTTTGCTTTGCCGACGCGCTGGCTGTTGTTGTTGTTGTTAGTGTATTAACTTTAGTGTCTGCCGGCAAGTTGTCTACTACTCCAATACGTTGACTGCCTCACTGGCTCGGCGCTGATCGCATGTACACTATGCTGGTTGGCGTTGGATCTCTTTGTTGTTGTTGCTGCTCTGAAGATAAGATATGGCGAACCTGGCAGACAGTGTGGCGACATGCCTGTCTGCCTCTTTGTCTGGCGGAGTCGTTTGGACAGCGTTGCATTTACATACATACTTACACATACATACATAAATACATACATACATACACATACATACATATATACATACATACATACATACATACATAAATATATGTACATTTGTAGCTGTTATGCTATGCCAAGCGTTGGAGCCGAATTCTTTTTATTTTCTTGCCCATGCATGTGTGTGTGTGTGTGTGTGCGGGGTAGCTTCCACCAATACACAGGCGCGCTAAGGTAACACAGATAATTTGGTAGACTTGTGAATTTATATTTTATTTATGCTTTTATGTACATACATATGTACATACATGCATATACCTATATGTATAAATATATTTTTGTGTTGGTGTTGAAGCCGGCTGTTGCTGCATTAAGCATAAATATCTAAAAAAATATATATAAAACATACATACAAACATATTTACGTACATATGTACATACACACGTGCATGCCACCATATGCATATGCATTAAATCCAAACCAAACTCACCTGAATTCGTGGACGTCGTGGTAGCTCTGATTGCGTCGTCGCTGCTTTGGCTGCTGCTGCACTTCGGTCGCCCGTCAGCCAAGGTTGGCCCCTAACTGCCGTTTGGAGATCGCTTGGTTTTGTTCAAGTGCCGCTCGCTCTCTGGTTTAGTTGTGTTTGAAACTTGTCGGTGATCGCGTGCATATTTATCATCTAAACGCTTGAATAGTAATGAAAAATTTCTTTTCAATATTTTTAATTATCAATTAATTTGATTGGAAACACAATTAGAAATTGGCTTAAAACGAGAGTATTGAGTTCTCTCTGAAGCGTGTTAGTATACGAGTAATTTCTAAAGGTAAATACAAATTTTAATAACTGAAAATTAAATTTGTTGTTGGTGCTGTGAAGAAAAGAAGTTAAATCAATTAATTTATTAACATAATTGAGCAAATAATTAAATCAGAGAAAATTATGAAGGGAGATGTAAAAGTAAAGGGAATTAATTTCTTAAAGATTTTATAATACAGAACAGTGTTAACCCCTAGTAAACAGTTTAAAAGTATTTAATTAATTTTCATTTAAAATAAATTTATGTTCATAAGTGTAACAACAGGACTTACATATTGAATGTGTAAATCTTGTATGTATTTTTTTTTTTTTTGGAAAAATTTCTAATAATATAATTTCAAGAAGTCAATAATCTATATATGTAAAATCTTGAATGACTGACGGATCATCCCACGACCAGAATCATTGATCGTAGAGTTCTGAACCATAGAGTGTGTATTCTGCGTATGACGCAGGCATCGGATAAGAAAGGATTTTCTGGGATATGGACCTGGGACCGATTTATTCGAAGAAATCGAAATTAATTTCAAATCGTGCGCTTTTTATGAAATTTGGTAAACACATATCTAAAATGACATGGGGCACACTTTTCCTTGGGACTGATCTTTTCGAAATTCATCATTTGAAATATATACAAATTTATACAGAGATAACTTTGGGCCCAAATTAACGACGGGAACAATTTCTTTCCAGAACGTGGGTCTGGAATCGATTCAATGATTCGGTTTTGCTCAATATATTGAACATAGATGCCTCTTTGATCATGTCAGTGCATGGAGAAATTTATTTTTCGGAAGCGATCTATCCGAAAGAATCATATTTATGGTTCGATTTGCTTGAAATTTGAAACATAGAAAGCTTTTTGCTCAGGATAATATGTGGACATTTTTGATTTCTTTTTATACGTTTTATTATAATTAGAACACAAGAACCGAATAAAAATTTTATTAGAACCGTCTTAAAATTCCATGTGGAGCAATACGTCGGCAAACTCTAGTATAATATTGTATATGCAAATGGCGGCGGTTGATATCTTCTGACATTTTTGAAAGTAAAGGTGAAATTAATTTTTTATTATAAAAGTTCGAACCTTGGTACTACTACATTTATGTGAAACCTCACATCATTCAATTGACCGCCTTACGAATTTTTGTAAACTTCGATCAGTTTGAGGTAATTTTTGGCCATTTTTTGGCACATATTGAGCGGTATCCCAGCTATAACTTGACGAATGTTGGTTTTTAAGTGCTCAAGAGTTAAAACTTTATCCACCTAAACGCCGTCTTTCGCTTAGTCCGACAGTGCCAAATAGTACGTATCGGTGATCAATGGATATCGCCAAGACCAGAGGTCACACGGGCGTTGAAAATTTCTCTCGCAATAAAGCCATTTTCGCTCGTGTTGTGTGGCACCATATTGTTGAAACCACATTCTCGTATTGTTCAAGTCGAGTTCTACAATTACAGGCCAAAAAAGGTCGGCTCTCATGCGACCATAATGCACCGAATTGACAGTGATAGTCGCACCGTTGTCGTTTTCAAAAAAGTAAGGTCCAATCACAACTCTGGACCAAAGAATGCACCAGACAGTAAGTGCTTTTTTTTTTGGTGTTATGGCATTTCTTTAATTATTTGATGATTCCTGGAGCCTCTAATATGAAAATTTTGCTCATTTACTTATTCCCCCGAGTGAGAAATGTGCCTCGTCTTGTTCGTTAAATCGTCGTCCACTGCTTGCTGTTCAAGCACCCAATCGACGGATGTACGTCGTTGTGTATGCTCAGCTGGCTTCAGTGGTTGTGTGAGATGAGCTTTATATGGATGTAGGTGTAAGTCCAAGTGAAAAATACGCCATAATGGAACGTAAGATAGGCCCAGCTCTTGAGAATGTTAAGAAATAGACACATTCGGGTCTTCGGCTACACTTTCACTTACAGTAGAGTTTCCATTTTTTTCAGGAGGTGCACGAGCTACTGACATATATTCGAAAATATCGTATTTACAGTTCTTTTTACGTAAGTGGACCGATCTATTTAAAAAAGTGTACATTCATGATGTGGTTTTAGTTAATGGATGATAGGCCTAAATTGAATACTTTCCCGGAAATGGGGAAGGGATCAGAAGCCAAGCTTGATTTACTCGAAACATAAATAATACTTTCTTTAGCGACAAGGATTCACGGACAGCTTCGCTTTGCTATCTTACTTCGAGTCGTTCCTAGTGGCATTTTAGTGAAATATTTTGCGCAGGAAAGAAGTGTCACACACACAAATAAACTACGTGTAGATCAATAGCGTAATAAAGAAAATTAATATTTAAACTTAGCTGATGCTTAATTAAGGGTTTTTAATCATTCTTTGAACTAATAATTAGAATAAAAATTACACAAAATACAGAAAGAAAATACAGAAAATGGTTTGTTATATTTTAAAGTTAATAAAATAAATAACTTAAAAAAAAAACTATTAAAAATATTATTAGAAAATCTGGCAAAGTCTAGTATGTAATAAATCCATCAACTTTGCCTTCAAATTATTATCGAATTCGTTTTTCGAATTAAATTTTTTTCCAAAAGTCTGACAGTGAGCTTTCCAACAACTTTGTTGTCACTTCTAATGATTTTCCATCATGAAACAAATTTCAAATAAAACTGAGGCACTTAAATTACATCAGGTCCTTGATCAAGATAAATTATCTTAGTATATACATATATTTATACAGATTCATAACATTTTTATTGTAATATCTATTGGTTTATATATACGAGTACATTAAGACCAAAAAGTTTCCGGAAATTGTTTTTTTTTCGACTGAGGTCTACTGGAGAGATCATTTTTGGCATTGTAATTAAGGACAGTGCTACCAACTTACCAAAAAAAAGTGCTGAAAAATATTCTGCGGGGGTAGTTTAAATGACAATTTCCGGAAACTTACTGGTCTTAATATATGTACATATTTGGAGTCAGATTAATCATTAAGGTTAAATATTCTTATTTCAAAGGTCTACGTAATTCTGTTTGATATATCTAAAGAAAGTTATTAACTTGAATGATTCGGTCGCTTAAAAGTGAATAAAATTGATATTTCAAATGAACACGTGATTTATGTATATTAAAAAAAAAACCCCTGTAGAAGAGACTCAAGCGAAATTATCTTTGAAATTAAGAGAAAAAAAAATTTAAAAAAAAGTTATTTTAACACATTTTCTGCAAATAACTTGCTTTTAGTACTTTTGTATATTTTTTTTTACTAATTTGAGTTTTTCAAATTTTTCTTTCAGACAAACAAGTGGAAAATAAACAACCGAAATATTGACTAAACGACTCGATCGGTCGATCAAGGGTCCATTTGACCGTTCTACGATCGTTTGATGGCTTAAAAGTGCATACGCACAGGCAAACAAACGCATTTTGCTTTTGGACCGCTCCATGTATTGGCGACAAATTCGGATTCGGCATTTCGGCCTCTCCGTTGTGTTCGCCGTGCGGTGCAGTGCATTAACGAACTTGTTTTAACTGGGATTTTTTCTCTTTTTCAACTGAACTACCACCATAAATATTTTCTTTTTGTTTTTGTATCAAGTAGTTTTTTTTTTTTTTCGTCCTCTATTTTGTCTGTTGTCGGCCGCTTTTCTTTGCCGTCAGTTAATTTGAAAAGATTTAATTCATCGCGCGCGCGCGGTGTATATGTGTATGCGTGTGACAGCGAGGAGTTTAATTTTTGTTGTAAATTTTTGAAATTGTTTTCGTCTTGTTTTGTTTTATTAACTGTGCCTCGCGCGGTCGCGACAAGTCCGTAAATTATGTACATTAGCAGTTTTATAGTCGTGTGGCTATGGGCGATTGTCGCGGAGTTGGGATTAGCTGCAAATGTACCTGCCAGGCGTGAACGACATGAATTGACGGTAAGTGAAATACATTACTCAAAAAACAAATTTATGATGGCGAACCTACGTAAATGGGTATTTAATCTTCCGCGACCAGATGTAGGTATGTGCGTATGTGCGTATGTAGATATCTATGTATTCGTGTGGTAGTTGCGTTTGATTTATAGCGCGTACTCGTGTATTGAAATATGGTATTGTATAAGGCGTCGATTTGAGTGGTGGTGTCTCAATTGATATGTATGTTGAAATTCGTTTTAATTACTATCTCCAAATCGAGATATGTATGTATGTAAGTATGTACATGCTATTATATATTTTGTGGAGGCTTTGAATTAGAGTAGGTATGTAGATCGAAGATCTTGGTCCACAATACTGAGCCAATGCTGAGTGAGTTATGTGTGTGCGTGAATATATTATGATTGGTCACACTTTCAAATTAGTTTGCAGAAATTTGAATAAAAATATAAAACATAAAATAAAATTAATAATAATATTTAAAGAAATTAAGTGAAATAAAATACAAAAATAAAATAAAATCATATTCAATTAAATAAAAAAAATTCAAGGAAATAAATAAAAAAAGTAGAAAAGTTAAATAACAACAAATTAAATAATTATAAAAAACGTCAAATAAAACTAAATAAAATTGAATCGAAAAACAAGAAATAAAATAATGTTATTAATTATAACGAAATAAAGGTGAAACAAAATAAGAGCAAAATAAAATAAAAGCGAATAAAATAATAAAATATAAAATAATAATGTAAAAAATTAAATAAAGTAAAATTAGATAAAACAATTACATTAAATACCAAAAAATAAACTAAAATAAATTAAAATGATAATACAATAAGAAAATTAAAGTAAAGAAATTAATTGAAATTAAATAAAATAAATATAAACCTAACTAAATAAAATGAAGTAAAACAAAATAGGTCAAATTAAAATAATTAAATGAAAAAAAATTAATTAATATATAATTGAAATATATAAAATAACATACCATAAAACGAAGCAAAATAAAATAAAGTAAAATAAAAAATAATTAAACACAATCAAATCAAATTAAATGAAAAAAATTAAATGAAAAAAATTAAATGAAAAAAAATTAAATGAACCGAAATGGAATTAAGTGAAATGAAAATATATAACAAATTTAAAAAAATAGAATAAAATAAAACAAATTGAAATAAAATAAAGTAGAATAAAATATGGGAGAATAAAATAAAAAAATTAGTTACATAAAATGAAATAATATTAAATGAAATACACCAAAAAATTATATATAAAATATATTAAAATAAAAAAAATGATATTAAATCTAATTAAATAAGTGAAATAAATAAAGTAGATAAAAATAAAATGAAATAATTATTGTAAGTTAAAACAAAGTTGAATAAAAAACGATAAAATTAAATTGTATTGAATTTAATAAAAAAAAAATAAAATAAAATAAAATGGATTATATAAAAATAACATTATTATAAAATATTAAAATTAAAAAAAAAATAAAATATAATAAACTAAGATAAAAAATTAAATAAAGTAAAAAATAAAATAAAATAACACGAAATAAAATAAAATTAAATGAAATGAAATAAAAAAAATTAAATAGAATTAAAAAATATAGTAAATTATAATAAGTTAAAATAAAGTAAAATTAAATTAAATTAAATTAAATTATGTAAAATAAAACAAAATAAAATAAAATAAAGTAAAATTAATTAAAAAAAGTTAGTCAAATAAAATAATATAACATAAAATAAAATGAAATTGAATTAAAAAATGTAAATAAAATAAAACGAAATAGGATAAAATAAAATAAACCATAATTAATAAAATTAAAATTAATTAATTAAATTGAATAGAATAAAATTAAAAACTAAAAAATTTAAATAAATAAATAAATCAAAGTAAATTAAAATAAAACAGTAAATAAAAAAAATTAAATTAAATTAAAATAAAATAAAATTAATTAAATTAAAACAGTAAATAAAATTCTATTAAATTTAATAAAAAATAAATAATATAAAAAAAAATAAAATGAAATGAAATGAGATAAAAAAAATTTAATTATAAAACAGAAAGAGTAAAAAATAAAATGAAACGAAATAAAATAAAGTAAAGTAAAAATCAATGAAATTAAGTTAGGTAAAATAAAAAGATATTAATTAAAATAAAATAATATAACATTTACAATATAAATAAAATAAAGGAAAATAAATAAAAATAAAAAATTAAGTCAAATAAAATAAAATAAAGTCAAATAAAAAAATAACATAAAATAGAAATAAAATTGAATTAAAAAATTTAAATAAAATAAAAAAATATAATAAAATAAAAAATAGTTAAATAAAACTAAAATTAATTAAATGAAATAAAATAAAATAAAATAAGTGAATAAGTCAAAATTGATTAAACTAAAACAGTAAATAAAATAAAATTAATTAAATTAAAATAAAAAAAATTAAATATAATAAAAAATAAAATAAAGTAAAGTAAATAAATTGTAAAAGTAAAATAAAATAAACTAAAATAAAATTATATAAAATTAAGTAAAATTAAATTAAATTAAGTAAAATAAAATAAAATTATATTTTATTTCTTAAATTGTTATAATAAAAAAAATTAAATAAATTAAAATAGAATTAAATAATATTAAATTAAACAATGAAAAATTAAGCAAATAAATGAATAAAACTAAACTAAAATAAATCTGTAAATAAAATTATATTAAATTTAATAAATAAACTGAAAATATTTAAATAAATGTATGTTTATGTATGTTTACGTAAAGAAGTAATCGAACCAAAAAAAAATCAAAGAAAACCCCTTTAAATCAAGACGCTGAAGACAGCGATATAAAAAAATGAAATACACACATTATTTGGATACTCATATATATATACATATGTATTATTTACATTTGAGTATTTGAATTGGAAAGGTGTAAATCCTAAGAAAACACTTGAAAATTCCAGCTATCGCCATACGTAACATTCGTCCGTTTACGTTCAAGTGTTATATGCAAGTGTGTATTTACATATGTATGTATGTATGTATGCATCTACTTGCTCTGTCCGCGCATGCGTGGCTTTTATTTATTATTTTCTTATTTTTTTTTTAGTTTGTTTGAACCCTTTTTCTGTTTTGGTGACGGCTACAAATTGTCTACCAAAGCCGAGTTTGGAACACTTGAGTACTCTTTACCCAATCAAATGGCCGGTTGGATTGTTTATTCAGTCCGCTTTAATGAAATGGACAGACGAGCAGCGAACGAGTGACGTGATGACGATGCGACCAACTCACCGACAGAAGAATCTCCACCATTGACTGCTGTCGCCGATTACCTTTGCAATCAGCAAGCAGCGTTAAGTCGGCGGACACAGTGCCACAGTACGTGTATGTTGACTGACCATAAAGCAAGCGAATTACTCTCAGTTGACGTTGTTTGTGTTTTTTCGAGTTGTATGTGTTAGGGAGCGTAGGTTCTTGTGGGTATACCCATGTATATGTACTTGCGTCCATACATATGTTTGTACATATGAGTGGGGAGATTTATGTATGTATGTATGTATGCATGTATGTGTATGTCAGGTGTTCGTTTATCATTCTTTGTTTATTCTTTTTTATTTTAAATTTTATTTATTGGTCGGTTTCCCTCTTATGTTGTTCGAAAAATTCATATTCTCAACTCGTTGCAGTTCGGGTGGATAGACTCAAAATATGAATTTATGTATGTATTCTTGTAAATGTGTAGAAATTGTAAGATTGCAGGGACAATACCTTTTGCCGCCAATCTCCACTATATGTGCAGACATTCATACATACTCTGTAGGGAATTCCAATCACACACTGCTAAGATGTAATAGTCCCTTGGCTTTATTTTGGTCCACTCTTTGGTGGGATCCCTCTGTTTAGGAGTAAGCCGAGTGGGTATCAAGCAATTCCTGTTATAAGCAAGATGATTCGGACCATTTTCCATTCGATAGGAAAACATAGTGGAGCACAGCACAAACCGGTAGAAAAGCTCAGACGATCAGGTATAAGCGGTTATAATAGGTATATGTGGTACCTTATACAATAGATTAGCGCCAGCGAGTGACTTCAACTCACCAAATCTGGTCCACGCCTGGATGTTTTCGTTCGTCAGAAGATCTTAGTCGGAGCATCACTGCGTGGTCAATCCACAATCTCAACGGTCCAAATATTACTATTGTATTATTTACATATACTTTCATATGTATGTATATTGGATATCCCCGTAAAACTATGTAAACTGATCTTAAGCAACACTAAAAGCTCTGTAAGGATCGTGAAGGACCTCTCCGAGCTGTTCGAGGTTTCAGATAGGGTGATTCCTTATCGTGTGACTTATTTAATTTATTGCGGGAGAAAATAATATGAGTTGCAGAGCTGAATAGAGAAGGTAAAATATTCTATAAGAGAGTACAGCTGCTGCCGGAAGCCTATGATATTGACGTTATTGGCCTCAACAACCGAGTCGTGAGTTCTGCTTTCTTCAGCAAAGGATATGAGTCTGGCCGTGAACGAGGGCAAAACGGAATATCTCCTGTCATCAAACGAACAGTCATCTCATTCGCGACTCGGCTCCCACATCACTGTTGACTGTCATAACTTTAAAGTCGTAGATAACTTCGTCTATCTAGGAACCAGTATTAACACCAACAACAGTGTCAGCTTGGAAATACAACGCAGAATCACTATTGCCAACAGGTGCTACTTTAGACCGTGTATGTAATCGAAAAGTAAAGTCCTCTCTCGATGTGTAAATCTTGGTTTTTTTGCAACCTAGGATTTTTTACCAAGCCGCCTCCAAACGGCTGATGGATTGTTATGAGGAGCTTCTTTATTTCATGCCAGAAATATACTTGGAGGGGTTGACATGCCCTATCGAGGGGCGGCCAGTATTAGAAATATTTACTTTTTTTTTTTATTTGAATGGATGTTGGTCGGGTCAGAACTCGAACCCATTATTCTCCACATACTAACATCCACTGCTATCCACTAGACTGCAGGAGCAGAGCATGTGGTTTCAAATATTTCCTACATGCCTTGGCAAGCTCATCCATACGATTCATATAGTAATACCTACAATCACATTGACATCCAATTATGTAGTTGTCCGTAGACAATGCACCACTTCAGTTTACAAAAGAAGATCATAAAACATAACCACAAAACGAAATACAAAATACCTTTAATCGATGTGACCGCAAACTATAATATTTAGGATAACTTTCTCACCATTTAGTGACTCGGCCGCAGAGGGCTCAACAGTGAATTGACGTTTCGGTTGAGTTGATAAAAGAAAAAGTAAAAAAAGAAAAGAAAAAAAAATATGTATATGCTGGACTCTGCAAGAGAGTGCACAATGAATATGGTATATTGTACATACATACACACATCATATATACGTATGTATATCACATACATTGGTCGGGCAAGCGTCATGCAGTCTGGCAGATCTTGTAGTTGGAGTATTGGAGAGAAAAAAAGAAACGAAAACAAATTAAGCGCAAAGAGTAGTTGGGGGAAAAAAGGTTGATGATCAGCGACCAGTTCTTTAAGCGCTCTATCTCATGCTACGGCTGCAGATTTATGTTCTTTTTATTATTTTTATTGTAGTTTTGTTTTACTCATCTTCTGATCATCTTCTGAAGAGCCCGCTTTGGTAAGTCTGAAAATGATTTACATACTCGGCTATGGCAGTGACAGTTTACTTTGTTGCTATAAACTCAGTTTACTTCTATCCATGTACTCGTGTGTGTGTGTATATGAATGTATTGAAGGCACCGTGAGAAGAACATAATTAAAAATTATTTATATTATCAAAAAGGTTGGTAGTTATTCCAAGACCTCTTCGTACGTACGTCAAAAATACTGGAAACATCTGGATCTGGTTGTGAGATTTCCAATCTGGAGACAACCAGGAATATTTTTGGAATCCAGACCGGCGACTGAGTCTCTCTCCCACCATGACTACAAGACTAAATTTACGCGCCTATTGTTGTTGTTGTAACCGCAAAAATATTCCGTAAAGTTTCGGGATGGACAGTTTTCGGCCGAATAAACATTCTGGTAGTTCCGGTATAAAAACCCGACTGTCACGGGAACTTTTGGATTCTAGTCGCTCTCACGACAGGCGTGCCCTACCGCGGGAAAACGCTTGAGATCCTACCCCGCAGCGTGTATTTACGCTCCTAAGTGGCGGGTCCTAAATCCAAAGCACAGCCTCGCGTTGGCCGAGTGGGTCCATTAATTGGATACGTTTATAAATCGAGCCACTCGCTTCAAGACCGACGCCCTCCCGCAACCGCACCTCTGGTGAACTGACGCTGTCAAATAGACTTCAGTGAACCCTTAAACCGAATATGTTGGAGTGGCTCCACTGAAGCTTGCTCTCTTTTAGCTGTGACCCACGACTTCACTGGTTTTACTGAGTGCGACGTGGATACAAGAGTAAGAATTGTAAGTGTATTTTTCACTGAAAATCCGTCTATCAGTGCTAGGTGCAGTAGAAAACACTCCATAATACCGACTTCAAACAATTCAGACGATTTTTAAATATCCAAAAAAGTCACAAAACCACAACATATTCCTGACTAGACGAAATATATGCATTTAGATAACTCAAGATAGCAGATCTCGACAAAAATGATTAAAAAATCGAAATCTTTGTCTGGATCTTTTTGGTATTGTGTCAAGTCTTGTTTGTGCGAGGAATTGTCTGATTTGGTTTTGGTCGTGTCTGGTTTCTGTCCTTTGGCAATTTGTATTTCGAGAGGTTATGAAGTTTAAGAGATCATTGATATCCAATTTTTACATTTCCTCTAGTTCTTTGAACCTCCTCTCGTACGAGTACTTTGAGTGTTCTAAATGTCAAAAAAAGCAACGTCTGACTCGTGTCTTCCTTCCTGCATTTCATACATGCTCTACTGTTACGCATTCTTCTCACGTGTGGGGTTTGTGGACTGTGGCCTGTCATTAGGCAAACAACTGCAGTCCTTTTGAGAACCTGAAAGCTTTTATTTGCCACTTTTTACTGAATTTCCTTAAAGCATTCCATCTCACTCTTCCAACATAGTCCGACATTTTATAACGTATTTTGATATTTTTTAAGCGCTTTCCTACGTTATTAGCTATGTTAATAGCTTTCCCTACCACGAAGACCTTCACCTGGAAGACACTACATTACTACGGAAGCTTGAAGGTATGCCCGAGATCTAGCTCAGCACAATAGATTCCGACGTGCACTCCATCATACTTTTTTCATCCGTCCATGTAGATGTTGAAAGTTTCGCTGGTGGGTGGCAATTTCTTGCGCCTGGTTTACTCTGGTTTGAACCTTTTTTCTTAGATAAGAAGGGGATATGTGGTCTGCGGCTAATGTAACGGAGTGGTTAGCATTGTATACTGCCATTCGGAAAGCCAGTGTTCGAGTCCTAGTTCGACCAACAACCAAAAAGTTATAAAAAATTAATTTAAATAAAAAATCTAGTTAATTTTTCTAATTGCAGTCGCCACTCAATAGGGAATGTCTGGCCCTCCGAGTACATTTCTGACATGAACATCAAAGCTCTTTATGAAAAATCATTAGCCATGCGGAGGCGGTTCAGTGTAAACTGTAGGGCCCTCCATTTGTTGGTAAAGACATCAACACGCACAACACAAATTGAAGGAGTTGCTCAGCGAAGCGATTTTCGGCCGAAATCTTCCTCAAATTTGTGGTGTGCGTCTTGATATTTTTTCCATATATACTCGTAAAATATATATGTATATACCTATATAAAAATATATATGTATATACGTATATAAAAATATATATGTGGTCCATTTCTACCACCATTCTCTTGCTAATCGTGCTATGCCCGAGAGTTAGTTGCTGCAAAGTTCTTCACTCGACCGTTGGTAGGCTGGACAACCTTTCCAGTGCAGCTGATGTGTAGTTGTTTGTAGTTCTTAACCCTCCTATTATGCAGAGCTATGTCAGATGTTTTTGGCAGCGGTCGGCCACCCCAAAGCACCTTAGAGGAAGTTTGGCTGTATGGTATGCCTGACGTAAGAGGCAACTAAAGCCTTATAGTTTCTACGACAGTTGGATCGTTATACCGGAACAATCCAGATTTATTCTGGCCAAGGCGTGTCACTTCAGCAAAATTCCCCGAAAACAATTTGAGGGTTATTTTTGCGGTTACAACAACAACAACAACAACAACAACCAATGCATGATATCATGCAATAAGCCTCACTTAGTGCCTAACAACTTCTTACACAACATTGAACCTTCACATCAGCTTACTTTCCAATATTAACATTATTAGAATATCGATTAATAAAATCGATTAACCAAATGCCACATCTCACCAAACAGGTTAGTTTGAATAAAATAAGGAATGAAGAAAGTTCAATCGGATATTTTTTGTTTGCGGTTGAGTACATTTCTTTGAAATTCTTAACGACATGCTTTACAACGAAATTCGCATATTTAGCAGTTAGCGTGCGGCTTTCGATATGCAAATAAATTCAGTAGCCAGTTGACAATCGCATAGAAAAACATAACATTCATACAGACACGTTTCATTGAATTATTGAGATTTTTATTGCATTACAACCGAATTCAATTTCACGCCTTTTACGGCCAACAATGAGTTAATTAAAGCCGATGATGACGACAAACAAACACACACACACATACTCGCTCTCAAACGCGAACGCATTGCACTGGCACCTTAATTCTCCAGCGTCGTCTGAATATGCAATTGGAATGTGAATTCCAAGGCATGCGTAGAATGGAATAGAATAAAATCTCATTAAATGCTGCGAGTACTTTCATTTAGTCATTTAGCGCGGCTGTCACTTTGAATTTATGCGCTTGGCATTTAGCGTCGCTCGCTAGCACTTAACATGTGCCACACTCGTACAATGCAGTGCAGGGCAGTGTGGGACAACGAATGCAATGCAATTTTGTGTGGCGTTTGTTTGTCGTCAGTAAGCGCCGCATCTTGGATTATATTCACACTACATAAATTGAGATATACGAGCCACTTCTCGCCGATTAAGTGAATTGTTAGATTGGGATGCGCACAGCATTAATTTGAGACACCCACATGCCCACATGCCTAAGCATAAGCTCGATTGCACTTATGTACGTTCAAGCTGCAAGAAACATGAGAGGTACTTAAATGCGAGTGTAGTGTTGTTGTTAATTGGAATGAATGTATGTGCTTGTGGTATAGGTTTGTGAAAAATGTATGTATGTTTTGCAAAATTTAAGTTAATTTTTTAAGTGGATTAAATGTTCTGTTGTTGACTTTAAAATATGAATGAATGTTCAAGAATTTCCGTCTTTTTGTCGAAAGTAGTAATTTTTTTTATTATTTTTAATGCAATTTTTTTATTTTTTAAATAATTTATTTCCCTGCTCCTTACTTTGCCACTTAGTCAGTTAATAAATATTTTATGTAAATATTGAGTGTTTCGCCTACTCATTGGTCGTACATATCTTTTATACATTCTTATGTACATACGAGTACATAAATATAAAGGGTGTTTTTTTTAGGCGCGCGGTTTTGTTGTAGCGGCTAGTCTAATCCCGCTTAGGAGCAGGCAAGTCATCGAGGTCATCCAATGGGAGGTCCAGCAGACGAGTTGTTTCGATGGGTTCCAACCAGAGGGAAAGGGGGGTGAGATGAGTAGGTTCTAAAGTGCGGAGGTGGTTTGTATCGTGCGAGGTCTCATTGGATGCGACCACTCGATCTAAGTAGCGCACCTGAGCAACAAGAATTTGGAGTGATGTACATATATACTAAATATTTTGAGCTCGATATCGCTTGATCACATAGCTTTGCTCTGACATTCTAGGGTAGTATCCCTGCGATCAATGTCGCCGTTGATGTGACGATACTGCACAGCCCTGATAAGAAGAATTTGGAACAACCCAGCTGCGAGATGTTGCTCCCCTGATGAACTTAGACGTATGGTAACAGTCGTTCTAAACGGGGTTAAGTCGCCGAAAGAGGTGACAATCAAACTACGGTGCATATAACCGGCTGTTATAAGAGTCGCATCCTCAGAGACGCCGTACAGGGCGCACCGAAGACTGGAGCGCAGAGTATCGAAGAAAACCCGAAACTCACCTTTGCACGCAACAATTGGAACTGTACTCATCCACTTAATGAGGGATTTTGCGGAAGAATGTTGGTTTGCGGGCCTGCAAAATCCAATTCGTACAAGAATTGAAGCCAAAGATGGTCATCAAGGGCGTCGGACGTTCGGTAAATGGGCCCAAAACGAGATGGCCACCGAAACACGATTTTCACCAGACGAGCTTCGGTTTCAAACAAGACGGTTCTACTTGCCATATATCCAACGAAACAAACCATTATTTGAAAGAGACTTTCCCTGAGCGCGTTATTTCGCGTACTGGGCCTGTGGTATGGTCTTCAAGGTCGTGCGATTTAACACAGTTGGACTATTTATTGTGGTGAAGTCACTTGTCTACGTAGAGGTTATTCGGCGCGTTATTGCTGACATACGGCCCTAATCGCTGCAAAAAGTGGTCGCAAGTGGTCTCTCGGCTGAAATTTATTCGAGCCAGTTGCGGCGGTCACTTGCTCGAAATCATTTTTAAAGCATAAAAGCAAACCCTTATTTTGATAATTAAGCTTAAATCTTGGTCAAAATACAATACTAAATTATATGCATTTTATTTCTTCTTGAAAACCACCTGTCTAAAAAAAACACCCTTTACATACCGACAACAACAAATATGTCAATAAGTTTCATATTTGTAGCGTTTACGTGTTTATCAAACGCGTGCTGAGTGTAAATATTGTATTGTACATATATACGTGTATAACTTAAACTACTTATGTACATGCATATGTCCATGCTTATCACATAATAAATCAGCATAAAAACATGACACCATCAGTCAAACAGTCGCATTGACATTTTGTATATTTATAACATTGTTGTAATTTTTGTTGTTGTTGTTGTTGTTGTTTTGCAAAAGGTATGCAGAGTGCACAAGACATGGTGCCCGCCGTCGCTGTGGCTTTTTTGTATTGCTAGGATTGCCCCTCTGTAACTGTCACATAAAAATGTCTGCATAATAATGAAATAAAACTGTCATTATGACTAATTAAAGATTTGTACACAAAAAATAGCTATCAGTTACAAAAACAATAAATAAACGTGATATTTATAGTACTTCACTGATACGTAAATAGCAAGAATACTACAAGAAGCACCCGGTGGGAAAATCTTTGACATACTCCACCAGTGATACATGATGGCATTCCTCGTAAATTTGGCTCTGAGTCGATCTAGTCAAGATCTAATTGTTTCCTTGTTTTCTTCTTCTTTAATACTTTCAAAGCTACAGTGTTTTCACCCTGCGGAAAACATAACCAGAACTGTGTTAATGTCGTCGTAAATATGTATATTTCGTACAACGTTTCATCGGCTGTGGTATTCATTTATTGACAGCGTAAAAACTCGAAAATCCCTCACAGAACCTCTTGAAAACTCCTAACGTCGATTCATCCGATGTTTTCATCGTACATGCCTTTACACCAATGGGGAATGATGAGCGACGTGTAGGGTTTTGTTTTTTTATAAAAACGGCGAAGAGATGTGATGCGTCGATAATTTTCTTATGGGCCATTTCAAGGTCTAAAACCATACTAAAAACATTTTGCCAGTTCATAGACGGTGGTATTCAATATATCTATCACGCTAAATGAGACCATATTGAGAAAATTTATTCCACGATAATTAGCGCTTCCTCTGACACATTGCTGTGGAATGGAATGTCTGGATGATTATGTAAAATCGTATTCAATACGGCCTGGTGTTTCATATTCACTGTAATCTTTCACTGAATCACCACTTTGGGTTCGGTTGAAACCTCAAGCAAGTCGCCACATTTTCTCAAAGAATTTTCGAGCATCGTCCCTGTGGGTCAGGGATTCATGCGCGCGCTTCATACTCATGCATTTCAGTCTTTCTACCTTTCTGCACCAGTGTACAGTTTTTTTTTACAATTACCGTCGTACCAGCTCTTCTTGTCGAAAACTAATGAAATTCCGTCCCGAGTTATTGATAAGTGCTCTCCAAGAGCAAAAATGCATATCGACCCGAAAACAGTTTGGATGTCTGCTTTTCGACAGCTAACATTTCTTATGTAGTTGTTATGTGCTCCTTTCATGATCGGCTTCGGAGTCCGGTACAACGTGTACGGTCGCTGGCCCTCGGTTAGCGGTATGTATAGATTTTCGTTAATCTGCGCCGAAGGGGCCGTCGGTTAATTGAATTGCAAATGTGTAACACGTGGTTCCACCGTAAGAGAATGGAGTGCAAGCTTCTGACCCACAGCGACAAATACATATGCGGCTATGAAATGAGAGACTGCTGTAAGCGGTCGGTACTATAGGATGGGTGATCCAAAATATCGTAGCCAATCTTATGCAGGGCTTTGCTTCTTCTTTAGCCGAGCATCATCGAGGGCAGCATTTTCGACTTTTTGGATAAGTTCTCACTTGGTTGGTCATCTCGATGCTCTTGCCCCACCTCCGATCGTTTTCAAGAGATTCCATTCCTTGTACCACTTGCACATCATGGATTGTTCCGTAAAAAAGTCGCCTTAAACCAATGATTTCCTTGCTTCATAAGGAACTTATAACGGCATGATATTCGATTCGAATTTATATTAATCATGAGTCACGGAACCCCTCTACAACTCTCTCATTCTGTGAACATAAATACAGACCTTCGTGTGTATAAAAGAGAGAAGGGCCGTTTTCCTAGAATAATATTTAATCGAGACTCCTAAAGTGTGATGAGCAGGGAGTCGGGTCGAAAGTGATGTTTTAATGCACTATGTCTCGTTTCTGATTAACTAACAATCAGAAGGGTTTGAAGTCGCAATGCGTTTAGATGATTTCATCCGGGACGCCTGGAGGTTTCGTTATTTCTTTCAATCATATTATCTGAAGTGAAGAAATTTTATCGCAGGGGTTAGAAATCTAGAAACATTGAGCATTCTTCTCAGGGTGGTGTAAATTGTACCACTATATTTACACTCGTACTCTTCTTTCATTATACTCATTAATTAGAATTTGAATTTTATTTCCATTAGCATTTTTTAGACCACTCTTCGTTTAGTAACTGCTGCTCATATAAGTTTACAATACAATAACTTAACCACACTTTTTCTCTTTCACTTCTCTATTCTATTCTATACTCTTCACCCTGCAGATATCAGAATGTGCTGCGCGGGGCGGTGAATGTGACGAGACTAAAGGTCGTCCCGTCTGCGGCACAGACGATCAAACCTACCCATCACGTTGTCATCTATTACGCGCACAATGTAGCGGCTATCAAGTTAGTCTCAAATATCGAGGACACTGTAAAGGTGAGTCAACATTGAAATTGCATGCATACACGTTCCTATGTGAAGGTAAATTAAAGAGAACCGTTATGTGTCACTTGCAGCTTGTAAAGACGCACGCGATTACGCACTCAAACATCGATCTCATGGTCCACCTAAATTTATACCACGTTGCAAATCGGACGGCACCTATGCAGCCGTACAATGCCTCGGCGATATGGGTTGTTGGTGTAGCGATTTAACAGGCAAACCCATCGAGAATACATCGGTACGCAATGGCAAGCCCAAATGTCGTGAATACACCAAAGCGAATATACGTCGTTCACCGTCACGTCACGTGAGTCCAAGTCGTCTTCGTCGCACGTGCACGGCCGTTGATCGTGCTGCCTTCAATGCCAATCTCATCAAAGTCTTCCAAAGCGAGTTCATGCGTGCTGGTGCTGGACAACAGAAACGTGGCCCACAGAGCGGCAATGCGGCGGGTGCGTTGGGTGTGGGAGAGAGTCAAAATGATAGAACAGTGTTGGATTGGAAGTTTACATACTTGGATGTGAATGCAAATCAAATGTTGGACAAAAATGAATTCCGTGAATTGAAGAAGTTGGTGAAGAGGGTGAGTTGGCGAGCGATGACGACTTGTCTGTCAGCAAATGTATTTGTAGTATATACATATGTACATATGTATGCATGTATTATCTTTCTCTATTGTTTTTTTTTTTTTTAAATCGAAATGCAATATTTAATTATAAATTCTTTGCACAGGCGGTGAAACCGAGACGTTGTGGACGTGCTTTTGGCAAGTTCTGCGATTTGGATGACGACGATCGTTTGACGTTGACCGAGTGGAATGATTGCTTCTCAAAAGATCAAATTAATCGTAAGTTGTATATTTTTCATCGATTTTATAATATTACTAACCCGGATTTTGTGTGCAACTCAAACAAGGTTTAATAGTTCTTGCATGAACTTCATCACTCTAACATCATTATGCATTTAAAAACAATATCGTAATTCAGTAGATTTATTTTAATTATGCTCTATCTGTCGATCTATCTAACTATAATACATATATTATGTAAGTTACCCTTCTACTTTTCGTATTTGATTCCGAAAAATGTAAATGAAATGTGGTCTTAAAAATTCAGTCTACACGACGAAACATCTCTAAATGGGTTGCGACTGATCAACATCGCCGGGCCTCGAAATAGGGTGTCTGTAGTACTACATTTCCGCACGAGAAAATTTATCAAGCTACTTGGTTACCTCCGCATCGATCATGTTATAATAGACGGATGGACCCGTCTCCTGTATATTTGACGAGCGTATGCTTTGAAGACCTAACATCTCGGATAATTATCTTGTCGCAGCAAAGAACTCCCGTCAACAAACACAAGGAAGGTTCGACGACAAGAGACTGCAATCACAATGGACTCTCTAATGGTTGTCTACTCGACTTGCACTTCTGCTCTCTGAGGGCATTCATCAGCAACTCGTTATAAGGGAATTGTGAGATGGCATTTCAAGCTCTCTACGTACAGCTACTACCCAAGCTATTGGTTTTCGCAAATGTAAAAATAGAATAGCTGGTACGACGAGGATTGGCGTGCCAAAGTGGAGAGGCTTTCTACCTCGCAATGTTGATAAACCAATCCGCGTGAGGGTTGGGATAGAATCTAGAGTTGAAGGGGGAAACTGTTAAAAAAAGAAAGATATGCGTGAATAGAAAGAGCTTGAGAAGTTGGCCGACAAGAGAACTGCTTGAAAAGTCTACGAAGAGATACGGCGATTTACAGAAGGTTTCAAGATCGGAGCAAACTCTTATAAGATTCAAAGAGGTGATCTTGTGAGTGAATTTTTGAACACCAGAAGATGGCGAACACGATTCGATGATGATGGACGAAATCTTTCATTAGCTGACTATCAAAAAATTCTAAAAACTGCCGAATGGCAATGAAAATGGAACCCCAGGAGATGACGAACCCGATCCCCTAATCGATGATGAAGAAACAGATATTTCATTAAGGTGCATACATCAGCTTCTTTATAAAATATGCCCGACGATTGGAATCTAAGGGCGAACCCACAGTCTACACCAATTACCGTGGAATTAGCCCCCTTAATATCGCATATAATGCCCTGTTGAATGTATTGTATTTGATATTAAAGCGCACAACAACAACACAACAATCTAACGGGACCTCTTCAGTGTGGCTTTAGACTTGGAAAATCTACAATTGACCAGAAATTCACCATGGGACAAACCTTGGAAAAAATCCGTGAAAAGAAGATCGCCACACACCACCTCTTCGTCTATTATAAAGCAATCTACGACAGCACTCCGCCATGTCTCAATTTGGTATCCCCGCAAAACTTATACGAGATGTGTAAACTGAAAGCAACACCAAAAACTCCGTCAGAATTGTAAAGACCACTCGAAGCCATTGGATACTAAAACAGGTTTCAGATAAGGTGATACCTTATCGTGTGATTTCTTTAAATTGTTGCTGGAGAAAATAATACGAACTGCCGAGCTGAATAGAGAAGGCACAATCTTCTATTGGAGTGTACAACTGCCAGCGTATGCCGATGATATTGATATGGTTGGCGTCAACAACCGCGTCGTGAGTTTTGTCTTCTCCAGATTGGATAAGGAAACATGCGTATTGGGCTGTAGGGGACAGGGATGGCGCTTATCGCAATCGCGACTCTGTTCCCACGTCACCTGTTGACAGTCATAACTTTGAAGTATTTTGTTTAGTCTTGGAACCAGTATTAACACCAACAACAACTCTTGCCAACTGTCGTTACTTTGGACTGAATTGAAAAGACCTATCTCGATGTGTAAAGACCACACTATGCACACTACTCATCATTCGCGTCCTGCTATATGGCGTGGAATCAAAGACGGTGATAACATCTGATGAGTCGGCGTTAGAAGTTTTTGAGAGAAATGTTTGGCAGCGGCGAGTAACACAACCGATGGAACGATGAGCTGTACGGGAGATAGATTAAAATACTCCAGCCCTTAAAAAAGTTTTCGATGCAGTACCCATCGAAGGAAGCAGAGGAAGAGGTAGACTTCCACTCCGTTGGAGAGACCAGGTGGAGAAGGATTTGGCTGTACTTGATATTTCCAACACTGGCGCCAAGCAGCGAAGAAAAGGAAGGAATCGTGCGCTGTTGTCAACTAGGATATAATCACGTAAGCGGTGTCTAAGCCAGCAAAGAAGAAGAAGAATTGGTACTACTTTACTAGAGCTGAGTTGTTTGAATCTATTTTTCATCGATTCGTATGAGCAACACCTCGGCGTATGAGCAACTTTCAGTTTTCGCGCAAATAAACTAATATTAAGATCGTCACTTATTCAAAGTGGAAATGAGAAAATTGTAGTTGTGTTTTCTAATCTCAGTAAGGTATTTAATTAGATAATTTCTTGAAATATAATTTTAATAAAAATTTCCATCATGTCACTGAGGTTAATCACATAATTCCACACATTCTCCTTTAAATAGACCAGTAATTTATTTATTTTGTAATTATAATTATAAATATTTACTCAAATTATTGAAGCAACTTTTTTGAAATTAATATAAAAAAATTTCCGAAACAAATTGGGATTTAAAATAATTCCCCAAATAATCTAACCTACGTGTAAAAATAATAGTTGCTTCACTACTCAATATACTAAACCTTAAAATTTTGTTTAGCAACAAAGGCTAATAATTTTCTTCAAATTAATTTGCATGAAATGGTTAAACAACAAGAATGTCTATTAGTAATATATGTAATTGTATGCATGTGTAATTATTAAAATTACTTTAAAATTATCGAATTAACACACATTCTCACGCAACTCATTATTAACTCATATTTTTTTTTCATTAATATATTTTTAATACAATAATTTACTACTATTTAGCGTTTAACATTTTACATGAAAATTTGCAATACATTAAAGTTCCAACTCATACTTGTATGCAGGTCATGCAGCTGCTGACAATAAGAATTATGCCGTTAACAGCATTTCCAGCAACAACTATCAGGGTTTTATACCAACAACACAGCAGCAGATGCAACAGCAAAATAATAATAGAAACAACAACAACAACAATAATAATAATATCAACAATAACAGTAATCGTCATTCATCGCCGCCTTACAATCATCGCACCTCACAAATTCATACATATAATAGTAATAGCAACAGCAACAGCAACAACAACAACAACAACAACAATTATAATTACAACCGAAATGATAATCTGAATAATATACATCATCATTCCTCTACATCGTTTGACGATTTAGAAAGCGAAAGTACCGGTGATGAGGATGATGAGAGTGTCCAACAGCAAACAGGCGATTATGAAGATGAGGATTATGATCAAGATGATGGTGGTGAAAATAGTGATACGCTACGCATGCTAAATTCATCACGGTTCCATTGTACGTACATACATACATGTGGTAATTAATGCATTCTCTAACATACATACATTCATATACACATACATACATACATAGATAGATACTCATTGTTATTGTAATTTTCATGAGACTCAAGTTGTGCATGAACTTTCATTTAAAATATTTATAGATTAACAAATTACATCATGAACGCGCACACAAAACATTTAAAATATCTATATCACTAATTTATTTAAAGAGTAGCCACTACTAAAAGTTTAGTTAAGTTAACTACTACTTTTTGATTTAATCACATTTTTAATTAAAAATAATTAAAGAAATAAAAACAAAATAAAACACTGTAAATGAAAATAAAATAAAATAAAGTAAAATAAAACTAAAATAAAAAAGAAATAAAACAAAATTAAATTATATAAAAAAATTAAAGTAAAATTAATAAAATAAAAAGTACTAAAATAATAAAATAAAGTGAAATAGCATAAAATAAAAAATAAAATAATATACAAAATAAATAAAATAGAGTATAATAAAATAAAATAAATTGAAATAAAAGTAAAAGTCAAATAAAATCATACAAAGCAAAGTAATATATAATAAAAAAACAAAAAAAATTACAAAAAAATTGCTTAAAGAATATAATAAAATAAAATAAAAAAGTAAACAAAATTAAAACAAATAAAATAAGAGAAATAAATATTAAAATTAAAATAAAAAAATAAATATTAAAATTAAAATAAAAAAAAATAAATAATATAAAAAAAGAAATAAAATAAAATAAAGCGAAATAAAAATAATAATTTAATCACTTTACATTAATAATAAAATAAACAGTAGATAGATAAAATTAAAATAAAATAGAATAAAATTAATAAACAAAAATAAAATTAAAATGAATTAAAATAAAAAATTAACACGAAATTAAATGAACTCAAATAATATAATGGTAAAATAATAAGAATACAATAAAGTTAAATAAATTAAATAAAACAAATATACATAAATAATAATAGTAAAATATTATAAAATTAAAAAAACAATATAAAATGAATTGTAATAAAAATATATAAAATAAAATAAAGTAAAAATATATAAAAAGAATGCAAACCAAAAAATGAAATAAAATAAAATAAAATAAAAAACAAATTAAAAAAATATAAAATTGATCGAAATAATAAAATATAAAAATTAAATTCAAATAAAATAAGTAAATAAATATAAATAAACTAAAACAAAATTAAAAAATTAAATAAAGCTAATAAGAATAAAGAAATAATATAAAATAAAATAAATGTACATAAAATAATATAATTTTAGGAAATATAAAGTAAAGTAAAGTAAAACAATTACAATTGAAAGGAAAAAAAACAAATAAAAAAATAAAGTAGAACGAAGTAAAATAAAACAAAAATTATTAAATAAAGTAAAGTAACAAATAAAAATATATTAAAAATAAAATAGCATAAAATAAATAATAAATAATAATAAATAAAAATAATATACAAAAATTATATAAAAAATTATATAAAAAAATTATATAAAAAACCAAGTGAAATAAAATAAAATAAATGTACATAAAATAATATAATTTTAGGAAATATAAAGTAAAGTAAAGTAAAACAATTACAATTGAAAGGAAAAAAACAAATAAAAAAATAAAGTAGAACGAAGTAAAATAAAACAAAAATTATTAAATAAAGTAAAGTAACAAATAAAAATATATTAAAAATAAAATAGCATAAAATAAATAATAAATAATAATAAATAAAAATAATATACAAAAATTATATAAAAAATTATATAAAAAAATTATATAAAAAACCAAGTGAAATAAAATAAAATAAAGAAATGAAATGTACACGTATGTAATGCTAAATATAAGAAATGAAATATTATATAAAATTAAATAAAATAAAATACGTTAAAATAATAATAAATAATTATAAAAAAAAAAATAAATTAAATAAATATGGAAAAATTTAAAACAAAATAAAATAAAGTAGAAAAAAATTTAATGAAAAAAGTAAAATAAAATATAAATAAATAAGATAAAAACAATAAAGTAAAACAAATAAAATTAAAATAAATTAATTAAAACAGTATAAGAAAATATATAAAAAAGTCAAACAAAAAATTATAAAAATAAAGTAAAATAACCCAAAATTAGAAAAAAAACTAATAAAACGAAAATATTAAAATAAAATAAGTGAAAAAAATGAAATTAAAAAATTAAGTGAAAAAATATAAAAAACTAAAATAAATAGGAATGAAATTAATTTAAATAATTGCATATAAAATAAAAAAAAATCAACCATAAAGTAACATAAAATGCAAAAATAATAACAAAATAAGATACAAAATATAAAAAAACACGAATTTAAAATAAACTGAAATTACGTAAAATAACTAAAATTAATACATAATATAATAAAATGAAGAAAAAAATTTAAATTTATTTTAGTAAAAATAATAAAATTAATTTGAGAACAAGCCAACTTTTTCAATTTCTACGAATTTGTGAGCACATGCAATTACTGTTTATGGTGCAGTTTTATAAAATAATAAAAACGTTTTAAACAAAATGTAATTAAGTAGCAAATGTTTCATTTTTATCATTTATTTATATACATATGTATTCATTGACTTAACAGCATTAAATTAAAGTACATGGCTTTTTAACTTTTAGCTTTTTCTGTTATAGTTAATGGCATCATAAAAGAAAAATTATTATAGTAAATATTTTATTCAACATCAAATTTTCACTCTCATCCACATTTAAAGGGCCGAAAATACTCACCGACTCACCGAATCCGAAAATCGACACACCATTAAACAACTCTGAAAACGAATTCGATTGTTTAGCAGATCAAAAAATTGCAATCGAAGAACAACGAGTAAGTAAGAAGTTATGCTTTCAATATTTTAGCTTTTTTTTGCTTTCTTTAATTTTTTTTTTTTTTGCTTTATTTTAGGTTTTTTTTATTGGTTTTATTTTATGTTATTTTTTGGTTATATTTTTAATTTTATTTTGTGTGTTTTTATATTATTATTTTTTTTTTGTTAAATTTAATTTTTTTATTATTTTGTTTAATTTAATTTTTATATTATTTAGTTTAATTCGATTTTTATATAATTTCGTTAAATTATTTATTCTTTTATAATTTTAATACTGTTATATTGCTTCTTCTACTAGGGCGGCACTCTTTTCTATGTGCCGGAATGCACACCAGATGGACGTTACCAGCGCATACAATGTTATCGTTCGACACCCTATTGTTGGTGTGTACATGAGGATACAGGCAAAAATATACCGGGGACAACGATGAAAGATAGGCGACCACAATGTGATATCACTTATGTAGCGCCACGTCCCATGAAAGGTTGTCCGGAGCCAAGAAAGGCGGTGTTTTTGAATGATCTCAAAGAATTCTTGAAGACACACATTGTGGCGAATGCTGGATCAGGGTAAGACGAAGTGAAATTTAAGTTTATATATATATACGAGTATATATATATATGTACATATATTTATTTTATTTTGTTATAGCGGTAATACCACTAAATGGACCTCTGAGGATGAACGTATTGCAACTCTAAGCTTTGTTTTACTCGACAAGAATAAGAACAAATCTTGGGAACGTAAAGAATGGAAGACGTTTAGAGAAATGGTCACCAGTTCAAAGTGAGTGCTACAGAAAAAGAGTGAAAAATTCAACTTTCAATGCTTATAATATTATAATTCTTTTTTTCGAATTCATAGAACACTACGTAAATGTGGCAAAAAGATGCCACGATACTGTGATGTGAATGGTGATAAGAAAATTACCCTTACCGAATGGTTGAATTGCCTACAAGCGCAACGCATAGAAATGCAGACAACGGTGCAGAGTTCAACGGAAGCTAGTAAGTTGACAACAGCATCAATATACATACAAACATATGTATTTATAATATGCATATATGATTTTATTAGTCACTAAGTTGTTGCTTTGATTTACAAAATTCTTTATTTTACAGATATATCCATGACGTCGAAGCCATTAAAGCTAACTGGTTTCAATCCACTCGAACAATATCTCAAAGAGTGACAATAATGCAATAGCCATGGTCTTATATACATATTTATACATATGTCTTATGAGCGCACGAATTTAATGTTACTACTAATTTGTAGTGTTTTTTTTATTTATTTATTATTTTTTAAGTTCTTATTTTGTGTAATTGAGCTGGTGTTTTGCTTTATTTGAAATTTGCATTTTTCGTGATAGTGTTGAGATATTATGACTACTAATAATAATACGCGCATATATATATAGAAATCAAATTAAAATATTAATAATAGTTAAATATTAAGTAAAAAAAAAAATTAAATACGTATCCTTTAAGTGAACATACCAAGCTGGCAGTTGTATGTAAGTATTTAACACTAAAACTTTGTACATATTCACTATATATATTTACAATTGCTTAGAATAAGAATGTAGCTCCACTTTATAAGCTAATACTTTTAGTTTTTAATTTAAATGTAATAAAAACACACATATACGTGTATATGTATTGCGTAAAATTAGCTTTTAGAAGTGTCTTACACATACTACATCAATATGTGCTATATAAATATATAACAACTAATTTATTGTTTAAGATTTTATTAGTTTAAAAAGTTTATATGTAATGTGGAATAAATATTATGCACAGCAAACGTTTCATTTGTTTTTTTTTAATATTTTGAATTTTTGGTATTTGTTGCAATTACAAATATAAAATTTAAAGTAGTTATACAATCGTTTCAGCGGTTACAAAGCGCAGATTATATATTTCATACACACATTCAAAATTTTAAATGCACACCCTTTTTTACACCCATAGATTTTACGAAAAGGTAATGCAAGTGCCAGTACAAAATATTTCATATAAGTATGATTTAAATGCGAAAGATGGCATACATACTAAAGTCAAACCTGAAAATATTACACCTTTGATAGTAAATTTTCAATGTATAAAAAATTGTTTAGTAATTTGAACACAAATTTGGCAAAGCTTTTTATCGTCTAGCTCTTGCCTTCAGTCATTTTGTGCTCAACACCTTCCAGGTTTCTATTCCAAACACTCTCCCTTCTCATTCAAACGTAACAGCAACTTGGCGAAATAGGTGAAAATCACTAACACCACTGTGGTCACTTCCATTATGACGAAATGTGAAATGGATGTGCCTATTTCTAGCCATGAGCCTTCATTTTTAACCAAAAATAGAAAATTCAAACCCATCACATCACAGATTAACATCAAACAAATGAATAGTGCTTGTTCATTGGCGCGGGCAAAAGTCGACATACCGAAAATAATCGATATATTTAATACAACAGGTATGATTAATTTCAATATGACCAAGCACATAATTATGAATGGCGCAAAGGTGCTTAAGAAGCAAAGTACAATGTTGGTATCGAAGGAGCTCACAGAGGCTATGTTGCCGGTGCCAAAGAAAGAGAAGAGTGTGTATAAGAGTATGGCAAAAGATAATTTAAGCGCTTCTTGCAATTGTTGGGGTGTGCAAACGACTTGTAGCTTTTGTGCAGACAGTGGCCTTCTATCTTTTATCAAAGGTAATTGCATTTGTTGCACTGAGAGCGTGAGCACTAGCTCCGATGATAACATAACAATGAATAGAGATTCATATGATGTGCAAAGTAATGTATATAGAGCGGTTAATAGAAAAAATAAATATTCAATTCGTTGTTTCAGCACATGTGTTTTATAGCAAAATATTGCTAGACCTACAAATATAAGAAAACACCATGAAAGTGTCTGCGAGAGGAAGAATACACCACCTTGTTGTGCATGCTGATAGCGTACAAAGAGCGCATTGCACACACACACGATAACAATCAATTTTATATATCTAGGCATATTTGATTTAACAACAAATGGACGCAACACCGTTATGCACATACCCAAGAGTAAGAGCCATAAATTTGAGTAGCCAACAGATGGCGGCAGCAAGGGAAATATGGCCAAAACAATAGTTAATACTAACCATATATAAAATTTTAAATTTTTTACGGGAAAAGCACGAAAATTTATGAAGAACGTATAAATAAGAAAGCCTAAAGAAATAAGTCTACGTTCAAAAAAGCTGTAAACAAATAGTTCAGCACATAGAACTAAAGCTAACAATTGTATTAATGGCATTGCTCGTAGTAGTGGCATTAAGGACAAGCGTTGCTTATGCACAAGTAACAACCAAACCAACAACGGCAAGAGCAGGTAAAATCCTACCACAAATGGCACGCGTTGTAGTAATAATAAAAAACAGACTGTTATTAAACTAAGTTTTTGCTTAAATGTCAGTGTTAAGTTATTTTTATAACTCTTTACTGAAAGTCGTTGACCCAACAGCACTTGCAGGCAATATATTATCCAACAAATAAAAGTAGCAGTGGTGCATAATTGTAGTGGGCGCCTATAATAACCTTGATAATACTCAATGCCCTTTAGGGCTGAATGCATTATACCAATACTTGAAATTATAGCTCCTTCAAATTGACCATTTTTCAGTCGGATTTCTATATTTGCCACATAATGTGCAATAACATCTGCATCAAGTTCTTTATAGCTTAATAAGTAACTTGAAAAGAAACCACGTTGATGAGTTGCCAATAAAGCTTGGAATTGTGCTAATAGCTGTAGAGCATTACTATGTGCGGCATGCGCTTGATATTCCAACGATACGTTTAGGTATTCTAGCGGTAATATGCCTATATTATTCATAGGTGGTGCGGTACCAATTAAAGCTGCTATAAGTGGCGCTATTTGCGCTTGTTGCATTTCGTATAGTGGCCGTGTTAAGTCTTTTCCAATTTTGAAAACATTTTCAAAGCTTGCATTGCTGGCAATACCAGCGCCCCAAAGAAAGAATGGTGTTTCAGTTTCGTAAGGGTCGCTGGCGCCATGTGAACCTGCGGAAATATAGAAAATATTATTTATTTTACAACGGAAATATGTTTTTCTAAATTTTCTTCCAGCTTACCTGCATTTGTCATGCCATGATCAGCGGTGAGCACATATGCTGTGCGCCCGTCAGGAAATGTGCTTTCGAATTCTTCATAAAACTCAGCTATACTGCGTTCGGTGCGATGTAAATTTTCCAAAAATTTTGTCGTACCCGGCTTGTGCACATGTCCGGCTGTATCCAAACCGAGCAAATGTAAAAAGAAAATAATTTTATCTTGCCCAACTAAATCTGAACGTTTCCGCGAAAGCAGTTGACGCACACGTTTGAATACCCATTCGTCCAGCTCATATGTTTTCTCACGACCGGAGAAATCGAGTTCATGATCATATGCGTCAATTAGCAAACGTTGTTCACTCTCTATACCACGTGAGAAGATGTGTAAGACATCTGCTGCACCCCAGGCATAAGTGTGACTGCTGCGATTGAATACACTATCAAAATCAACAGGATTACGCTTCCAACCGCGTGTCACCGCAGAGGGATCTTCATAGAGACCAGCAATCAGCGCTATATGACCTGGCCGCGATTCGGTTGGCACACGTGTGTGTGATACGCCAACTAAGCCATTAGTTTTTAATATTAATTTACTTAAATGTGGTATATCTTTGCAACCGTCACGAAAGAATGATTCTGCTCTTAAGCCATCTGTCACAATGAGCACAAGCCGCTTTGCAGGCGCCTCCAGGTGAATTGACTCTTGTGGCTGGAGACCAGTAATGATTGGAGAACGGAAATATATAACAAATATCGAACCGAGCAACAGTAAATGTACAATAATTGCATTTATTATCCACATTTTAGGAATTGCAAGCCTATTGCTTGATAAACTTATTCTTTTAGAAATTAACTGGACTTGGCGACTAGGCAGGCACGTACCCGCGTGATAATCCGTACCACGTCACCTGTATTCAAATAACAACAATTTTCTACAACTGCACTTATTTCTTTTTTAGTTAATCACTTATTTTTTATTCACAAATTTATTAATGAACCGGATAGATATGAATGTTTACGTTTTGTTACAGCAGTCAACATCAGTCATCAGCTGATTGTGATAAGTAATCGATTAACGATAACATATAATTGCCTCGCATGAAAGAAGGAAACGGAAATGGTATATGCCGCGATTAACTGACGTTAATTCGAATTACATTTCTTGAAGGAATTAAAGTTTTATAAAGAGTACAGCAATAATAAAATAATAAATATTAAAACCATAAAATATTTAAAGAAAAATACTATATTCATTATAAAATCGTGGATTATAGATTTTACTTATAAACCTAAATCAAAGTGCCGTATGAGTGAAATCGAAAATTCTTGAATTGGCTGGGGTGGTGTTTATCTTTTCAACAACGCTTTTAAAGTGCCCTCAATTTTTTGTTTTTTTTTTTTTGAAGTGGATTTAACATTATTACTCGTCGTGTAGGCTGATAAGACTTTGATATATGTACTTCTCAATTCTGGTTTTTCCCCGAAAGAGATGATAATTTATCAATCCTGCCATTATAATTTATTTCATAAAAACACAAAATTAAGTGGTCTACGGAAGCGCACTTTGGTGAAGTTTATTAAAAAATGCTCACTATAACAAAGCTTTCATCTACACTGTGCAATAATTCGTCTATTTAATTTCACTAGAAACAAATTTAAAATGGTAATATCAAACTGAAAATATTACAAACATCTTAAAGATGAATTTCAAAATTTCTTCTACAGTTTCGTACTACTTCTTTAATAATTTCTGTGTTAAACGATCTACGGCTGATGTGGGCGTCTGTTGTTCTAATCCGGCATCCTTCTCTTCCTCCAATGCACGGGCTTTAGCTTCTTCTATTTCACGTTGTTTTTGTATTTGTCGAAACTCAGTTGGAGTCAACATGCCACGTAACACCGTCTCATACGTAACACTGACCCCTTTCACCGACATTTTCCGATATAACTTCCAGCACTCACGTTCCTTCAAACTACGCACATACTCGGGATAAATGTATTCTTCATTTTCTTTGTCATTTAATGTATGCTCCGTAGAAATCTTCGTGGCGTTTTGTGTGCTGTCCGATACAATATTGGAGTTTGAATCAATGTCACCATTATCCCGGTTCGCCACATTTTCCTTTGTATTAGTTGTCATCGAACTGTTCGTATTGGCTTCATTCATAAATATCGATACTGGTGGTGCTGTGGGTGGCCTATTGGAGCGTAAACGTGCAGCTAGTGGTGCTACAGAACCACGGCGTATCATATGCGAATATTCCTTAGTGGCAAGTTGAAAATTTGGTGGATAGTTTTCTTGGAAGGAAACTAGCGATAAATAAGAAGAAATCACGTATTTTTCATTAGAGATTGTAAAGATGTGTATATACATATGTACATAAGTATAAATAAATATTTTGCCTAACGAGTTACTGTTAAGTTTATAGTTTAACACAAATAAACAAAAATTTAATATAAAAATATTAAATATACATCTTAGTTTAAGTTGACTTGAAGTTGACTTTTTTGAAAAATAATCTAAAATTTCTGTGTATTTCTATATTATACTTTGATTTCGAAGAAAATTCATCTTTTCAACTTTTCGTGCGCAATACGCAACTTTAATGCTTTTGTTGTACTATTTCAAGAAAAAGTAACTAATTTTATTATTGTAATTATTACTCATTACTTTGCACTAATTAGTAAAATATAATTTATAGTAAAATATTCTCCATACATGCATATAGCGTATATCGATAACAATCGATCACCATACCTGATTTACCCGTCTTCCGTAAAGATGGCGCACCAGTGCTACGCGAACGTTCTGCATTGCCACGTCCTGTTTCCGGTGCAGAATCTTCCTTTTCCGAATCACTACCTTCAGAGCTAACAAGTGAAACCAATGTAATTACATCAACAGCTAGCGTGGAACGTGTACGTGTTAATGGTTGTTTCTTTCCACTAAACCCATTCAAATCGTAGAGAATATCACTCCTATCTGCAGCAGCACCACCACCACTACCACCAATTTCGGATGCCGCCAGTTCAGATTTCTCGCAAACGCTAGCGTTACGTGTTATCAATTTACGACGACGTAATTTGCGTTTTTGAAAAGCAAAAACACCTTTGGTGTTCTCATCGAGCGAACGTGAACGTACTGGCGCAGACATAGCACGCACCAATGGCGGTCGACGCTGTACAATTAATGATGGTGTAACGTTGAGCGTACCACCACTACAATTGGAAGTCAAAGATGTGACAGCTGTGTCTTGTTGCTGATTGTTAATTGCTAAATTAGCGTTATTAACCGCTTGTACACTGAGTTGACTAGTGTTGGACTGGCTAGTGCTTGTGTTTATTGTGACATTGCGACTAGAGCGAAATTGTGCGCGACGTTGCTGGACAGTATCATTGGCAGTTATTGTTGGACTAGTGGCAACAGTAGCGGCGGCAGTTGCTGATGCACTCGTTCGAGCCGGCAAATCTGTGCGCAATATAGGCGTTGTTGTTGATGTTGATTTACGCTAAGGATTTGGGCACATTTAGATTAACAGAGAGAAATTTGGGAAAGTAATTATAAAATAATAACTTTTTTTTACAGTTTTTAATTTATTTTATTTTTTCTCTTACATAAGGCTCTGCGTTTTCTGAAGAGCTTTCAATATCACTGTTATTGGATTCGTTGCCGTTTGATGGTATATAATGAATCGCATGTGATAGCACAATATTCAAATTAACTTTACTATTATCTCTTTTTAGTGCTGGTGAGGAATTTTTAATTTTGTCCTCTTGCTCGGACGATGGCAGTAGCGTATTTGACTTGCTGCTAAAACTTTCAAGCCTATAAATGCAAAAGTAAGATGTAAAAAATCATAGTTACTTACATGAGAATATGTATGCACAGAAATATAATTAAGACTTATAGACATATATATATACAATATGTATGTAAATGTATGTACATATGTATATGGGAAAAAAGTGCAAAAGACTTTATGAGATAAACGTCATTTGTCCAACCCAAAACTATCATTTGAAAGCAAATATCATAAAATTTTTAATGGAATTTTATATAAATATAATATCAAGTATTGCATGATGTTTGGGCAACACCTTTTCGCTATGTCATCAAAATTACATACACACATATCCACCTACTAACCTAATTATATATACTGAAAAATATTATTTTTTCCTAAGTATGAACATACATATGTATATATACATACATAGATAGTATATTTTCATATATTACATGCAGCTATTATGTTGTTTGAGTCATCACAAGTGTTTGATTTATGCAAGTGGAGGGACTAAAAAAAAGTTAAATTTAAATGAAGCTATCATGTCAATTGCACTGACATGCTGCTACATATGTATATACATGCATATAAATGTATAAATATAACATGTCTTATACGTGTCTGTAACTCCATAGCATTATTTCAATTTGCCATATTTATTTGATTTTTCTTTTTTGAGGTTATGTTATTTGCAAGTACTTTTGAAAATTACAATTTTAACATACACACTCACACACAAACGTATTTAAATCCTGTAAGAATGCTAGTATGCCAAATTTGTTTACACACTAACACACACATTCATTCTTCTCTATAAATATATTATATTATATTATGTGGGTGTGTACATGGGCGTCCGTGTTGAATTCTAAAAATAAAGCAATAATTGTAAAGTGCTCACTAGAAACTATGGAAAAGTAAAAATATGGTTCAACGTACGATATCGTGATTTCAGACACTAGATATTAATAGTTATTCACTATTAAATGAAATTGAGCTCAAAACTATTATGGTTTATATATGTACATACAGACATGCATAAAGGCACATTTACTTCGCATACCTAGGATTTATGTATAGGATGTGTGTATGTACATAAAAATAACCTTACGTATATTTGTGAATGGATAAGAACGTTTAGAATAAGTTTTTCTGTCTATTGACCCAATTACCCATAATTCGAATTAATAATTAATGTAAACTTTTGTTTATTAATTAAAAAATAACTTAAATATAACCGCGTTTTGATTTTTTCTCAACAAATAAAGGGATCACCAGTGTATTCTAAACCGACTGCGAATGAAATATTATGATGAGCTTTTCTTCCATGTCAGAAATACACTCGGAGGATTTGACATTCCCTGCCGAGGAGCGATCGCAGTTAGGAAAATTAACTAAATTTTTTTTTATTAAAATTAATTTACTATAAATTTAGGTGTATTGGTCGGTCTGAAATCCAGAGCCTTCCCCATGGTAGTTCGTCTGTACCTAGTTATATAAGCCAAGTTCAACCCTCTGAATAATCGTTTTATTTCACATTCATTCAGAGATCGCCTCATTTACACTATAGCCGTCCGTCAAAAATATACTTAAGGCATCTCATCTCGACTCTGACTCAGCGCTTCCATTTACAGCCCAACACAAAATAAGCATTTTCTCATATATGCTGACCTCTGCATAAGATATAGAGTGCTGAGTGTAATTAAGTTCGTATGTTTACCTAACTAGAAAGGGTTTTGGAACTTCATTAACTTGCCACCATTTCGAGGGTTTTAAATCGGCTGAAATAGCCAAGTGGGTGGTAGTATGTGCTATGAGTCGTAGGGTAATGGCTTCTACACATGTGTTTCCTTAAAGCAATCCCTCCGTGGCAGGGTATGTCAAAGCTTTTTGGTGTACTTCTGACATACACGTAAAAGTCCGATAAGCGAAAAAGCTACAAATTGTACTGTCACTAACAAATAGTTGCCTGCATGTAATAAGGTTGCATTACTTATGGTACTTTAACTTTTTTAGTCCTCAAGGTAGCTAAAATTCTCTAATGCACTCCACATTTTTGGGAAAAAAATCCCTACTCACCCAGTTTGTTCTTCAAGACTCGCGGGTACACAAACAGTATTGTAGTTAAAGCGTTGCACTAATTGTCCATTGACTTGCTTCAGCTCATGATCCAATGTCTTTAAAAGTGATGATGTGGAGCTTGCTCGTGTATAGCTATGCTTGCCATCAGCGATTGTTGGAGTTTTTATGCCTTTCAATTTTTCACCACCACCACCCTTAGCAGATTTGCGAGTGAGAATGCGTTTGGACTGTGCTTCACGTGCAACAACTGCAGTCGAGTTTTGTGTATGCACTTTCTTCCGAATATTTTCCAGTGAACGATCCACCGAGAGACCACGTGTCAAGTAACCACTACCGGGTCTACGCGCTGCCAACAAATGACCATTACCACCAGCAATATATTGTGTTCTATTTGCTTCTATGAATGAATTTTGTTTTTGGAGACGCAAATTTGTGGACATGTGTTGTTGACTCTGCGATGTAACGGCTGCGGACGTCGCATGCATCGAACGTTGCTGCGGCTGCGACTGCCGTGTCCACACTGTCGAAGAAGGCATTTGCTGAGCTGTTTGGCGCGTACTAAACGACAAAGCCATTAAGGTACGAATTAATAGCGCGCATCCAGCGAATGACTAAAAGAGACTGGAGTAGCGCGCGCTTCGATGTGCTTTAATTTTGATAGTGATTGCCTGCTTTTAGGCTCTATAGCTTATGTTACTTAAATCAATTCAAATATTTAACGAGCACTTGTGTTATTACTGAACTGTAACTTTTTTGATGCTCACTACAAGTACACGGTGACTAAATTACAAGCGCACACGCTAAGTCAGCTCGGGCGCCCTTTGCAGAGCACAATTTATTTATTATTTCTCACTGTAATTAATGCAAATACAATGCAATGCAATACGAATTGGATTTATTGATCAGTCACATTAATTGAAGCACAAATTCAAATTAGCAATGTTTAGATTTTCATTTTTCTGCTTTTCCTTCGCTTTGCCAAAAAAAAACTATCAAATTTGGCAATAAACAGTCAATACAAATGCCAATTATTTCGCTGATACCGATATCCCGGCTATTGTGGCAGCTGGTTCGGTAGAGTCGGTTGTCGCGCGTTGACTGTTTCAAGAGCGCATTCACAACACCGTCATTGTGGCATAAGTTGGAGTAAAGAGTACTCGAAATATGTATGTATGTATATATATGCATATGTATGTACAGCGCTCGTTGCCAACGATATATTGTTTATAAGCTTAACAGCATTTTGCTGCAGCTAACAAACTTCCTCACCGGCTTTGCCTGGCAAAAACACTTACACTCCCTCGCAGTCAACGGCGTTGGCGGTTCATTGGCTGATTTCGTGTTACAGGCAATTTTTCCATCATTTTTGCACATTTTTCGTTTTGTTTTGTTGTATTAATTTTTACTTTTTATTTCTTTTTTTTTCTTGTTCCATTTCCGCCTCAGACACCTTCAATACAAATTTTATTTTTCGGCATACTTCTTTACACAAACGAGCTTCCAATAAGTCATGCAAACTTTTTGTTACTCCCGCGCAAATATTGTTTGCACATAAATACATACTCGTACACGCGAGTCTTGAGAACATACGAGTAAATTTGTAGTTTCATACTAACGTTCGTATGTACATACATATATAAAACACATTTATATTGTCTACTTGCAACCCTTTGTACCCGCCACTTCATTCATAGAATGCATATTGCAGACATGAATGGCGCACTTTTGTTTTCACTTCGCTACAACGCTCCCTTAAATGTCTTGTGTACTTGTATGCAAGTACATATGCATGTATGTATGCACGTAAATAAACAAGTCAAATTCTATGTGAATATGCACGCAAAGTTTTGTTTATATGAAACTAGAAGTCAATGAGCCCTTTTCAATATGGCTCATTCCTTTTGCACGCCATTCTTCGCATTTGTTACAATATATGCCAGCGCATAGGTAACCAAATTGTAAAATGGTAACAAACACTTTTGTTCTCTTCTAATGCCAACGAAATTCCTCTCAACATTGTTAATGGGTTTGATATTTTTTTTTGGTATTTCCATAAGCTTTAATTAATTTAGAAGAAATTACACCGGCTGCATTATTATTCCAATTCATTTGTTATCGAACATAACAGGATGTGATCACATATTTATCGACAAGGCGTATGAGCAATTTAAGTGGTTATCGATATCTTCATAAAAATTGACCACTTGTAGGCGAAATAATCAATTGCTTAGAAAGGAAAAAGATACTTATTTGGATTAAACAAATGTATCTAAATTAAAAGATATGAACATTGTATTAATTTTAGTGCCAAGAATCAAATTAAAGAAATGAAACCGGCTTTAACATTATTGTAATTGATTTGTTATCCAACATAACAGGATGTGATCACATATTTATCGACATGGCGTATGATCAATTTAGGTGCATATCGATATATTCATAGACATTAACCACTTTTAGGCGAAATAATCAATTGGGTAGAAAATAAAATGTTTTTAAAAGCCAGAAATTTAGAAAAAACGTAATAAATTATCAAAAAAGTATCGCCGATGATAGTCTTTGTTCCATATACCACTCTATCTTCAAACTAAAATCTATCAAACAAATTATTAATTAAAATTACAGCAAATAGTCTCATTTTAGTCATAAAATAATCTCAGTAATGCAATCCGCACTTAGTTTTCAAGGAGCAATATCATTTGCCACAATCAAAACAAACACTTAACTGTCTATACCTATGTGTATGTATAGCCATACATATGTATGCACAAACAACTAAGCACAAAGTTCTCGTAGATGTCAAATCCGATAATGTTTTACGAAATGACAAATATTAAATGTTACAAGGACTCTCTGCACGTGCTTGCGGATTTGTGGTGACATCACATAGCATTTGCACTTGATAATCAGTTATGGATTCTTGCCTTGACGACATACATATGTACATATGGCATACTTTCCGCAAAACTATTGTTTCTAACTTGCAAATGTTTCACTAATTATAGTTGCGACAAATTTTGTGGGAGCACGAGTGATATTATTTTAATATTTTCTACAAAAAAAAAGAAGAAACATTTAAATTAATATGCATAAATTCACATGTGCATAATATAATGGTACTAAAATATCATTGCCTGCTCACATTTTCGTTATTTAAACGTTTGAAAGGAGAAAAAAACAAATGGAAACATACCTACATATGCAAATACATATACATATTATAGGTACTCGGCGACTTTGGTGGCATCTATGACAGCTGGAATTTAGCAATAGTGATAGACATGCATAGTTGTCGTGCTTGACAGCAATCAAAGTGAACCAAAAAGTCAAAATGTATATATGCATGTACATACACACATAGAAAACAATCGAAATCAAACAACAGTCAATTTCAGGGTCACATTACATTTCTGTACACCCACATGTAGGATAACAAACAAACAAACTTACAGAAAAAAGCCAAATTTATTCAAAGTTATTAAGCATTGAAGTGATTTAATGTATATCCTTTGGATTTAGATTAGGCTTTTACCGTATTCTATTCATAAGTAATGGAATATGAATATTAATGAAATATTGTAAATCTTCTGCTTTTGTTATTAAATGAGAAATGTAAAATTCCAAAAATAAACTCAATGGATGCACCACTAAATCCACCAAAATCAAAGTTAATTGATGACAACGTCTGATCCTTGTTTACCACTTAAAAAAATGGTAAATGCACAGAGTTGATGAACATTTTTGTTTTCATTTTTTTTTTTTTTCAATTTATCTTACCAACACTCTACAGCAATAATCATCCAAAAATCAATACAGCCAAGATAAAAAAATAAATAAATAAATTAAATAAAACTAAAATTCAAATGAACTGAAAACATGAAAGCAAAAATTGTATCAAATTTTAACAAAAATTTAAAGTCGCTTATTCTACATAGCATATGTACATATGTATTTGGCACTACAATGACAAGAATTGTAAAATAATTTTTTTCTATATATGGTATATGTCCTTACGACATTTAATAAAACATTGCGAGCTTTCTAAACTTTATTCATCAGCAGTTTTGCTCAATATTTATAACACTAAATTTTCCGCTTAGCAATAATAAATTATTAATTTTTTGAATATTCATAACTTTCATGTCCAAACCATTACGTAATTCAGTCGGAAAATGGCCATTACTTGTAAATATTCAGAAGTGGAAAATCATACATAACGGCTAACTCATGGCTAAACGATTACATTTTCAACAAGAAATACTTCAAATCGTTATCAAATGCTAATAAAGATTCAATTGAATATACATACATATATAGCGCTTCAAATCGTAAAATTTTTGGACTCAAAAAAAATTCAAATTTTATAAAGCAAAATTATCTATTTTCATGTTGTTGAACATTTTAATCCCAACTTCGATTACATTCATAAAGTTTTGTTTATTACAAATCAATTATAATGAAGCTATCGAGTTTTCGCCGCCTGCTACTCTCATCTCAAATTATAACGAAACTACGCCAACTGTTGGGCAATTTTGTGTTGATTCTACATTTAAAAATTAAAAGTTTCTGGTGAGTTTTAAACAATGAAATAATATCCAAAATATATTTCTCTTATTTCGTGTTAGTGTCAAAGCAAAATACTACTTTTTAGTCATGTTTTTATTATTATTTGTTTAAACATATACGTATGTGAAAAATTTTATTGCTTTCAATAACGCGGAAGCTGAGTGGATTAGTGTGTATGTGGGCTTAGATAATACTATGGAATTTCATTGTGTTTATTGATTATTAATCATTCTGTTAATGTTTTTAAATATTTTGTAATTTTTTTTGAAACGGCGTCATTTTCGAACATCTCAATTTGTATTAACTTGGTTGCACTGTTTTTATTCGAAAAATCGACGAAGGGTTTTCCGAAGTTCGCCGTGTCGCACGACGTGGCATGACATTTCTGATATACAGCTGTCAAATTTTGTATCAAGTGAAAGCTTGCTAGTTGGTTGCATTTTATTCCCAAGTTTCAATAAAGTGTTGAACAATATTTTATAACATCAATTAAAATGTCACGTAATTTACTTTCCGTATTCCTGGTGTGCTTCTGCGCTGGTGTAGCTTTTGCCACCACTTGCACTAGTCCCAAAGTTAGTGTAACATCCTTCAGCACTCAGGATGCCACCATCCTCACCCAAGTGGCGCATGTTGGTGAATTCTCCTTGAGTTGTGGAAATAATGTGCAACCCAACTTGTTCGCTGAATTTCCCTGTGGAAAAATTGTTCCCGTAGCTAAAATTGGCGATGGCAAGTACCAAGTAAGTTGACGAATTAAATATGTATATATCCCATTAGCAAGCAGATAAGTGACAGTTGTGATGTGGCATTATTTATTTTAGGTAAGCTGGACTAAGGATATCAAGAAGAGCAGCGGTGGTAATGTTGTCTTACGTCTCTTCGATGAGGAGGGCTATGGTAGCGTACGCAAAGCACAACGCGATGGAGATAATGTGTCGAGTGTCAAATCTCTTGTTGATATTACCATCGCCACAAAAGGTGCCTACAAAGGCCCTTGGGTAAAAGCTGAATTGGTCGCTGCGTTGGTAGTTGGTGGTATCGCTTACTTTGCTTTCACCGCGAAGAGCAAGGTGCAAGGTTAGAAAAAAAAAAAAAAACAACGATGTGAAGAGCGATTCATTCTCGCTTACTGAGATTTGTAGACTTTGAATGAAATTCATTCAACTTTTGTTTCCAATTAGAGATTAATGTGTGGATTACTTTTTATACCAACAAGTAAACCTCTTACTTTCGCATGAAATGTAAAATTTCTAGCTGTAATTGTAATCATGGAGAGTAAGAAAATAAACGAATATAATTCTGTATTTCGTTAACGAAAATCAAAATATTTGTTTTTAATTTTTATTAAACATTGATTAGAGGGTAAATTTTTTTTGTCTTACTTTCGTCAATTTTAATACTCAGAATGTTGAATATTTGGAAAAACATAATATTGGCCCTCATATTCAATGAAAATTTGCAAAACAATACTAGGAAGGGATCCACATATTTCGGCAGTGATAGAGGAGGTATAGCGGAGGCTGATACAAAGTCCGTCATATCAAATACTGATAACTGAGTTTAAATTTCAACTGATTATCTTGGTATAGCAGATACCAGAATAACCGACTCGATGAAAATGGGTTGTATTCGCTAATAAAACAAAAACATAATAGCAAAAGAGAACGCAGCAAATGAATATGATCACGATTGATAGTGATTTTATGCAGTATAGGTTTATATTTCTCCGATTGCAGCAAATTTCTAGACATTGATATCATCTAATGGTAGACCCGGAAATATAGCTCTTACGGGATGTTCGGACTAGAGAGAGATGAGGTGGGCGTTGCGGGAACCGTTGCTTATGACATATACATGCGTTGAGTACAGCGAAGTCGTGTCTGTATGGGTATATACTGCTACAATATTCTGAACAAGTTCTCTCAATGCAGCTTGAGCTTTTTGTCTGCGATATGTGATGTTTGTTTTTCCTAATTTCGTTATTTAGGGGGTGAGTGTTCATGAAGACGAAATTTAAGGCCTCTGTAGGGTGTTGTATCGGCTTACATAACCCCGCTTAGAAGGTGGTAAAGTTAATCGATGCTGTGGAGGCCAGATGAGGTGATGCTTCGGCGGGCTCGAACCAGAGCAATAGGGATGTTAAGGCTTTTTGTGAACTTACAAAGAGGTGATTAGTGTTATGCGGGACTCTGCATTCAGGACATACGTTAAGTCTGTTGTTGTTGTTGTTGTAGCTGCTTTTCCAACCCCTCTTAGGGAGGGCTAGTTAATCAAGTCACCTAGTTCATCTAACGGAAGGTCCAGGAAACGTGCTGTTTCAACGGGTTCGGACCAAAGGAAGAGGGGGTTAGATGTATTGGTTTTAGGAGGCACTGTCGAGCAGGGACTTGTTACATGTTGGACATACATTGGGTATGCTGGGGTCGAGTCTGGATATGTAGGAGTTAAACCTGCTACTGTATTTAGACCAAAGTTGCGCCAGTATCCCGCGGGTTTCTCGAGGCAGTTCGAACTCTTCGTCTTTAACAGGTGGTAGTTTGACTCCGAGAACGCCATTCCCAGAAAGAGTGCCCATGAAGGTGTTGACGGCCTCTCGTGGTTGTTGCAAATGTTGCTGGATTGTGCTCTTTAAATCTAACTGATGCGGAGTTTCCTCATCTACGTCGGTCTTGTCACCGGCTACTAGATAGGTGTAACCGATTCTCATAAGAGATGAACCAAAACCGGGGGGTAGCCAGATATTTTTAAACTATTAAAACGACGATGAGTTTCCTGGAAGTCTAGTAAGCTTTCTTTACAATCCGATCTCTTAGAACTCTTTGTTTTCGAGTTAACTTTATGCTCACGTTGCTGCATAACATCTAGACTGAAGGGGATATTGAGCCTTCGATAAACTCTTGGCGACTCACTCATATTTCAGTACATCCTCTTTAATTAAAAACCGAATGAAACTAAATTTAAAATTATCTTAAAATTTATTTTGAGTATCTTTGATTAAAATATTTACATATACATACATTTAACTACATAAATTAAACTTGAGTGCTCCTAATTTGTACCCAACTAATTACCATTCATGGTACCATCTTCATCCGATGAAATATCAATCATGCTCTCCACACGAGATGGCGACATCACATAAACAAAGTGCTCGGTTGGCCCCGTATCGGAGACTGGATTGCTTGGTATAATGGTAGCGCCATCCGGTGGTGAGGGCGACGAGTCTATGCTACAAAATTTACTGCCATGAGAATCGTCATTCGGCTGCATGCCACCACATTCAGTTGCATTCTCCAGCTCCAATTCAATGTCGCTGACAATGCGCATACAGCGCATTTTCGCGAGTGACTGAAACTTAGTTGGCATGGCGCGTACCATACGTGCCAGACTAAGGAAAAACAGCGTATTGGCATCTAAGTCCCGATTCGCCTGCAATATTGCTGAGATGTCAACCTCGGCGCGATCGCTCGTTTTGCGGACTTTCGCTGGTGGCGGCTGACTGCTATTGTTGTTATTCATATTAGTATTACTGTTGCTGTTGCTGTTGTTGTTGTTGTTGTTATTTGCAGTTTGCTGCATAGCGCTGAAGCTGAGATTGATTGCGGCCGTCTGCGGTGATGGCTGCACACGACGTATTTTCGATATAAGCGGCGGGTTGATGCGCGCTGTCGAAGCAGTGCTCGTTGCTGGAGAGGTTATATTATGGAACAGACCAATAGTTGGCGCACTAAGTTCCTTCTTGAATGTATCGGCCGAGGCAAACAGTTGCGGCTCGATTATCAAACAGCCAACGCTGCTCGCTGCGCTACTTGCCGGCATAAGAGCTGTGGGCTTCGGTACATTTGCTAGTGGCGGCAGTGGAAATATCTGTGCCGGTGGCATATTGGTTGGACCCATTGTGGAGATGGGACCCAATAGCGGCTTGTTATGTGCTTGTACCGGTGGTAATTGTACTGTGGGTAGAGATGGCACTGGCAGCACTAGTGCGCCCGCTGTAGCTGTAACCGCGGGTGCGCCGCTGCAATTGTTCGTGAGTGCCGCTATAGAAGCGGCGGCTGTAGCAGCAATATTATTACTGCTCGGAGCCATGCAATTAATGGCTGCCGAATTGTTCGGTGAAAAAGCAGCAGAGGCTGCTGGCAAGGAGACTACAGCTGATAGTGGAAAATGAGCGGGAATTTGATTGGTTGCCGCTGGAACAGCCGTTACTGTGGTATTTGTCATTGTGCTGCACACAGCTGGCGGTATGGTGGCCACAGTTAGGGACGAGGATGATGATGGCGGTGGTGGTGGTGGTGCTACTGCTGCTGCTGCTGGCCCTTGTGACGGTGGTGGTGGTAAGGGTGGCTGTGTTGTTGGTACTACTGTTGTTGTTGTGCTTGTAGGCATTGCTGTTGTAGAATTAAATTTTAAATCGTCTTCCGATGAAGAATTTGTACCTGCAGCTTTTGTTAATACTTGAAACCCAAAATCACACTCGGTATCCTCGGTATCTTCGGTTTTAAGACTATTACTACTATTCGAATTGCCGTTGGAATGTCTGAAAGGAAGACCAATTGCCAAAATGCTAAATTGTTGTTAAAAGATTGGGGTTTATGGGTTTAATAGTGTGCTTACCTGCCGGGTCCCTGATAGGGTTTTAGAAAGTCCATATGATCGGCATGGGCCCAATATTGATACTTCTTCGATGTTTTCGTGCCGACGCGAAAGGAACGCAAATATTTGGTGTAGCTGTCGCGTAGATTCTTCCATTTTCGTTTGGATGCATCTGTGGGTGAAGGAATGAAAAAGATAGAGAAAAGTGTTAAGATGCATTATGTTCACAAAAAGAAAAGGTAAACCTAGGGTAAAGTCAGATACAAGCTAAAGTCGATATACTAAGATAGGCGATGGTCGGAATAAAACTATGTATTTCTTGTTTTATCAATGATGGATTATGAAAGTTAGAAGCTAACGAAGTTGTTATTATATGAAAAGTATTGGAATGTGGAGGCTGTATACTGACATCGAGCACTGAGAAATATATATTTACTTCTAGTTTCGAGTTTTTGCTTTTTCTAGGCCGCATCTCTTATACCAAAAGCACTTAGCTCTACAGACATGGCCTGGTATCACTATTCAGACTGGGGAAAAGGTCTCTCTCACTCACAATATAATTAAGACTTCTTGAAGTTATTACGGAGAGGCAGTCGAGATAAAATCTTCTGTTAAGTCTTGACGAAGCTGATAGCTGCCAAAAAAATCATAAGATATTACGATCTTCCTGTGTCCCTATCACGAACAAGTTGCAATAGAATAGCTGGTACGATGAGGATTGACGCATCGCAGTGGGAGAAAAGGGACTGCCTTCCAGACAACGCGCTATGTAGGAAGGATACCGAGAGTTCCAGCTAAAAAAGCGAAAGACCGAAAGTATGAAGCTTGTCTCCAGGGATACTGTGACAAGCAGAAGGTTTCATGATCATACTCATATGAGATGTTCTGCTTTCTCTATACTGAATAAGAAGTCAAGGCGAACGAGTGCAAGAAGAACATGCAATGAGTCCCCGTATGACACTAGCAACCTCTTTGCATGACCCATAAAACCAGCTCATCCAACCCCTCTTTCTCTCTGGCGCGAAACCGTCGAAAAAACTCCTTTCCTGGACCTACCGTTAGATGACATAGGCTGTTCTAGCCTGCCCCTAAGCGGAGTTGACAATCCACTACTACAATAACAACAGGACATCACAAACTATCTCCTAATATTGAAAGACATAATTTTGAGGTCGTAGATAATTTGGGCATTGGCAAAGGCTAATACCGCCGACGTTGGAACGATTAGTTCTACGGGATATACGGAGACATCGATATAGTTCAGTGAATGAAGAGACAGCGACAAGTATTCGATGCAGTAACTGCCGGTGGAAGCAGAGGAAGAGCGTGCCCCCTTCACTCTGTTGGAAACTTGAGGTGAAAAAGGACCTGCCTTCATTTGGAGTAACCAATTGGCGTCGGACGGCTAAGAGGGAAAGAAGTAAAGAATTTGCTCTTTACCCGTGTTGTTGTTGTTGTAACTGCAAAATATTCCCCAAATTGGTTTTCGGGGAATATCGCGGGAGTGAAGTTCCTTGGCCGGATAAAAATCCGAGTCGTTCCGGTATGAAGACCAGAGTGTAGTGGGAATTATTGGATTTTAGTCGCCTCTTACGACGGGCAAACCTTACCACGGCTGGACCTTTAAGACTTAGTGTATTTGGGTTGTATTACCACCACAGCATCGGGGAACAAGCCACTTTGCAATCTTGAGCTGTAAGCAAAAGTAACTATATACGAGGGGATTAACAAAAGTTCGTTAAGTTGACCAGAAAAAAAAAATAAAAAATTAATATTCACGATACAGCCATGGCAGTCAAGCCCAATTCATTAGCAATCATTTCTTATGCCAATCGAGGGTCTTCGTCAATTTTGGACTTCACCAGAGCTACAGTGACGTCATCAGTAGAAGATTTTGGTCGACCTTATCGGCGCTCGTCCTCTACGGAAAAATGCCCGGTCTACAATCTTCGGAACTACTTAGAAATAGTCTCTAAAGACGTCGCAAGCGTTCCATAAGCAATTTGGCATTCACTGAATATTTGTATTGGCTGTAAATTACGCCGATACCCGAAGAGAATCACATGGCGAACTTCTGTTTGTGTTGGTGGTGGAATTTCGTCTGACTGAGGCAGCTATCTTGCGTTTTCTCGTTCTAAAATTTGAAAAGAAGACTAACAAAATAATTGCAAACGATTTGGTATTTTTAGATTTAAAAAAAATTAAATTGAAATCACCAACTGACCGAACTTTTGTTAATTCCCTCGTATCTTCGATCCAAAACTATTGAACTTTCCTATTCATTTCTGTACTGCACTTCCTCCATTAACGGGGTGAACTTAACATTATAGAGTTGAAACTTGGTTGAAGTTTACCACACAAGTACAAAGGAAATAGGTTGAGAAGAGCTTCAACCATCCATCACTGATTTAGCAGTGTGCCGATCACCAAAATGTGATGGGTCTTATTACTGCTTTGTATGTCAATTTACACGTATATATGTATGTATGTATGTATATACGAGGCTTCTACGAGACTACATACTTTACAAAAGCTGGCTACAAAATGTGCACATTTTCTCTCGCTGTTTGTATGAAAGTCTATAAAAATTGCAAAGCGGAGGCAAACACTACCTAGAGCACACAGACAAATGTATATTGATATAGGTATGTGTGTATATATGCATATGTAAACAAGAAGAAAAATGCACTTCAATAAGCTCAACTCTCGCCGAAGCTTTACTTAATGAACGAAAAATATTAGTATATATACACACATTCTTATATATGTATATGAGTATATATATATATACTTGTACATATAAGTGAGGCTTTGCAACCGTTGAAGCGATTTTCAGCCGAGATCCTACTTCAATTTGTGGTTTTGCGTCATGATGTTACTCCAACAAATGGAGGAACCTACAGTTTATACTGAGCCGGGGGTGCGATGGATTTTTATGTGTAGCTTTTATTTCATGTCCAAAATACATTCCCTGCCGAGGGTCGACCGCAAGAAAAAAATTTAATTTTCTATAATTTTGGATGCATGCCGAACCAGTATTCGAACCCTGGCACGCCCTAAATATATAAAAAAATATATATTTACATTAATATAATACCACTTTATTGGACCCCCGTGATCATGCTCACGTACGTGTATGTAGCTTTTGAGTCTGTTCTATACAATCAGTTGCTTATTGGCAGCGAGAGCGCATGCCGGTCTTTGGAGTGTGGAAAGACAATTAATTTTTGTTTATATGTAAAGTGGAAATAAATAAATAAATTATAAACCAAACAATTCACATTGGTAGAGGCGAGCAGAGTACCTCGGAGGATTGCAAATATATTGTAAAATTTAAAAAAAGAAAAAAAAAAAACAAACATCTTGTAAGTAACTATTCAAAATAATATTTGCTTCGAGTTGAAAATATTTAAATTATTAAAAATAATGTAGCGATGTGATATGAATACGATTCGTGATCACGCATATAACATATGTTACATACGTACATATGCACTTATTGCACTTGATATTCATTCGGTTTGCATATACAAACATACATACTCAAGTGTGCATATGTATCTACTTATCTCATTGTTTCAACAGTTGAGTTTTGAATAATTTGCTGGTATCCCAGCGTACGCGAATTTGTATATGAAAGTCTTGATACAGTGGCTTCAAATAGTAGTGGAACAAAACAAAGGTAGAACCGTTAATTCCATGTTTTGAATACTCTAAAACGTTTCGAAGCTCTTACAGTTTGAGAGCCACTGCTCAGGAAACCCGACTACAAATTTCTTACGTGATTAGCCATAGGTCCACCAATTGAAAATGCGAATATGTAAGAAAGATACAGAAAATGTTGCAGGTTGAATCTTAAAAAAGGTTGAAAAATGTTTTTTTTTTGTAAATAAGCAGAAAATCGTTACAGCGGTTACAAAGCCCCATTTACATGAAGCGATTTTCTGCCGAGCTCTTCCTCCAATTTCCTTTGATGCTTTTTTCCACCAAATAGACGGATCTATGCACTGTTTAAACTAAGTGGCCTCCGAACGAGCGATGAATTTGTTTGAACATCTTTTATTTCACTCAGTGAGCTTGAGTTCTCCGCCAAGGGGCGATCGCAATTAGAAAAAATATTTTTCTATAATTTTGGAGATTAATCGGACCAAAACTCGAACCCTGACCTTTCGAATGGCAGTACGCAATGCTGACCAATCGACTTTCACGACAGCCCGGATTCATATTTAACAAAAATACGGAGGAATATCAGAACAAGTTTATTTAAAAAAAAGAAAGGAATCTCTTGAAGATCCAAAAATCGATGGTCGACTGAAGAAGAAACAACTCGTAGAAATGATTGGAGGTATCCACAACAATAATTTTTAAAATTTTCCCCGATCATATTTGCAAGGCTAAGGTTAGCGCAAGATATGTAGGTGCCGAGAATACCCACGCTGCCGTAAAAACAAGAGCTGCGTTGTCTTGGCTGCCTTGCTTAAGGTGGACTTCGATATTTTGAGTCAACTGTCCCAAAGCCCAGTCCTGGCCGCGTATGATTATTATTTGTTTCCAAAAATGAAAAAAGCGCATAAATTAATTAAAAGAACTGAAAAATGTAACCGCATTGCAGGTGAATATATTGAAAAGGGAAAGTATTACTCACATATACATCCCCTATTCAGTGAATATAAAAACGCTCCCTCGTTTGTACATACATTTATGCGCTTAAAATTTGCACAGAAAAGAGCACCTGGTTTTTGATTTATCACAGAAAACTTTAAGTGTTTATACATAGGTACATTTGCACGTATATATAAAAACAATTAAGTGTATGTATTTTTTTTGTTTATTTTTAATTTTTTTTTATTTATAGTTTTTTTTTTATTTTAATTTTTTTCTTTTTATTTTATTTATTTTTAATTTTTTTTCATTTAAATTTTTTTTTTTCATTTAAGTTTTTGCATTTTAATTTTTTTTCTTTTAATTTTATTTTTTTTTTTTCTATTAATTTCAATATTTTTTTTCTTTTAATTTTAATATTTTTTTCTTTTAATTTTATTTTTTTTTCTTTTAATTTTAATTTTTTTCTTTTAATTTTATTTTTTTTTCTTTTAATTTTAATTTTTTTTCTTTTAATTTAATTTAATTTTTTTTTTTAATTTTAATTTTTTTCTTTTAATTAAAATTTTTTTATTTTGATTTTTTTTTCATTTTAAATTTATTTATTTTTTTTTTATTTTATTTTTATTTTTTTCTTTTAATTTTTTTTTTTATTTCTTTCAATTTTAATATTTTTTCTTTTCCTTTTTTTCCATTCAAAAAACTTTTTTTTTCATTTAAAATTTTTTTTTTTCATTTTTATTTCTTTTCTTTTAATTTTAATTTTTTTTCTTTTAATTTTAATTTTTTTTCTTTTTCTTTTTCATATTTTTTTTTTGTTTTCATTTTAAATTTTCTTTTTTTTTTATTTTAATTTTTTTTCTTTTAATTTTAATTTTTTTTCTTTTAATGTTAATTTTTTTCTTTTAATTTTAATTTTTTTTTTGCATTTTAATTTAGAGTTTTCACAAACATGTATTATCAACACCACTGTATATATTGAGTATACCTACATTGTATGCGCATATAAAATTATCACTTCAGTTAGTGAAATAATTGCATACCGGCTTTTGCTGTAAACAGTTTTTACAGTCATTCGCTCATGTTCTAATATATAAATATGTGCCCTATCTTAGTAGTGTAGGGCTATCCATTTGGTTATTTCAAAAATATAAGGCTGATTTTGACATCTAATAAACTTATATGTCAAACCAAACATGTTTTGTTTTAGTTAAAAGTCTGTCATTTATGAAAATGAAACTAAAACCTTCTACAAAAATGGTGATTCAAACCTGGTCACGTTTTTTGATTTAAGAGGAGATTATGGTGTCACTTGGACTTACACCTACATCCATATAAAGTACATCTCACACAAGCACTGAAGCCAGCTGAGCATACACAACGCCGTACATACATATGTCGATTGGGTGCTTGAATAAGAAGCAGTTAACGGCGATTTTTCGAACAAAATTTTCCTCAGCGACGATACTTGATCTAAGATCGTGTTTATGCGGATAAATCTTTAACCCTCGAGCACTTGTAAACCAACATTCGCCAAGTTATTGCTGAGATACCACACAGTATGTGTCAGAAAGTGGCCAAAATTTACAACTGCAAACGGAAGCTTGCGAAAACTGATGAGGCGTTTCTTTTCGAATCCACGAAATGTATAAACCTGTATGTACTCCCTCACGGTAAAAAAAAAATCAAAAGTGTTTTCAATGAACTAAACCGTGATCGAGATACCGCTCTAACGGTTGCTACAATTTTTTTAACTTGCTATATCATCAATCATATATGTAATTTTGAACTGTTCAATAAAATTTTATTTTCGAAAACCTCATAAGAATTCAAAAGCGCGGCTGGAACAAGGATGGCTTTGGTGTTTCTTTGTTTTTTTATTTTTGTTTTTTGGTTTTAACCAGCTTTTTTATTTATTGTATGTATCTTAATTATTTGATAAGACCTAAAACTGTGAGCTGATTGTATGTATGTATGTACATATATCTGTTTAATGTAAAAACCATCATATACATACATACATACATACAAACATAGTATGTACACGTATGTACATATATTCGATTCCCTAAACCAAACTTTTCCACATTACCATGGTTATACGGGTATACATATGCATACAAACGTACATACATACATACGTCTGTATGTACATATGTATGTACATATGCACATTTGTATGTATGTATATAAAGACTTATGTATGTATGTAGGTATGAGCTCGGTATTTGCTCCCACAAGCTTTTTGTAGACACACACACACATACACATGTACATACGTACATACATACATACATACATACATATGTATGTGCATAAGTACGTCAATAGTTTAGCTATACATACATACCGACTATTCAAACATGTAGATGCATACATACCTACATGTGTATGTACATATGCACTTCGAAAATCTTTTAGAAAATACACAATTTTCACCAAATGAAATCATCAATTTCAACTTACAATAAAAATAATAAATAAATAAATAATAATAAATACATGTTTGCATAAAGAACATAGAATTTTTAAACAAAAAATAGAAATACATTATTTTTTTTTTTTGACTTATGCACTTTTTACGATTATTGCAAACAAAACTTGATATCACTTTTCTTCACTTACTCTCTTTTCACTTTTCTTGTCAATATTTTCGTTTTATGTTTTTATTGTTATTGCCATTGCATTTATTGATACATAAAAAAGAAGTTTCCGCGAAAATATTCGCGCTTTTATTTATGTATATATGTATGTATGTATGTATATATTAAAGGTAAGTAAGCAAGTATGTATGTATGTATGTTTTTATGTATTGAAAATCAGATGTTTCTTATCACACAAATCGCGGCGTTTGCTTTTGCTCCAATAAGATTTTTTTTTTTGTTATTTTTGTCTTATTTTAAATGTGCGTATTTACCGCGTTTATGTGCAGTTAAGCGTGCGGAGTTTCGCGTTGTCGACTAGCGTTACGACTTGTGAGTAAGCGAATGTTTGAAAATCATTAATATTTGTTGGGAAGAATGGCTACGTATAAATGTACATATATATATATATGTACTACATGTGTATGCATATATGTAAGCTGTACAAATACATATGCATACGTAGCTATGTTCATATATGTGAAACTGTGAATGTGTGGGTGTGTGCAAAAAGTGGTGGTAAATACATTAGGGTGGTTCATTATTATGCTTGAAAAATTCTACATAACTTTTAGCATACCTTTAGGCGCATTAGTAAAGACTGCAAGAAATTATGACATAAATTGTAATGTTTTAAACATTTAATATTTTTATAAACGTTTGGAAAGTATTATTGGAATGAAATGTCTTTGTATGAAAATTTTTTTAATTTGCTCTTGTTGGTGTCTTAGCGGTTCGGTAAACTTGCTTAAAAGCAGGCAAAGCTAGTTTCTTCTCTCTCCTTTCTACATCATAAATATATCCAACATCATGTTGAGGAGTTGGTTTTCGGAGCTCAAATATGTTTATAATCGTTTGCTGTTGCTAAAAAAGCAAAAATATCTTGATGATGCTTTTTAATTGCGCTCAGAGTGCTTAAATAAAACTATGCGTGATACCTTGTAGTACCCCAATCAGCTTAAAGCAACAAAAATGATTAACTTTGACTACGTCCGATGCAAAAATTAGTAAAGCTGCTTAGTTCGCTTGACTTTAAACTAAACTTAAACTGCCAAATATCTCCATAGGCCGACATATGTATATGTATGTAAGTAAACTTTACAAATTTGAGTAATAATTTATCAGAAACATTGAATAGAACGTGGTATGAGAAAAAATCCGATTTGGAATGCTTTAATGCCGTCGTTTGCCAAGTAGTTTAGAGCAACTATAATAACCAAGTGTCACTTGTAAACATCTAATTATTAATTATTATTATAATCTACAACATACATATCTGTGAATGCTCAAATGTTTGGGAAATAAAGTAATAATTTAACCGAAGTATTGAAGAGCACCAGTTATAAAAAAAAAATTCAGAAGTGGAATATCTCAATGCCGTCAGTCTCCAAGCTGCTTAGATCGACAAAAATTATTGGTAAATAACTATGAAGTATTCTAAAGCTCTCTAGATCGCTTGACTTTAGTCTAGAATTAATCTGCAATAAATCATCGAAAGCGCCATTTATACTTATACCATATGTCAGTAGAAATTAGAGTACTAACTTTACCAAAGCAGTAACTTTAGGTATAAGAAAAAATCAGTAGTGGAATACCTTAATGTATCATAAGTAGCATATATGCTCGTAAATACAAACATATGTATTCATGTATGTATATACTCCATGTGGCTGTAAAAAATATGCCCATCGCACCCCATGAATTCCTGCCACGGTCAAAGAATAAACAGAAGTGGTGGCAAAGAAATACATAAGAGAACGTTAAAGAGTGAGAAAGAGAGCGAGAGAGTAAGAGTCAAACGAAAATAATTGAAAGTGTGCGCAAAATCGTAACGAATGTTATAATTTGTCGTATACAGGGTGTTTTGAGTAGGTTACAGAGGCGCTGACGAGTGAATATTTCTAGGTTTGTTTAAAGTTTTCAATTATGCGTCGGCGCGGCACGTTTCAAACAGGTGATTTGGTGGATTAAAAGCAGTGCAAGTTAAGTCTATAAGTACATGCACACATATGTTTATGTAAAACCTAGTACATAAATATGTATGTGTATATGAAGAGAGGCAAATGGAAACAATAACAGTACTGAATCATAAAATCAAAAGCAATTAAGTGCAAATATTGAACGTATTTATGTATGTATGTAGGTACTTTTGTACGTATGTAAATGTTTTTTTTTTTTGTTTTTAATTAAAAAAGCAGCTTTTCTGGCTTACCGCTTACACCGGATGAATGATAACGTAATGACGAAACGGTACAATTAAATTGTATTCCGGCGTTAGTCAGTGCAGCTGAATGTAATATACGCACATACATCATACATTTGTTTGTGTTTTAACATCGACCAGCGGTTAGCGGCCAGCCAATGTTGTTTAGTTAGGGCCACCCTTGCGCATACCTCCTCTCCTATAATTTAGTATTCGCTCTTATGAGCTCAAAACGTTCACCGCTCTCAGTACCATATACGTGTATGTATCTCTCTACATCTCTGGAAACTAGCAAAAACCACTAGCTGCTGCTTTTAGTTGTGTTTTCATTTTACGACAACCGACCGCCCACCCACCCTGCTGCACTTAAGCGGCGACCAAACGTTCAACGGTCGCCGCTTTATATACCCATACACATACATCCATTTATATCAATATGTACATACATACATACATACATACATATGTATACACATTATGTATGTACGTGTGTATGAAAGTACGCCAGCTCGCTTGGAGAGCTAGCTAGCTGGTCGGGCTTGGGCTACAGTTTTGTGTGCTGTTTTTAGTGTTTCGTTTGTTTTGCTGCAAGTTGCTTGTTTACTTGCTTTAGCCTATTTTCACCTCCGCACCTCAACATCGGTACCGGTCAACGCCATACCATGGAATCGACATCAACAACATTGGTGTGACACTCGTCAGAGGATGTGTCGTTGGCGTAGATAGGTATATGTATATATCGTACATACATACACACACGAATGTATGTTGGCGTACGAGCGAACGCACAGTATTTGTATTTGCAAGCATATACCATAGGTATATAAATATGTGTATGTGTGTTTATTATGGTATATAAAAACTTTGTTCTTGTGCGCGTTCAGCAAAAATCCAATATATGTATTGTACATAGGTATACGTGTATATGCAGAGTGACAGTGGGTAGATGGCGTGGATACATACATACAAACATACATATTTACAGAAGTTAGCTTACACTCGATTGCGTTTTCGCATATAGGCATATATACATACATACATACATACCTACATGGCGATTGTTTTGTACTCTTTCGAGGAGGAAGACTTGTGGAAAAGGAAAGCATGAATATAGAACATAAGAACACGGTTACTAAAATCAGCAAATTTCATTTTTCTTTTATATTTTTCTCCCTTTGCATTCTATATTGCTTCTTGTTCGTTGTATATTTTTTATTTTGTTTTCTTACGTTGGGTTCCGTTTTTGTTTTTGTATTCGATTTTCGCCTACTTCACTTGTTTGCAGTACTTATAGATACATTAGTAAAGGTACTGTGCTGTGCAAAATATATGCGTATGGAGCAAAAGCTTTATATTCTTTGAGATTTTGATAGGATATCGAAATATACTGATAATGCTGATCTCTGTTTAAGTTAAAAGAAGATATAACTTGCCACTGACCGTAGTGGTCTCAAAGCCTGATGCTTCCTACCTATAAAACGTTTAAAAAAATATACAACAGTGCGACGAGACTACCAGAAGATGGAGCTTGGTCACCGAAAATGTGTATTTCGACGTTATATCTCCAGACCTAGGAAAATCAACCAAAAGATTCTGTAAGGTAGCAGAAGGAGTACCAGCTCGACTTGAAGGTGTAAGTTAAAATTCTGATTGTAAAAAAAGCCAGATCATCCTCCATCTCCAGTGAACCAATTGCCAGGAGCCGCTGCGGGGTAAGCATTCAAGCATTTTTCTGCGGTAAAGCATGCCTGCTGTAAGTGGCGACTAAACTCCAAAAGTTCCTGCAATAGTCGAGTCTTTATACCGGAACGACCTGGATTTTTATCCGGCCAAGGACTGTCACTCCCGCAATATTCCCGAAAAAGTACTTTGTCGAATGTTTTTGCGGCTACAACAACAAATAATTATCAGAACGCTCTACCGACAGGCCCTAAATGCCTACCTAACGAGATTCAAGTCTTCACAATTATTCAACACCCCTTGCCCTCAAGTCCGAACACTTTAAAACTGCTCTCCGGGTCCTCCCATTAGATGAACTTGATAACAACAACTACCAAAAGTATGCTTAGTTCTTAGGCCTATAAATTTTTCTTTCATGTAATATTAAAGAAAAAGCACTCATTTTTTATAAAAACGTTGCTTCCATTGACATTCTCGAAATATTTCTATTTAGAATTTTCATCAAGGATTTGTCCAAAAAAAAAATATATCTTTCAAAAAATATTTTAATGGTGTTTTATAAATTTTAACTATAACATTATTTTATTTTACATATTTCGTTTTTTTTTTTAATTCTTTTAATTCGCCATATAAATATAACTTTTATAAATTTCATAGACACAGGTTGTGATTTTTTATATTGGCGGGTTTTCTAGGTTCTTTAATCAAAAAATCGAAAGGTTGCTGATCAGAACGAAAAGTCTGAACGGAATGCCCATCCTTTATTTATAATCGATAAAATGTAGAAAAATTGAATTTCAACAAAGTCTGCTTTTAGGGGCAAAACGCACGAAACATCATTTTATTCCAAGTCAATAAAACTTTTATTTAAAGCATAAACATCGTGTGCAGATATATTGCACAACACTGTATTTATTTATAAATAACAGATACATAAAGTACTTTATATATGTATAATGTACAAAAACACCTACCGACTGAAAGGCCAATCTCCTCGGCGATCTGCGACCAAACCTTCAATTTCACTTCGACATTTTTATAATCAGGATTGTGTGTATTATAAACAACATCATACTTTTTCACAATATCAATGAATTCGGTTGTATTATCGGATGTTGTTGACGATTCACTAGCGCCGCGCGGTGTCTTCATTTTGTGTGATTTTTCTTTCAATCACTAACTGTGTGTGTGTGTGTGTGTTCGAGTGCTTGGGTGCAATTAATAATTAGTTTTATTATTTTTTGTTGTTTATTTTAATCATCGGTATTTAATGCACTTGCTAGTATATATGTATGTAATCGTCTTTTTCGGTTTTGTTTTGATTATCATAAACGTCGCGTCTTTGTTGTTATCATTAATTACCAACGAATCTTTCATTCACGACTTGACATTTGTTGATTGTTCGCTCGGTGTGTGGTGTCTGTGCGGTTGTTTTGTTTATCGAAAAATTTATCGATTGAAGTGTGCAGCTGTGATTTAGTCCCGCTTGATGATGATGAAATATTTTTGATATATTTAGTGTCGCGTTGTTTTTTCTTTATATTTTTTTTTAGTGATATTACTATTTTTAAATTTTTTTTTTTGTTACGCGCATAACATAACTTTGTTTATATGCATATATGTATATGTATGTATTCGTTTTATGCGCACAGATAATTATTGCCACTGTACGCTTTTTGCGTGTTTTTGTTGTTGTTTATTTGTTTGCAAGCAATTAGGCGTTATTAGCGTACATACGCATTACAAATATGTCTATATGTATGCACTCGTGTGTTTAAATGTCTGTATCTGTACGGTTTGCGCTCACAGTTGGATTTTGATGATGGTCTTCACGGCACACGCACGCAGTTACCACAGTCAGTCAGCGAGTATCGATTGCTCGTCGGTGGCAAGCCAGCAGCAGCTCAGCGTGGTAAAATGCTGCGAGTGGTTAGTGCTCGTAGTAGTTGACGGACAATGACTGGTAATGGCAACGGCAACGACTACAACGACGACGACGGCTGGGCTTCATGCACGGCGTACGGCCATAACAGTGCGCTGATGATTATATGAACCCAAGTGAGTGTCGTTGCTGTGATGAGGCAGTTGGCTACATACACTATATATACATACATATGTATGTATGTATATAGCAGTAGAATAACAATAACAACAGCACAAAAGTAGTGGATCAGCGCCTTCAATAGTGTTCAGTTGTTAGTGTATTTACATATGCACATAAATATATGTATATAAAGTGTCTATACGTATGTAGTTACACATTAACGCCAAACGATCTGTGGGGATATACACTTACTATATGTATGGATGAAAGTGTGTATATAAGCGAATCACTGATTTTTTATTATCACTGCCACAGATATACATACATAGATATATATGTTTGTACTTATGTACATACATGCAAAAAGTTTCTTCTGTTAAATAAGCACAATATATGTATGTAGGTTTATATGTACGTAGGTGCAACTAGGCTCCGTATACACACACAATTTCTATGTACTTATATATGTATGTTCGGTTTTACTAGGCGTCGCTCCCGTTTCTATATGTACATATGTACATATCACTTTACACCGCACTTGCTGAGTGACACTGCTACTGCTCTACCAGCGGCCTGAATACTGAACGTTGTGTGAATTTATCCGTACCGATGCGACCGCTCCGACAAAAGTTGGACACTTGAATGAACTGAGCGCACGTACAACCACCGCGCAACGGTTCGACAGATACGAGCAGTGTTGAGATTCAGGCATACAACAGCAGGCAGAAGGCAGCGCAGTGAACAAGCAGCAGCAGCAGCAGCGGCGGTGGCAGAAACGACAGCGTTTATAGAAGGCATGCAGTCAGAGCATTAACGGCAACAACAACAACATCGACGAGCGCGCGAGGAACTATGCCAACCAGTGACGACGATGACGACAACGACAACGACAAAAAGGCGGCCGTCAGCAACAACCACAACCCCACGCCACGCCATGCCATTGCCATGAATCGACATCATCATCTTCATGAGCCGCCAGCGCCAACACTTGAGGTACCAATAGCACCACCACCACCACCATCATCACCATCGTCGACAATAACAGCGCCATTGAAGTAGCGGCGGCAGCGCAAGCCAACAAAAGCGCGAGGCGACGCGACAATACTGATAGCGAGGTGGTTGAAGTGGAAGGCGGATAAAAGCAGGCTAAAGACTGTCAGCCAAAGAGGAAGGGGGAAAGTAGCGATTGTGGCGCATTCCTACAAGAGAAGAAAACAACAATAACAAGAATGGCTGTGGTGGGACTGTAGAGCAGCCAACATACATACAGACAGTGGCAGTCATCAGCGTTTAGTGAGGATGTTGTTGATGGAAAAGAAGCGGTTTATGATGATTACGATAATGAAGGTGATGCTGATGATGACGGTTTGAGTTGGTTGGACGGCAACAGCAATAGCCTTCGCAAATAGCTCTGGTAAGACGTTGCTTGTACAAATGTGTTTGTTCTGGCTACCGTGACCACCGATATTACGCTGACGGTTAGAATGCAGTAGAGTACGAGCTGCACTTTGCAAGGACATGGTACTGCAACAAAAATACAAGTATAGTGAGATGAACGCAGGAATACTCGATCGCTAAAGCGACAGTAGGAGATTATATGTGTGCTATGGGGTTTGTAAGACGCACGATCTTTGCTTTGTTTTTGTTGTTGTTGTAACCACAAAGCATTACCTATGTGCATACATATCTTTTGGAGAGCCCTGCTAGAGTCTTGAGGTAGACTCACATACATACTTAAACCCATGTCCATCCAATATAAAGAGCCGATTGCCTTGCGAACTCTGGGATATTGGTCGTCTCTTAAGGCTTACCGCGCTCCTTAACCTCAGTGGGGACTGAAGCGCATTTAAGTGCTTTCGGTTTTATGTCTATGCATGCATACATACATTTGTATGTATGTACATATGGTATATCTACGGCCGCAAATAATGTCGTTGAGAACGAACAACCACAACGCTGATATTCTACTGTGTACATACATACGTGTATACACACAAATATACGCGCTGAACAACCTTACTGCGACTTTATATACATATTGATTACGTCCGCCTCCACATGAATATAAGACATAGCTTTCGCACACCCAACTAACTAGTGTGCCCGGCCGGCAGCCATGCGACCGTTCGCAAGCTGAGCATGCACTCACCGTACGTTCATCAAAGAAAACAACCAAGGCGCAGCAAGCAACGACGATGGCGTTGACGTTGACGTGAAACGACCGTCAAAGCAAAGCACGCTGCACCATCGACCCCGCCGCACAACAGGCTCCATTGAATTCAACTACAAATCCGACGGACCGTCGACGACCGAAACTCGCGCGAGCACTGTTGCCTCTGCTGTTTTTCCGCGCCTTACCATATACACTCCCTTTAATGCGTGCTGGTGGTGGTGGTGGTGGTTGTTTGTTGGTTGTGCGCCAGCTAAAGGCAACGAGGCGCACCGCAGACACACTGCCAAAGCGACGGGTCGACAAGCAAAGCAAGTAGATAGAGAGACGAGCGCACAAGCAGGCTGCGGTGGACTCGCAATCCCCATCATTTATATATGTATGTGCGTATGTATGTAGTCGTCCCCACGTGCCTGCCGCCCGCTGTAGTTGGCTGCAGGCCGACATAACAGCAACAGTACCAGCAGCAGCAGCAGCACTAAAGCGTACGAGCGCGCAATGAGCGTACAAATAGATGTATATTCAGAGTATGTATGCATATTTCAGTATGTTTGTTCGTATATACATACTATGTACATGTCATATATACACATTCGCTCGCATCGCATTCGCGCAAACTTCGCTTCGTTGCTGTTGTTTTAGTTCTTGCTGTTGTTATTGCTTTTGTTTTCGTAGTCGTCGTCGTCGTTGTCGTCGTCGTCATCATCATCATCGTCAAACGTCCCCCCCATCACACATAGTGCCATCAACGCCAGCGCGCGCTACACTTTTCCACTCTTTTGTTGTGTTCTGCGCTCGCCGTCACTTCACTCCTCGTTGCGCGTCACGCCACAATAGCACAGCACGGCACGCTAAGCCAGTCCACCACCACCATCATCACCAACGCCACTATCACCTCACTCCACTGTCCACCTTCTTTAGCACATTACATATCCCACTGTACACATACATACACATACGACTAGCTCTAACCGCCAAACCGAGCCGCGTTTGTGCATTTGCCATGATGGGTATGAGAGTGCATTTTGATACACATACATACATACATACGTACATACGTACACGCTTATATTTTTACTCTTGTCTTGTATGTGCGCCGCCTTTCGCTTCCTACAGCCTGCCGCCCGACTAACGACCAACGACCAGCCAGGCAACCAACGTTATGTATGTACAAATATATATACATATATGAATGTATGTACATAGTGCCGGCCAAACGACCAACTGAGCGACCCTCCAATCGACCGACCAAACGACTGCTGGTTGAACTCAACTCTTCGTTGTCCACAACATCGTGCCAGCTAGGCAGCGGCAGGCGAGTAGGCAAGGAGGTTAGGCAGCTTTTACTGCTTCGACAACGGTAATGGCAATGGTTGTGGCGATGTTGATGGCGATGGCGATGGCTTTAGCTCTGGCTGGCTGCCGTTGCTACTACAGACTGTTGCTGTGTTGTTGCCACCGACGTACGTTCGTGCAATTGTCGGTGTACACGTCCATATGTTTGGTCAAGTAGCACGTCAGGCAGTGCGCCGATTCGCGACACACGACAAAGCACTGGAGTTTTACGTGTACATGGCGTATCTGTGTATGTCTATTGTATCGCTTTGTTATTTTGTCTCCTCCGCAAGCAGTACAACGGCGTCCGTCCCCCATCAGTAAATGGCACAACATTGTCGTCGCACGATAGCTTGCTTGATAGTATTGAGCGCTATGGTCATCGCAACGAGGACGACGTAAGTTTTATTTAGCTACCGCTTTTACAAATGGTAACGTCCGACGGTAATCGGGCGTACGAAGTGTTTTTTTTTTTTCGAAGAGCGTTGACCTTATGTCGGGCATTGAAAGTGTTCTCGATCCTTTTTGCGATCATGATTTCTAATCTATCTCTTTTGCGGTTACTTTACATAGACCAAAGCGGTCGGCTGAAGTTAAGTTTAGTTAATATTTCCTTTGTTGGTGTACCATACTGACACAGCAATAGAGATGATAGCGTAATACCCCATACGCTTCAGTCAGGCACTAGCAGAAACTCTCGTGCTTATGCTTAAGATTTTCGTCTGTAGAGCAGGCTCCAGCCAAAGAAGACGAGCAGTATAGCCTCAGCTGACCTTTCTCAAAAGGGCTGCTGTGGACTTTTTGTTGTTGTTGGATTATCTCCGTTCTTCTGCTACTGTCTGTTTGAAGTCATAGCTGTTCTAGAATAATCACGGTGCGGAAGTTATCAGTCCGCTATACAGTAATCTAATCGATCCACCGTTCCATAATATTATATTACCTTGTGATTAGCGTTCCGCTGACGTTTTAGTTTGGCTGAGCTAAAGGTGGATCGAATTAAGACATCGAGGTACGCTTAACGTTCAGCGGCCACATAGAATCCAGGTTGGAACGTCGTTGACCGGTTCCTGATGTATTAGTGGAACTCGTTGTGTTACTGGCCGGAGGGTTTCTACCCCTTTTCTAGATATACGAGAACTGCCTCTCAAAAAGTATATGGCTGCGCAAATTGACGCTGAGCAATACCAAAACATCGGTCAGGATCGTGTAGGATCACTTCGAGCCGTTCGATACTAAACGAGGTTTCAAAAAAGATTACTCCTTATCATGTGACTTCTTTAATTAAAGCTGGAGAAAATAATACGCATCTCGGCCTCTTTCCTTTTTCTGTCTGTAAATGCGTCTCGCTTCCCTCTTCAATCCTTGGTACCTGGCTTACTCGAAGACCAATAGTTTTCTCTTAAAACTGTACGTAGGGAGCTTGAAACTCCGCCCCACTGTTCCCTTATACCGAATTGTTGATGAGTGCTCTTAAGGAACAGGAGTTTAAGTCGAGTAAAAACCCGTTTGGGCGTCTCTCGTGTTTGTAGCTTATCGATGTGGAACCTCCCTTGTGTTTATTGACGAATGTTCTTTGCTGCTACCCGATAGGAGTCCGAGTCCTCGGAGCATACACACTTAATGTCGATCCGTCGATCACACTAAACTATGACATTTAACGCGTAACCACTGTTGCCAACAGGTAGTAAAGAGGACTTTACGAGTGACTACCAAACCCTACAAGTCCCTCATCATACCGAACCTACTAAATATATGATGCGGAGACATGGACGGTGCAACATCTGAAAAGCTAACACTAGAATCTTTCGAGAGAAAGCTTTTGCGGTTATGATTTATGAACCTTTGTGTATGGGCAACGACGCATACCTTATACGATGGAATCAAGAGCTGTAGTGCAGTTAAACAAGAGATATGGTTACACGGTCTAGATGGATAAGAAGACTTCAGCTTTGAAGGTATTCGATGCAGTATATGGCGGTGACAGCAGCGTTAGAGAAACACATCAAACAGTGTTGGAAAGATCAGATCAGGGGATGGACCTGGCTTCATTTGGTATCTACGACTGACGAGTTGTTGTTAACATGTAAACTGCGCCTAAACCGCTAGCTTCCGCTTGCAGCTCCGCTCATTGAACTTCAAGGCCATTTCGTTCTTTTGCACCTACATATGTACATACATTTATACTTATGTGAGTATGTACATATGTAAGTTGTTGACTGCTGTAAATTTTCCATAGCGTTGCTCGCCCCATCGCCAACGTCACCGCCTTTCCTTGAGTTGAGCACTTCGTCCGCACCAACGCCTGCTTCCTTCTGTTTATATATGTATGTATGATACCTTGAGCTTGACTATCTCTCCTGCGCGTTGCGCATTGCGTTATATGCGTGTTATTTTTAGTCGCCGTAACTGCTTTTTCGTCTTTTTTTCCCACTTTTCCTTTGGTTGAGTGTATTTTTTCTTTTTATTTCATTTATTTTTTTTTTCCTCCACTTTTCGCCTGCTATCCTCCCAGCGAAAAGGTTAATATGTACGCATACATATTTATGTATGTGTATGTGTGTATATACATATGTATATTATTAATACACATCAGCTTTATGTGCTGTTGTCCAGTTCATTACTGCTACTGCTTTTGCTGCTTCTTCTTCTTCCTCTTCTTCCTCTTTTATTTCAGCCCGTTCCAACTTAACGCCGCCAACATTGTGCGCTCTAAACACAAAAACTCGTCATCGCCATCGTCGACCGACCGTGCAAGTGTTTATACATACATACATATGTACGTACTTATACTATATGCCTGTTTATATATATATATGTACATACATACATCCATACATACATATGTATGTTTATAGATTCATACCGCTCATAGCCTCGCGCGCCTGCTTTTCGCTGCCTGCCGTACGCCTGTTCGCGTTCAACTCATTTGTTTCGTCTTGTTGGGTTTTTTTTGTTTTTCTACTCGTTACGTTGGTAGTCGCCGAGCCAGTACAAACGTAAAAGTCAACGTCGACGCCAACGCCGTTAACGTTGCTTTCGCACTGGATACACCACCGTCGTACACACACACACACAACACAGGCATACACGTCTAATTATACAGCCATCGATCGGCGTGCTGTTCTTGTCGTCGACCGCCGCTGCACTATGATTTCATATTCTCCAACCTCCATGCAGGCAGTTAGTCAGCCAGCCATGCAGCCTGTTATTTTGAATCGCTTTATGCCGCGCTTGCCTCTCTTGCTATAAACAGCACGTACTCATATACATATGTACATATAGGTACGAGTATATGCATGTGTGTGCGTTTGGGTCTAAACACACACAACCATATCGCTTTCTTTGAACCCGTCTCACCTCACTTTATCTTCCTTCCTGCGCGTCAAGTCAGCGCAACCGTTTTGCCCTCACTGAATGTATGAATGTATGTACATACATACATATATGTACACATAGCGTAGTTCTTGTTATTGGGTTTTGTAGCTCATCACCATATAGTACAGTACAGCATATAACACAATGGTGAGCGTACCATCAATGTAGCGCGCACGTCAGCGCACACTACACCGCTGGTTGGCTTGCTGACTGTATTGCTTTGTTGGTGCTTGCTTTTATACTTTAATGTATACGTATGCTTTGCGAAAGTGTGTGTCGAGATGTGCATATCAGTTAGGGGCTCCACAATCTTAATACTTTATACAAACCTAAGAGCAGCGTCGCATTTGTGCCGCCTCAGCTTGCCTGATAGCGCGTTGTTGTCTTTTGCTAATATTCAAGCAATTCATGTCTTATAGAGCAGCTGAAGGATATGTATGTACCATATAAGTGCGCGCGCTAGCCGTACACTGATTGCTATGCGTTTCCCTAGACAGAGCGGACGGGACCTTCAGGTACTTGCTCTTACTACTGTAGGTCTCCTACGCCTTCGAAATTATCATGGATTTGGTCATACTCGTGCGCTCGTTCGTTTGTATAGACCGTTCCCTTTGTATGTACCTACTGCTCTTCTTGGCTAGGGTCGCGCAGAAAGGTTTCACCGCTGCTGCTACTGCTTACCGTGCTCTATCTACAAATTTCATGCCCTTAGCGGTTATTGTTGTTGTGGCCATGACGTGTTTTTCGCCCGAGTATAAACGGATACCAAATGCTGTGGCGAGGGTAACGTTCGGAAACGCAATAACAACTACATCAACAACAACAATCCAATAAAGTACGCAGCCACAACGCGCGTATAGAAAAAAATAAAAAACAACAACAACGCTGTGGTATAGCAAATACAACAATGTGAGGGGAGCCACGATAGAAAAACCAGCGTATATACACACATATACACCTACCAACAACAATAGCGCAGCGCAAAAACGACAACAACGAAAAGCATTCGCAAATATACAAACTTACATACCTACATACATACATACATGTGTACACATCGAGCTCCCCTCTATACGTACTGTATACACCAACATATGTACATATTCACACATACATACATATATCTATCTAACTAAGCTGAGCCCGCATATTACGCCGAATCAACTGACGTTACGACATTGCTACTGCTCTTCTGTTTCGCCCTGCCACCGCCTCCGTCACAGCAGTCGTCCGCACAAAACATCGGTGTGCGCCTTCGTTGCTGTGACTTTTTTTTTTGGTTTAGTTTTGCCGCCGTACTCGTCGTCATCATCGTCGTCGTCGTCGCCATCGCCATTGCTTCGCCGTCGTTGTTGACGATTGTTGATGGTTGGCTGTGCGGTGGCATGACGCGACAATGATGAGATTTTAGCCTGCCGGCCTACCTACCAGTCACTGGTCGTCAGTTGGTAGGTCGGTCGGTCGGTCGGTCGGTTGGTCTGTCGCTTCGTTGGTCGTTTCGTCGTTCGGCATGTCTGTTGCTTAGTCCGTCGGCTGCCTGGTGTGTCGTCTTTGTAATTGCTTTTTCTCTTGTTGTTGTACTGGTTGGCTTTGTTATTTGTCGATACGTACATACATACATTCATACATACTATGTACATACGTCAAGCGGGCCTCCGAGGTCTGGCGCTGCCGCCGCTTATCCCCCCATAAGCCGGCGTCGCATAGTCTACATACATATACACACACGTACAATATTGTTCTATCGGCGTCGCAGCCATTACGAACGCTAACGTCCCCCATCACCTTCCCCGCAACGTGCTCTTCAACGACATCACCGGGCGATTTGTAGTTGTTTGCCATATTGTTGTTGTTGTTACTGCTGCTATGACTCCGTGTTGCAGCTAATGTCACCGCTTTTGTTTTTCCCCCACCATGTTGTTGCTGTTGTTTTTGTTATATTTGTTGTTTTTAGCTGAAATGGCAAACGGTTGGAGGGTTGGAGGGTTGGAGGGTCGGTCGGTCGGTCGGTCGGTGGCTCACACATCGCACACTCTTCGTTCGCTTGCAGCGTTTCTGCGTGTTTCTTCTTCATTTCGAATTTCGCTTTGCTTTTGTTGTTTGGTTGTTTTGTTTTTGTTGTTTGCTGCCACCAATCGATAAAAGCGAAACGTCGCGCACAACTGTGACTGGGGTGAAGAGTGAGTGTATGCATGTATATGTATATGTATATGTATGTATGTTTGAATGGTTGTGTTTGTTGGTCGGCGGTCGATGGTAAGATGACGACTACAACAACAACCACAATAACAACAAGAGCACCAGCAAACGCAATGTGAACGGTAACGAATCTGTTGATGTTGGGCGTTGGGTGCTGGCTGGCTTGGCTGACGTTCATGCTGACAAAGTACATTTATACATTCACAAACATATATATTGTACATACATACACATATGTACATACGTGTATGTACACATTTATGTGCGACAAATAGCTGCAAAGAGCGAAGAGCAACTGGCGTTTGCCTTTAGTTAGTGTTGTTGGCGCTGAGCGTTAGCAATGAATGTTACAGCAGATGGTATGTATACCTATTTATATGTATGTACATAAGTTTATACATGTGTATCGAAGTATGTATGTATGTAAGTACATATACTCTCAGTTCGAGCTCTGTTGTATGTGTATCGATGTATGTATGTATGTATGTTAGTATGTATGCATGCGCCTGACTGGTGGGCGGCAGTTAGGTCGCCTATGAACGACGTCAAGAGCGCGCGAATATGTACATACATATCTCGATACCTACCTAAATATGGTACATACATACACACATACACACACAAATGTACTACATACATGTGTATAAGACATGGGTGGCGGTAAACGAATGTGTCAATGTACATACACGTACATACATATGTACATACAAAATTGTTAGGGCCAGCGTAAGGCCTAGATACAAAAATAGTGCAAACACACATAGGTACGCACATATGTACATACTCGTACACGTATGTAGATACACACATTAAATGAACGAAAAAACGGACACACACATTCATAGACCTTGAAAGTAAATATGACTTTATAAGGATATACCATATGTACATACCTATGTACCATACATATGTATACTTAGTATGTATGTATTTAATGCGTTTGTATATGCATATGTATGTAACCATGTAGGTATGTATGTATTTATATACTAATATGTGTATATTACAGCAGGTGTTATATTCCATAAGCGTTCCCAGGATCCTATCGATCTTCAACGATGAATTCAATGAACCCTTCATACAACTGAATGGCCTTTACATATGTAACTACATACCATATATCTATATCTATATGGCAGCTGCGGTAGCAGAGTGGTTAGCATTGCGCACTGTCATTCGGAAGGTCAGGGTTCGAGTCCTGGTGCGACCAACATTTAAAAGTTATAGCAAATTAATTTATATAAAAAATTAAGTTAAATTTTTTCATTGCGGCCGCCTCTCGGCAGAGGATGAGAAGGCCTCCGAGTGTATTTCTGGCATGAAATAAAAAAAACTCCTCATAAAAACATATCAGACGTTGGTAGTCTGTAGGTTCCAGACGCACAACGCAAATTTGAGGAGGGACTCGGCTGAAAATCGCTTCATTTTTAGTAAGTTTGGTTTCTATGAAAAGGAAAAACTTTAATGTAGTGAGTACCATCATTTAAACCTGCTGAATGCCAGACGGCGGACGTAGAGGTAATATTCCAGTGCTACGTCATCTTCTATTCATGCTTTTCCCGCAGCCGTTCCCTCATTATCTGGTCTTAGGGTACCATTTCTGAGATGTAGATATCCAGCGTTAGGGTAAAAGGGTTTTTTTTATGCTCTTTTGTTCTCACAGAGAGCGGACTAAGGCTTGCTATAAGCAGCAGAAATGCTACGAGTACGGATCAGATTAAGATTTAAAAAGTTTTTTTTTTTACTGTGGTCACTACTTTGCCTGGTATATCTATATTAGTATCGAGTGCCGAGTGTCTTTGTGGCATGAAAACTAACTTTTCAGGAAATCCCGCTATTCTGTTTGAGACTTTGGTCAAGGAGAACCCACCTTAACTCCTTCGGTATTCCTTCTTAGACCACCCTGCTGCATTTGGTAAAGACGTCTCTAAGTTCTTAGCTTGAAAGAGTATGTGTACTTTGCTTGCCGTCATTTATGTTCAATCGTCATGGTTTCAGTTCACTTTCACTTGGGGCCATGAATGTACGCGTTGTTATACTAAGATATTTGAAGAACTTCGTTCGCCTAAATAATGCCAGCTCGGTGCCCTCTCCGATGTCGAGTCACAATATACTAAGTGGTGTTGCCAGTTTCCTCTCATATCGGTAATGTCGGTAATGCAAATTTTCCATCTAATCTGCCAACGACCGTTGGTTTTTTTTACTCAGTCTAACGATGACTGAAGTTGCTTCTCATGAAACAGTGTGGAAATTAGTGCAAACACTCAAGACGGAGCGACGGCAAGTAGATTTAATATTATTTGGTGTAGGACCAGAAGCCTTCAGTAAAAAACCTTCCCCATATGCCGGAACCTTCCATCGTCCATGAAGCGGATGCGCCAGACAGACAGTCAGTTTGAAGAAAGAAGACATTTCGTCTTATCCTCGTTCACTACCACATTCATTGACTTTACTATCTTATTTGGTCTGGGCGATAATCCATATATTATGACGTTGACATTAGTAGTTTTATGCGCTTGCACAATATTGTACCGGCTCCATTTAATACTGCAACTCGTTTTATATTCTCCAGTATTTGGTGGAGGATGTCACATCACAAACTTCTTTGGTACTAAATAGCACGGGGAGGTTTATCCCAACTCCAATGACGCATGCATTTTACGATCCCATTAGCCAGATGGTGAGCGGTGAGCACAACGCAAAACCACAAATTGGAGGAGTAGTTCTGCCGAAAATCACGTCAGCGGTTGCCAATTATATATTCGCTGCTTCTACGAAAATCTTTTCCGTAATTTTTAGGTCGGTCACGACCAAACGCTTTCGCTTTGCCATCTTCCGCACTCCTTTCCTTAGCCGAAGAAATACACTGAACATATCCCATGCAACTCGCAAGGATCAAGGCTTTATTAACTTGGGTTTACTGGGTTCCTCCGGCATATGCCTTATCGTCAAGCTAAGCAGATAACTTCTCTACAGATTTCCACATGAGCCATGTGGCCAAAGGATTGCTGCGATCATGTGATAATGCGAAGTGACGGTGGACGCTGTCTCGCGCCGTTTGGTTAGCGTTAGAGCTAGGGTTAAATTTGTTACTCTTGATATAGATGGTTTTTTTTTATTACGTCTGACGATCTTCTCAGACTTATTGTCGCTCGTGGAGCATCCCTGCCGCTTTCTGCCCTCTTATCCGACTCACCCGTGCGTCGCCTTTTGAACTCGCCCTTCACATGACTCTCCTCGCTGCTGTTAAGGTACTTCACTTGACTTCGCTCTATCCGAGTTGACCGTAAATCTAGCTTACGCTAGGTGCCTTCTCTCATGGAAAGTTAAGTCCACCAAGTCTTTGGATGATTATATTCCTATTGGGCTTTCTTTTGTTCTCTATTTCTCACCCTTCTATTACTCGATCTCCTTTCCAAGGCTGGCTAAAACTCCATTGGGTTCTTGTCGCGGCGGTCTCAGTTGTCCACCGTAGTTGTTCACTACTACTAAGGTAAGGACTGATTGGTTATTCACCGCGTCACGGTGTCTACCCTTGCGGAGAAAGGCGAACTATAGATTTTTAAAGTAAATATTTATTTGAATGCTCCATGGGAGTCGACTGAAATTTTTTTTAACATTTACTACAACATACATAACCTTTGTTTTTTCGTTTTTTTTTTCTTGCAGTAAAATCTTGTCGAAGTTGCCATGGCTCCATTTGAGGGTTATCTGCTGGAAATCGCTCAAGCCATAACAGTACGTGATGAGGACCGACAGCTTTATACGGCAGATTTCGAAATTATACGAAATCATATTTTAAATGGAATGTGCAAAGTTGACAACGTCTTCAATAGCATTTACAGGGGTACAAGTCTTTTCGGTAGGTTCAAAAAAAAAAAAGATTAAAAATATAAAATTATAAAAATGAACTCGAACTTAAGTTCTGGAAAATGCCTTGTTCTTTTTAATTATTATCTTATTAACCTTGACAATTTGCATCCCAACATATCCAGACTTCGTTTGGAAGTACACCAACGTCATCCCCGAAGGTTTGAAGAGAGTAGAAGGCTGAAAAAGCTCTCTCCCCACAAACACATTATCCTATTACCGTCGAAATCTCCTTCATACAATAGTATGCCCTGCACCGGAAACCGTCTTGAGAGATTTTAGAACAAATATCCTTCCAATGGGCAGTGTTCCTTCTGTTCGCTCTGCAATTCTATTATTAGACCAGCTACTCTTTCGACCATGTCGAAAATCAATCTTTGGCGATCCTGGCGGAGGTATTTAATAAGTTTGAAATGACAACCCATAGTTTCTTTATATCGAGTTTTTGGAAATCGCTCTACGAGCGCAGCAGATTCGCTTATACGTACGCTTCATAGTTGCGATACGGTAATTGACTTTATAATCTACGCTGATTTCCTGCATGTATTCACAATTTGGTTACTAGACTGTCGATACAAATTCAGCCACACGGCGTATTAGCTTTTTTGAGCTGGAATTACATTTCGATTCCTGTCGAGGTCGTTCAGCTATAGATCATTTGACAAGCCTGCTTAAAAGAGCTTCAATTTCCCCTACTATTGGCTTGAAAATGTCTACTTTGTCGACCCAGATTTCCTTGCCCTTCCATAAAATCTGTGGTTCCGACATCCTTCCAATCCCTTTGATGGATGAAACTGACATTCATATGGATTGCGGCTAGATTTCCATCACCGGTGAAAATCTTTGGAAACTCTCCACCACAGTAAATCTAAATTTATACATGGACATAACCAGCTAAGCGGCAACCACCCTTTCATAATTATGTTAATTATGGTGGCGTGGATTGACTCTCGACTTGGAAGGTTGAAGGTAATGACTAGTCCCCGCCTTTACGAACATACTCATCTTTAGAGGTAACAAGGGCCTACAATATGGCTTTACGAATTTACTCATATTTAGAGGTGACGAGAACTTACAGTCTGCCCTTACGAACACACTGGCAAGCTGCTAGCCCTAGACCTTTACCTTGAAGACGAACATCTGTTTACCTCAGCGGGAACCCAGAGTTCCTTATAATAGAGGTCTCTGACTTTGAGAGCGACTCCCACTTTCTTCCGCACCACTGCGGCTTAAATTGAATGCGTCAGAAAGGTTTCACTGAAGCCTCCTCTACTTAAGTCTCATCCAGGGCTTGTCTTGCAACTATATATTCTCCCTCAACGGATTGCATCGAATACTTACCAGCGTAGTCGCTGTCTCTTCATTCACAGCAGATTTTTTATTAGGTGGGTCCAAAGTCATCTTACTATAGCTCTCGTCTCCAAATGGATGTGTGAGTACCCGAAATAGAGAATGCTTCGTTTAAGATTTGAAGTTGCGAGTTGCTTGAATCTCCTCTGGTCACACCCTGGTGAGTGGCTGTTTAGAAACTTTCATCATTTACGCGGACTGCTGCACATGGCTTCGTCCTCCGGAACTGCACAGCACCCTCCCGTCAATTTGCATTTAAGTATTTATATATCATGTATTCAAGTATTATATGTATATGTATATGTATGTATGTACATATGTATGAGTATAGTTGTATTTTCATGTATTTTATTATGTAACATAAATTTTTAGGCAGCTACTCAAATAATGTCCGAATCAAGTATCCCAGCGAATTTGATGTGATATTTAAGCTCAGTGTGCCTTTTTCGACATACATTAACGTCGAGGAGGATGAAGATCGTCCTGGATTTGTAAATTTAGACTTCACGGTTGTTATGGAGGAAATGTATGAATCCAACGGTTATACGGATGCATATAATCGATTTTTAGATCTTGTCGATACAGATAACAGTTACCTACGTCGTTCGAATCTACAAAATTGGCTTAAAGATGTAATGGAAGATTGTTTGGATACTTTTGGCGATCAGGTTCGTGGCAAGTGGGGGCATTTGTACACGTTAATCTATTCAAAACGTGGCTTAGCCCATACAATTTATGCTAAATGTTCAAAACATTCGATTTCGATCGATTTTGTGCCTGGCATATGCTTTGGCGCCACCGAATGGATGCAGCTGCCGCACTCTAGGAAGTTCAAGTACAAATGCGATCAATGGTTTGCCGTGCCAAAGCCAACAAGTGGCCCCAAAGGGACCAGACGTTACGCATTTATGGTGTGCAATCCAAAAGTTGAGCATGACCTACTCTTGGGTAGACAAAATTTGAAAGTAGTTTTTCGTTTATTGAAATCCCTGCGAAATGCATATGGCATGCGTCGCCTGAAAAGCTATTTCCTAACAACTGCTTTCCTATGGGAAATTCAAATACAGAGCAATGGATTTTGGCATAATCCATTACACATTTTGCTCGAGCATGTAAGTGTAGTTGAAACGTTTACAATTGAAACGATGGTGGTAGGTGCAGAAGCCTATGGAATGGAAGCAACTAATTTTTTTTTTTTAAATCAATACACATTACTTAAACTTTGGATAGGTACATACATATGTATGACGTAAAGCATCTCCAAAACATTCTTTTCAGGCATTTTGGTATTCGAAGATTTTAAAGTTCCATACGCCTTCCAGGCATTAGAAGTCAGCAACTCCATATGAAACTTTTCGGGCATGATATTTCTTCGCAAAGTTTACATTTTATAACGAGAATTTATAAGCATAATTTTTAAATTTGCAGATATTTGCTTGTAATAAATAATGAAAGTAAAAAAATGTTTCCAACCAATACACCAAAGTGTAGAGAAGAACTACGTGCAAGTAATTTATCGATTAAAAATGTTGTGTATTGTCTAGTGAACATTAATCCAATAGTGAAGGCTTTATTTGACATAATTAGAATCATCCGATTTATGTCCGTTAAGCACCATTTCGACCGATAACGTTTTGCCTTTTTGAAGGTAATAACATTATGTCTCTCCCATAAAACCTCTGTTCATATTGGCAAAAAGTTGGCACAATCGATTTTTACAGGCTTCTCTTGAGGCCACTACTTCACTAGCCAAATCATTCGCCATAGACAGGAAGAGATGGTAATCACTTGGTGCGAGGTTCGAAATGCATAAGAACCTGTCAGCCAAACTCTCGAAGCTAGCTGCTTGCGAGTCCCTTTCGATATGTGTGGTCTGGCGTTGTTGTGATGAAAACCAATTCCCCTACTGTTGGCCAAAGCTGGGCGCTTCCGGATGATTGCTGCATTCAGATGGCTCAATCGCTGAGTTTACAGGCCCGCATGGAGCAGCTCATAGTGGATGATTCATTGACAAGCCCATCTAACGCACAACAAAACCTTCCAGCCACCATCCACTTCAGATACAGTTTGATTTTGTTACGATTCATCACCAATTCATCATTGAGCTTCTTTTCTTCTGATCTCGATTTTTTCAAGTAGTTGCAAATTGCTTTTTGTGCAATATTTAGCTCTTGGGCAATCGAAACATTGCTCGCTTCACGCCCAGGCACGACGATTTCCACTATTTCATAGACATTTTCAACATTTTCGTATTTATCGAAGAAAAAATACACCGTATTTTCTCTTTGCTAGTGTCCATCTTTGGCACGTGCTCAGACACTATTGAGTTTTATAATCAACATTTCTGCCGTCACATTTTTTGGTACAAAATATCATCTAACATCATCCAGCGAGTCAAACACAGGAGATTTGGAAGATCAAACTAAATGATCGATTTTATATTTCATTTAACGTTGTGATTGTCAAAATTATTATTTTTATTTTACATTTTGTTTGCTTGAATTTCATTTTATTTTCCAAGCGTGAAAATCTTGAAGTTGTCATTGTATGGTAAGCTTAAAATAGTTTGCGTGAAAAGAGTATGGAAGAGATAGTTTGTGTGCTTTTAAAAGACAATTAATTCATGTGCTTCATGTGCTTTTACAACCGCTATCCCTGCTCTCGCGGCTAGGCTCACACGTCAATTTTGACAGCCATAACTTTGAAGCAGATCTATGTAGATAACTTCGTCTATCTTGGAACCAGTATTAACACCAACAACAATTTCAGCCTAGAAATTCAACGCAGAATCACCCTTGTCTTCGGACTGAGTAGGTAATTGAAAAGTAAAGTCTTCTCTCGGCGAAAGAAAATCAAACTGTACAAGTCACTCACCATACCCATCCTACTATATGGCGCAGAAGGGCAGAAGAGGAAGACCTCCACTCCGTTGGAAGGATCAGGTTGAGATTGACCTGGTTTTTGCTTTTTATTTGGATAAAAAAGCTGCTTTAGTGGTACGATATAATAGTAGGAATAGAATAATCATAAAAAAATATTACAAAATATATATAGTTCGATTGAATGTAATAAGATTGTTCGATTATATTAACCCGATAAATACGCCTCCATCCCATAAACTTTTGCACCTCGCCTCGTATATAAATCAGAAGTGTACAGTGTGACAAAAATGTAAGCCAGACCACCGCTTTTAGATATAAAAGAAATTGATGTATTAAAGTAAAGAAACTACAATTAAAATGAAAATTAATGAAAATAAAAAAGGAATAAATGACAAATGCGAAAAAGATAATACTTTCATAAATATTTAGATAATAGATATATACATATATTTTTGATCCCGAAAATATAATTTTAAAACCATTACATCAATTTCTTGTCATATTACATGCAGTAAGTAGGTATATACATACAAATGTTCTAGTAGAGATTTTTTTATTTCTCACAGATGCTAGAAACTTTAGCAAGCGACTTTGCTGATGGCTCATTGCCATATTTTTGGAATAAGGATTTAAATCTTTTAGATATTTTAAGTGATGATGAGATAGAGGAGTATGCTTATAAATTGGAAAGAGCTCATGAGACATTACGTCAATATAAATTCGAACCAAATTTAAGCAAAAAACGATGCCTTACTCATTTTGAGGTTTGTATGTAAATATATATTTATAATACACATACATATACATACATATATTGTATTTATATAAATCGAAACCTTGGCTATACATTTTTAATAATTTCATATATGTATCATAAGTCATATCTGCTATATAGCGTATGCCTGATTTGTCAGATTTTTTTTTATTAATTTGCGTAGTAATCCATAAATCAAATAAATGTGACATATTCCATGCCTTTTCATAAGTTTCGTCTCTGCTGTCAAAGCAAAGCAGGAGATAAGATTTATCTGTCATGACCTTGTGGTACACCTTAAATTTCGATAAACGATTTCCTCAAAGTCTTAAGGTGCTGTCACATACAGCAATTTTTATTTTGTTCAACCCATTTTGCTTTACAAAAGTTTCATTTGCATCCTGTGACAGCTTTGAAACTAATTTCTATTTTTTATTTAATTTGAGTGCACTCATTTATCTGCACTTTACGTTCTGGAATTAAATTTCATATTGCTCATGCTGCATTCTCTTGAAAATGCTGTCAGATATTGGAATATTGTCATAAAGGCTTTTGCAAGGCGAATTCACATACGGTAGTAGCAAGAATACAAAAACAAAAAGCCTATGTATTTTGTTTGCGTAATTATAGTTCCGAAAAGTCACAAACGAAATTCGTTCAATGTATTTTGTTAGTGTAATAAAAAGTTCGTAATGTCAAAACCTATTTCTAATGTATTTTGTTCGTGTAATTTTTTGAAATGGAAGGAGGAACAAGCAATCATATGATGTGACAACTTCACCTTCTAACAAATTCGCCTTGAGCTTTTGTTAAATTATTGTAAAATATTTTGATTTATATACAATTTCCATAAAGTGTATATATGTATGTATGCTATGTGTGGCTGCTCCTGATTTAAATTTCGAAATTTTACAATTTTTACATGCAATTTGTAATGAATTATTTTCTGTGACTGACAGCATCTTCAATTTAAATTTTAATTTTTCTTATATTTTATATTTTATAATTCATAATGAAAATTAATACTTCCTTTTTTTCTTTCGCAGCTACCTAAGAATTAATGCATTCGTTTTGAAAGTTTCTTCGTATAATTTAAAAATGTGTAAATGTAATACTTTTAATTTTTATACTTCAATTTACCTATATGTATGTATTTATGCAAATGTGAATGTACTTGTATTATTTATATTATTATTTTTGTTTTTTAATAAAAATGTGAATTGTTTTATTTCAAAATACATAAGTATTTTTTCTCTTTTTGATCATTAACTTAATTACCGTAATTTGTGTTGTCTGAAATTGTAAGATTTGTCCAGCAAGATTTTGAATATGCAATCGACTGTCAGATGGAAAGACAAATTAAAAAATATGTAAGAATTTACCAAGGTATTTATGCTAAGCCTGATAAATTTATATTTAACTCTTTTGTTCTGTAACATCCAATTAGAGAGAAAATTTGAGTTCTAATTGGGCGAGATATTATTGCTTCGTTTGCTAATTTATGAATTTTATTATGAAAAGAAAGGAAAGTTAAAAAAGCATTATATGATATTTCTCAAAAAACAGCATAGACAATTTTCTTATGTCGTTACGAAAAAGCATACTCCATTTATGAAGCAGGAAATACATAAAGCGAATGACAGATAGGGTTTATTGCATTGTGTGACATTTCCAACTTTATGAGCAACGTGAAAATCGCCAATGCTATGACGCTCACTTCTATATATCTATCTTAGGCAAAACGGCAAAGTCAATTTGTCACACATCGACCATCTGTCTTCGTCTCTATGGCTGAGTTTACATGGGGATACTTTTGTCGCTTATTATCGTAATTTTATTTTTTGTGTCGCCCTTCACGTTCTTACAGATACACTTTCGCCAAGCAATTTTTTTTTGACATTTGTTTCTTAATTTTTTTTTCTCTATTCCGCTTTATTTTACACTCGCAATTTTGTATTTTTACATTTGAATAAATATCAACTCTACCCTTTGGAAAAACCCAAATTTCAATTTCCAAATTTACGACATTTATTCGTTTGAAATTTAAGACAGCTACAATCAGTTCAAAGTGAAAAAACAAATTAAAAGAGAATTTCAAAATCTACAGAGACGAATAGAAACACAAAACGTATTGAACGAGCACAGCGACACGATGCGCTGACCCTTCGTCTTAATCTTCTCCCCAACAAACGAATGTATCGTCGACAAAAAGTTTCCCCGTGCAAACTCAGACTATGTGAATCAGATTTGATTGTGCCTTATCGATAAGTAAATATCGAGTAAAAGCCGTTACTATCGGGTCTGTGCCTTTTTGAACATATAGTGGGTTCAGTGATAACAGATTGCAACACTCCTAGATATTTTAACCTTCTTTTCGTTAAAGTATATATTTACCACACGTTATGATACATAAAATAAGGAGTTCCTTGAGCTCACATCCGAACGATATACGATAACCATTTCAAAATACAATAAAAATTAACAACTGAGAGTAACATATTTGGCCTGGCAACTCAAATTTGATTTTTACCGTTTCTTCATATGTCATTTGAAATTCTTATATGTAAACACGTTATTTATTAATTTCTTTGTGTTGAAAATTAAATGATTTTATTAAAATAACTGGTGCTTGTACAACATTAAAAACATTTAAAAAAATATGGATAAACCTACATTTGATAAGCACCTGGAGAATATTGTAAAAGCAATTTCAGTTGAGGATAACATACGACGCTACTTGGAGAAGGATTTCAAAATCATTCGAGATTATTTAATAGATTTATTGAAAGATGATCCAATAATCGGTCCCATGATAATAGAAACCTTATATCCGGGTGAGTATTTAAGGATCAAATGAAATATTTTCCTCCAAGAAAAATTTTGTTTGCTGCTTGAAACATTTTTACGAACATTTCAAAAAATAGAAATTGGAAACCTTTGAATTAAAAATGAGCTTTCTCGTATGTATTTAAAAGTTAATGGTAATATTTCTATTAATTTATAGCTAGTAACTTCAACTGCTCGGTGACTCTGGATTTATCACGCTACATAAAACTTGGTGTGCAAAAAACACCTTATCCATCTTTTTTGAAATTAACACATCGTGGACGTGGTCTATTGAATAGTATGCAAGATTTACCAACATTTAGTAATGGTGAAAATATTGCTGGCGGTATTATAACCAATATTGTAAAGAATTTAATAGATCAAGGTTTAAATATTTGTGGCTATTTTGTGCGCGGTCACATGGGTGATATTTACGAACTGGAATTCCTACCAGAAACAAAACACATAGACCATAGTTATGTGGCCTATGATGGTGAATGGCAGGACAATTATATAATACTAAAAGCAACAAGTGAGGAAAGAATTATGAATATACGACTACGTGTTTTATTAAAGTTTTGCCACAATGAAACGCCTAACGATATATTACCACATCCAACGCATAATTTAAAAATGGTTTGGTTACTGGCGGCTGATGTACGTTATTTGGAATACTTTTCGCTTTGTGCTCCACTCACTGAACGCGAATTAACCTCATCACCAAATAATTTGATGGCTATGCGTTTGTTATTTGCCCTAGTAGCGTGCAATAAAATGCAGGCGATAAAGAAAAATAGTTTGGAATCAGTTACGTATGAAATTATGTATACTAAATCGCCAAAAGGTCCTATTAAAACACGTAAAGAATCTGTGGTTGATAATATAATTGCGGTAGGTATATACATACATACGAAAAGAAAATATGTATATGAATTGGTATATTTTATTGAGAAAATTTCTGTATTTTTTTTAAATTATAACACTAAATTTTGTTTAGAGTTTGCGCCGCTTGATATATTTCTTCGATACGAGTCGTTTTCCCTTTTATTGGAATATTAAAGAAAATCTTTTGACGTTGGTAAAAAACCAAAGTAGCAAACTATACACACGTAATCGTTTGCACATATTGCTGGATGAGATATATAATATGCGAAAAGATGCGGAAGTAGCTAGTGAAGAAGTTGAATCGTTTTTCGGTAAGTATAATTTCGATTAATTATTAAATATTAATTAATATTCAAAAGTATAATTCTTTTAGGGTTACACTTAAATTCACATATTTATAATGTGGACGATTTTGGCATTTATAGAGCTTTTGCTGAATTATCATAATTAAAATTGTGTTGAAATTAACTTGTTTTATGGCGCTGTTCATTAAATTATTTTCATATTCATCAATATTACTCGTTGCTAGAACTTTCCAAATACGGGTGTATGTACATATTTGCATGCCCAAAATCTTTCACAAATATTTTGTATACATATTTTCGTATCTGAAATGTAACATTTATGAACGTATGCGCGACATGAAGACGCATAGCGATTGAATCAGTACGAGAAAAAAATTAATTGTACAATTATTTTGATTTTTCAATATCTTTATATATGTAGATATATTCATGAAATATATTGTTATTACATAATTAATGTTTTATATAATCGCTGACGCGAGAAATAAAATGTGTAGTTATTTAGCTTTCAGATTGTTTTTGTATAAAAACTTGGTCTTTTTGAACTCGTTTCCCTTGGGTTTGAGTAAGTTCTATGTACTTGCTATATTTAAACTGATACTTTGTTTTTTTATTAATAAATTACAATTTTCTTTAAAGTCTATTATGATTTTAATCACAAAAACGTATTTTCCCTTAAATAAGCTCAACATCTTGCAACATTCCACCGTTCTTCATGCGTCTGGTAATACTATTTTGCTGAAATTGCAGTTGTATAAGGATAATGACACTACTAGCGATGCTGTTAACGGTCTGTTGTGTGGTGAAAAATATGAATTTGAAAAAAAAAAATTAGTTTTTTATGCAATAATTTATGCAATACTGTGCAAAATGGGAAAAAGATTGATAAAATTCAGTTTAAATATATTTAATTGAATTGAATTATAGTAATATGTATATGTATTTGATTTTTTTTTTATTCAAACCAGAAAATTCAAATTGAGAATTGCAATTAAGTGTTTTCCAAGTCTTAGCATACCGTATAAAGTAGTATAAGATTACAGCGCGTCACTCTTCCCACCAAAAATGTATATTTGTTCTGCATTTGCCAGTGTAGAAATGCACCCAATTTATTGCGCATAACCACGGAGGATCTAAAATACTTCGCACTCATCCGAATTTCATATGCGCAATTGCGTTGCTGTAACAAACAGAATATTTATACACATGTATGTACATACAACTAATCTTGTAATATATATGTACGTACATACATTAATCATATATTAAAATACACACACAGAACTTTACACACCTCCTTTTGTGTTACATATCCATATACAGCATATATGGTCACCTTATAAATTCGTGGCAGCATAAATAGAAATATAAATACATACTCTTTCGGACGTGTACCACTTTCCGTTGCCTTTTGACACATCAGGAATGTCATATTGGTCAATACAGCAAAGTCATGAAACAAACTAATGCCACACACAACACCAAAAACATCGTTAATTTGCAATATAAGTTCAATATATCGTTTGTAATAGTCAATCAGGCGCGTAATGCGTAATTCAAATTTGCACTGCTTACTGGCATCCTTACGCAAACCACAATATTCTTGCCGCAGCAGCCGCTGTATGAGACGGTAGCGTATACGTTGTAAATCCATCATACCCAAATGTAGAAAAAATGTACAACCTGGCGTAATGGTGATGCTCGCATAGCTCAGTGCAAACATAAGCGTTGTGGCGTAATCACAATTGCAATTGGATAAATTGAAGACATAAATTAATGAGACCGCATAGTAGTAAGCCATGCCAAAGAGTGTTAGCGGTGTGAATTTACGCATTGTTTTGTGATAATTCCACTTTATTTTCGGGTTAGTAGCTTGCATTTGTTCATCCAGCTCCTTAAATTGCGAAAGTAATTTTAAATGCTTATATCTGTTTGCTTGCATTGCGCTGGTGACGGCAATGTAGGTCACAGTGCTTGTGAAAGTTTCAAATCCGAGTATTAATTTTAAAACAGGTGATAAATGGTCTAGCATTGCTTTTGAGCCATCATTGCCGGAATATTTCAATGCCATACTACCAACGAAGCATAGTATTAATGCTGAACGTATGAAATTCGTGTAGATAATGTTGCTTTTGGTTATTTGGAGTGTCTTTCCATGCAATTGAAAGCTAAGGCAGCCCCCATAGTAAAGAATATTATAGATCCATTTGAAGCAAAGATCAACGGAGTCAATATTTTTGGCATACTTTTTCATCTCTTAAATGCACAACTGGTACGGCTCACTTTTAATTTGAAATAAACGCTCATTACAATTATATTGTTCAAAGTAAGATATTGCAGGCATTTGAACTGCTTCCATATAGGTAAGTGTAATTAATTATCAATCAATTAGATCATTGATAAGATTGTTAATAATTACTCTAACCATTGTTAATACACTTTGAATATCTAATATACCTGAAACTCTGTTGCATAAAACAATAATGCGCCAACTCTCGTAAGGACATTAATAAGAAGCACGTACAGACATAAAAGCTTAAGACAATATTAAAACTATTTTTTTTTAAATTGTATCTCTCTTTTTTATTGTATTTTTATATAACTAAAACTGCTCATATAAGCAAACAATATTGGCGAATGCAAATTGTACTCTCCCACTCAACAGGAAACTGCTTATTATGCTTTCTTTTCCTTTTTATCCAAATGTCCATTACTATGAGCAGCATGATTATGAATATGATTACTATTAGCGCCACTAGTATTACTATTTGTATTTCGTAAAGTTTTTTGCAATACATATGCGTCCGCAGGCTCAATGCGTTTATAATAATGTTCTTTTGTTTCAACAATTTCAAAACCGAATTTTTTATAAAACGCTATAGCACCTTCGTTATTGATTTGCACGTGCCTGAAAGAAGAGCTATTATTAGTACATCAACGTTAATAAATATTCCAAATAAATATATTACAGAAAGATACTGTCGAAATTGCCATCCTTCTCGGCATAATTGAGAATGTGTTGGAACATCACAGTGCCAATACCAAGGCGACGATATGATGATAAACAACCCAAAGTCATGATGTATAGACGTCGTTGATTTTCGGAAGTATCAATACGACAGCAAACTGCACCCACTACGATATCATTATAGTATACTAGTTTGGCCAATTCACCTGCTTCTAGGACATCAATATAGAACTTTTCGTTGTATGATACAGGAAATACGACGGTGTTGAGTTTTTTCAATTGTTTAATGTTGTGTGGCGTTACATCGCCCAATTCAATATTTGACCTGTGAATACATATGAAATTGTTAGCGATTCGTCTTTTTTTAGGTTAACGTATAACAATGCTTCGCAACTTTACAAACCTTGTCATTTGAACTGAAATTGTGTGAGCTTTCGCTTTCGCTTTATATGTATTAATTCCTGACAATTTTTGTTTTATCAAGATTCGTGAAGGGAATTTAATCAAAATATATAATAAATCTGAACTCGAATAATTTGGAAAAGTTTGAGGGCGCTAGGCGGCGAATCGCAAATATTCATTGACAATTGCGAACAGATGTTGTTTGACAACTTGTGCCAGTGTTGACAAAATAAAATGGTTCAAACTGTTAAAACTTTCCAAAAAATAACTTTTTAAAAAAGTAATGTTTCGTAATTTATATATATATATTTTATAAAAAGTTAATATAATGTTAACATCTTATAATTAAATGATTTTAATTAAATAAGGAATAACTTAATACAGTTTGAGCGCCATTGCAATTGTATATTTTGACAATTTGACTAATGTTTGTTTTGATATTTTGACGCTGAAAATTCATATTGGCAGAAAAAAAGTTAAATGATAATTAATATAAATATTGGGCTTCTGGGTCATGTAGATTCAGGTAAAACAACACTAGCGCGTGCTCTGAGCACTATTGCTAGTACTGCGGCTTTCGATAAAAATCCACAGTCGAAAGAGCGAGGCATTACACTGGACTTAGGTTTCAGCGCTGTGGTGGTTCAAGCGCCGCCTAGATTAAAAAGTCTTGGACTTGAAATTGAACAAGTGCAGTTCACATTTGTCGATTGTCCTGGGCATGCGAGTCTAATACGCACTATAATTGGAGGTACGCTATTCGAATACGTTCCATAAAAAGGATAGATGTATGTATTAAGAAATCTTATTCTATAGGTGCGCAGATTATAGATTTAATGTTGTTGGTCATTGATGCGCAGAAGGGCGTACAAACACAAACTGCTGAATGTATAGTAATTGGTGAATTATTACAACGAAAATTGATTATGGTTGTGAACAAAATAGATTTATTAGAAGAGGCTACGCGTGCAGCGCAATTACAAAAACTGAATACAAAGCTGCGAAAAACTTTGGCGCAGACCAGCTTTGATACCGACAGCACTATTTTCAATGTATCTGCGCTGGAAAAGATCAACATTGAGGTAAATTTATTTGAATATTTACCACAAATATTTTTCCAAAAATTTTACATTTTATCAAACAGGATCTTTTAGATAATATTGTTTCACAAGTTGAAATACCTAAACGCAACACACACGCTCCTCTAATTATGTACACGGACCATTGCTTTTCAATTAAGGGTCAAGGCACCATTTGTACCGGCACTATAGTGCAAGGCAGCATTACGGTAAATGATCTAGTGGAAATACCTGCAATTAAAGAGCAACGCAAAGTAAAGTCAATTCAAATGTTTCGACGTCCAGTGCAAACAGCGGGCATGGGTGATCGTGTGGGCGTTTGTGTGCCACAATTCAACCCAAAAAGCATGGAACGTGGCATATTAACGCAACCTGGCTATTTGAATAACGTATACGCGGCATGTATACGTATTAATCGCATACGTTTCTACAAATTTGCAATACGTTCCAAAAGTAAATTGCATATAACAATAGGACACGATACCGTTATGGCAAATATAACTTTATTCAAAAGCATAGATAGCAAAACAACGGAAGCATTCAACTTGAACAACGAATATGAATACGTGGAAGAATTGGAGCCAACAATAAGCACAATAACAGAAGATTGTATATTTGCTTTGCTTGAATTTCAAACACCCATATTGGCTGCTGAGAATGTCACATTGATTGCTGCCAAGTTGGACTTAGATGCTCAAAGCAATTGTTGCCGGTTAGCTTTCTGGGGTCGCATGCTTTGGTGTACACACGCTAATAACTACACTTTAGACGTATTACCGAAATTTAAAGTTTTTAAACACAAATCGAAGCAGGGCTTCATACAGCGGCTTGTCAATGAACATGAAATAATTGTTGAGAATCTTTTCAGTAAACAGGGTAATCGTGAAATATATTTGGGCAAGCAAGTCATACTGTCTACAGGGGAAACTGGTGTTATTGAAAGTACTTTTGGGCAGAAATCAAAGGTGAAAGTAACTTTTATGAACGCTCTCACACCAGAAACCTTGAATGAATTGAAAGGTGGACGTTTTGGTAGTGTGAAGGTTTTACTTAAGTATAAAAAGTATATTTTCAATAAACAACTCTCACTAGTACAATAAAAAGTGTCTTTCAACATGTTTTATTATAAGGCCTCTTATAGAAAACACGAAACTTCAAAAATGTATTTCTAAGTTATCAAACAGCTTTTGCTGAAACTTGGAAAAGGATACCAGACGTTTGTAAGTTAATTGCAGCGGAAGCGGAAGTTTGGCAATAAAGAGTTCAAACCATTGTTCAGCCTCAACAATGATTAAAACAAATCTTAAGGTTTTCTCCGAAGACTCGTTACTGGCTATTTATTAAAAAGAAAATTTAATAAAATGTTATATAAATAGGTATGTATGTGCAAAATCATTTCCTACAGATATTTCATAATTAGATATTTTACGCAGCCATGATTGAGGACGTTCCGGCACAAAGCTGCTTTGAACACAGTTTGTGTGTAAAGTTTGAAAGCCACTGTAAACAAAATGAATGAAGTCAGCTGATTTCTTCATTCAAGGTGTTTACAAAAGAGCAATTCCTAATCTAGTGAAACTTTAAAGAAAAAATTCAATTATTTTTCCACAAGAAGAAAGAAATTTTTGTTTAGGACGTTCAGGCACAAAGCTGCTTTGAACACAGTTTGTGTGTAAAGTTTGAAAACCACTGTAAACAAAATGAATGAAGTCAGCTGATTTCTACATTCAAGGTGTTTACAAAAGAGCAATTCCTAATCTAGTGAAACTTTAAAGAAAAAATTCAATTATTTTTCCACAAGAAGAAAGAAATTTTTGTTTAGAATCGTTAAAATAATGGAATGGCTTAGTATAATAATATTAGTTCTATTAGGTGTGCAAATAACACAGCAAGTGGATTACGATTGTGAAGATTTATTAATGGGTCAGTATATTTGCCCAGATCCTGGAAAGAAACATATAGACCCCGAAACCCAACAATATTTCGGTTGTACAAAAGAGAACAAAGCACGAGGTAGGCAATGGTGGATCCAAAACCTTTTTATTGATAATAATATAATAAGGTAAATATTTTTATAATTCCAGTTTGGTGCTTAGCCGTGGATGGAATTAATTGTACGGAAACCGGCAATAACACATTCACAAAGGAGTTTCCGTGTCAGTGGACGTAAGTCTAACAATTATAGCTGATTTATGTATGTAATTACGTAACGATGAAATTCTTTTCACCTCAGCAATGGCTATCACCTTGACACCACTCTGTTGCTTTCGGTCTTTCTTGGCATGTTTGGTGTCGATCGCTTTTATTTGGGTTATCCTGGTATAGGCTTAATAAAGTTTTGCACGCTTGGTGGCATGTTTCTCGGCCAGCTAATAGATATTATACTCATAGCTACACAAGTAGTTGGACCCGCTGATGGCTCTGCATATGTGATACCATACTATGGTGCCGGCATACATATTGTACGTAGTGATAATACCACTTACCGCTTACCGCGTGATGATTGGTAAAAATGTTACTCAGTTCAAATACACATTTACAGACTGAGCACGCGTAAATGTTTTTGAATATGAAGATATAATATAATACGTAGTTATACAAGTTTTTATAAAACTATTAAAATAGGACTAAAATAAATATAATAAATAAAAAAGAATTAAGTAATATATTAAGTGTATGTGGTGTTGTGAAGATTTTCGGGAGTCATTCGGTCATGCATCTTCAAAAGAGGATCATCTCAAATGCTCATTGTAAAACTGCCAATAATATTTCCATTCCTACACAAATTACTGAAATCTTTACTTTGTATTTACTTTCGGCTGGTTATTATTAAAGAAAATTAAAAAATTGAAATTAAACAAAAAAAAAAAATTAAAAATTAATTAAATTATTTAAATGAAATGAAATAAAGTAAATTAAAATAAAATACAAATAATAAAATTATTTTTTTTAATTTAAATTAAATTAAAATTAAATAAAATCTAACAAAAAACTGAATGAAATAAAATAAGAAAATATAATATAAAACCTTAAAAAAATAAGATAAATTAAAAAAAGTAAAATTAATAAACTAAAATAAAACAACATAATATACAAAAATGTAAAACAGAATAAATTAAGATTAATTCTATTCAAATTAAAAAATAATGAAAATAATCAAACTAAAATAAACTAAATTAAATTAATATCAATAAAAATAAATTTAATACAGAAATTAAATAAAAAAGAAAATAAATTAAAATAAATAAGAAATTAAAAAAAATTAAATTAAATTAAATTAAATTAAGTAAGTAAGTAAATAAAGAATGTAAAAAAGTAAAAGCAAGTATATATAAAAGTATATACATTACACATTAAAAAATAAAAGTGAAATAATACAAATTAGAATTAAATAAAATTAAAAAAACAAGATTAAATAAATTGAATTATAATAAATAATAACATAACATAAATTGAAAACACAAAAATTAAAATAAAACAAATAATAAAAATAAAACAAAGTAAAATAAAATAAAAATAAAATGAAATACAATAAAAAAACAATAAAATAAAATTAACTAAAGTTGAACTAAACTACAATGTAATAAAAAAATATAAAAAGTAAACATATTAAAAATGAAGATAAAAAAAAAATAAAAAAGAAATCAAACTAAAATAAAACTAAAAAAAACTAAAAAAATATAAGTAGAATAAAAGAAAATAAAAGTAAATTAATAAATATAAAATTAAATTAAATTAAATTAGAAATAAATAAAATAAAATAAAAATGTATTAACAAATATGAAACAAATAGATTTAAATAAAAAATAAAGTTAAGAATAACAAAAGAAAAAAGAGGAAATGAAATAATAAAAATTTAAAATGTAATCAAAAAATTTCAATAAAAAGTAAAATAAAACAATAAAGTAAAATGAAATAAAATAGAACAAAAATATAATTAAATTAAATAATAAAAAGATAATAATTTACTTTATTACAATAAATATAAAATAAAATAAATTAAATAATAAAAAATTAAAAAGTTAATAAAAATAAAGCAAAAAAGAAACTAAGACAAATTAAAATAAAAACAAAAAATGAAATAAAGTCGAATAAAGTTAAATTAAATTAACTACTAAAAAAAATTAAATAATAAATAAAAAATAAAAATAGAAAAAGATTCTAACTAAAAAAAATAAAATTAAACAAAAAAATTCAATTAAACAAGATAAGTTACACTTTAAAAAATATAACATCAAATTATATTAAAATAAATAAAATAAAGGAAAATCGAACAAAGACAAATTGGTTTAAATAAAAAATAACAATAAAAGAATAATATTAAATAATAAAAAACTGAAATGTAATACATAAATGAAGTAAAATTAAATGAAATTTATTAAAAAATAAAATTGAAAATAAAAAAATTAAATTAAATTAATTACAATAAATAAAAGAATATAATAAAATAAATAAAAAAAATTAAAAAAATTAATAAAAATAAACCAAAGTATAATAAAGTAAAATGAGACTAAATAAAATAAAAACCAGAAATGAAATAAAGTTGAATAAAAAAAATTAAATTAAGTAATAACAAAATTATACTAAATATAAAAAAATTAAAGTAGAAAAAAATCTAACTAAAATAAAATTAAACAAATAAATAGAATAATATAAAACAAATTAAATTAAAAAAGTATAAAATTTAATTATATTAAAATAAATAAAATGAAAACAAATTGTTGTAATGAAAAAAATAATAATAAAAGAAAGTGATATTAAATTAAAAAAACTAAAATGTAATAAATAAATTTAAATAAAAAATAAAATAAAACAATATAGTAAAATTAAATATACTATATTAAAAAAAAAATAAATTAATTTAAAAAAAATTAAATTAAAAAATTACAATAAATAAAAAAGTATATAAAATAAATTAAATAAAGAAATTTAATAAAGTTAATAAAAATAAAGCAAAGTAGAATATAACATAATGAGGCAAATTAAAATAAGAACAAAAAATTAAATAATATGAAATAAAATTGAATAAAATTATATTAAATTAAGTGATAAAAAAATTAAACTAAGTGTTAAAAAATAATAGAATAATATATATAAAATATATAAATAGAAAATAGATATAAAATAAAATATATAAAAATGAAATAAAATTAAACAAAAAAACAGAATAAAGAAAAGTAAGCTAAATATAAAAAAAAAATTAAGATATACAAAATTAAATTAAATAAAATAAAATAAAAGAAAATAAAAATTTATTAAATAATTATTAAATATTTAATAATAATAAAAAAATAGTTTTAAGTAAAAAATAATAAAATAATAGAAAATAAAATTAAACAATAAAAAATTAAAATAAAATAATAAAAATTTAAATAAATATTAAATGAAAACAATAAAGTAAAATGAAATGGATTGAAATGTGAATTGATGAATTTTATTTTTTTCTTTTGTCGTTTTCGTAATCAAATAGTGAGCCTCTGTAATCGTTTAATAAATAATAAAAACATTTATCTCTTCCACCTTGTGTGCGCCTATTCGATTGCAATTACAATATACACGCATACATACATATGGTATGTATGAATTAACGGTGATACATGCGAACGTAATATACATACATACATATGTATTATTTGCACTGGGTTATATTTATCTACAACTATTTTTTTTTTTGCTCTTATTCAGCAAATGAGTTTTCAATGCAACAAATCTTTTAGCCCACCGTTTGTGGTGGCTGCGATAACACTTTACCGTTATCGTTGACTATGGTTATTATGATATTAATTTGCATTTATCTCTTATTTGTTAATTGTCGTTATTTTTGGTTCAATGATATATGTATGTATGAACATTTATGTATGCATATACATATACATATATTATTTTTAGCTCACAAATTGTAAAAGTAAACGGTTCATTACAACACCAAGGTGGACAATGACGTTGGTGTTGTACAAAAGTAACTTAAAAATATTTCTATGGATATCAATTTGTTTCACGCTTAATTTAAAAGAAAGCTAAAAATGTATAATGGATTGAATCGGTTGAACTTTTGAATGATAAATCACTTTGTGGAGTCTACGAACCTGGTAGGTATTAGCAGTGAGAGAGTATATTTTTTTTATGTAGTTTGAGATTTTTTTGAGGTACAAGATGTTTTCACACTCCTTCGAGTTGGTCATAAAATGGGAGCACGAACCAGCTATCCGGAGACATTTACCTATAAACACCTAGATAACTCAAGCCCTCAACTAACCAAAAAATTACCACCGAGTTTGAAGAGGTGGACACAATATCACCTTAGCGGTCGAGAGTCATTGGTTGGTAGAATTTCGAAGTTCAACTATAAATTGAAAAAAAAATTAAGCAAGGTGCTTCGCAAGCTGGTGTCCTAACCACAGAGGATGCCTCCATATCACCTCACAAGCAGATAACTGCACGATATTGGCGTCTGGCCAGAATATTGATTTTGCTTAAAGGCGAACTACATGGTATCTCTCCGACCATTCCCACTTCTTCACGGCACAACATCTATAAATACAACCAGCGAAATCCAACGCGACCAGAATGCCAAAGTCGATGACGTCAAAATTCCGATTGTAAATAACACAAAGTCATTGTGAGTCATATGAGCCCCAGTCGGTTAAAAGCTTAAGACTTTACATGCGGTAAGTGCAAACCAAATCTAATAGCTCCCACGGCAGTCAAGTCTATATGCAGAACTACCTGGATTTTTAACCGTAAACGGATTGTCAGTCTAGTTACATACCCCAAAAAAACCACTTCAGAAAATATTTTTGCGCTTACAACAACAATAGCAACAACAGCAGCAACAACAAAAACGACAATAACAACATGGTTGTCATTTTCTAAAATCTGCACTCATTCACTTCACTCAAAGTACAGAACCGCAAGAAATTCGTCAAGTCGCAGCGAATTGAATGCCGTAGACTAGCGAGACGCAACTAAAAAAGCTACAAACCTATTAAGAACTATAATTGGCAACCTCCTCCATCTGTACACCATTTGCATAGTGAAACATCCATCCTCCTGTTTGCGGAACCGGCACCTCGATAAGGGAGTATTTTATTTTATGGACTTCATTCAACACCATCTCACCGAATGCCTGAGAGAACGAGCTACCAACGAGCATAGGAGGCTCATCTCTGGCCACATCCAGGTGAAATACAGCAAAAAAATGTCCTGACTTTTATGAACTTCAGCACATAATTACATCCTACAGAATGTACGTGTAGGATTCTCAAACTCTACAGGCAGAGAGACTACCTTGTCTTACACCAGATCGAAATTGAAAGCTGAGTCTGATTTATGAATTGAAAATTGGTTCATCCTACCTCAGCTTTTAAGAAAAATGTAAAAATAAAATTTACGGAAAATACCAAGTGCAGCCAGAATTTTCTGCACCTGATCTTTCCAGCGGAGTGGATGTGTTCCTCTCCTTCTGCTTCGACCAGCAGGTACTGCCATCTTTCAAAGCGCACTTTTATCTATTCGGACCACAAGATCTAGCCAGTGTAGCCGCTATATCTTGATTCGCTGAACTATGTTAATGTCATCGTATAACTCGTACAGCTCGGAAGGACGGGAACGATGAGTTGTCTTTTAGAGTTTGGTCTTCGTTCGTCGAGAGGGGACTTTACTTTTCGATTGCCTACTCAGTCCAAAGTAACGACAGTTGGGAAGAGTGATTCTGCGTTGGATTTCCAGGCTAACATTGTTTTTGGTGTTAATACTAGTTCTAAGATAGACTGATGACTGCCAACAGTGACGTGACAGCCGAGTCGCTAATGTGATGACTGTTTGTATGATAACAGGAGATCCGCGTTGACTGCGAGACCTATACGCTACCCTTCCTCATAAAGTCTGGAGAAAGCAGAACTCACTACATGGTTGATTAGGTAATTAATGTAATGTCAGCAGCTGTACACTCTTAGAGAAGATTACACCTTCTCAATTCAGCCCTGCAGCTGTTATTGTTCTCTCCAGCAACAAATTAAAGAAATCATAATCACCTTGGCTGACAGCCTCGTTCGGTATCGAAAGGTATTCTGACGGAGTTTTACTTAACGTCGGCTTACACAGCCGTATAGGTTTTGCGGGGTTTCCAAATTCAAACATAGTGGTGTAGAGGCAGCTCCTTTTTGTATTGTCGAAGGCTTCAGGATTTGGCTCAGGGTAAATATCTGGTCAATGGTTGACTTACCAGGTCTAAAGCCACATTGATAAGATCCAATCAGCTTGTTGACACTGACCTTATATGCAATATTGAGGTTGCTTATTCCGTGGTATTTGGCGAAAACTGTGACTCCCCTTTTTGTGGGCAATTCGACCTTCTTCATAGCCGAACAATGAAATATCTGTTTCATGGTCATCGAGTGGGGTTTCGGGTTCGGCAACTCTTGGTATACCATTTTTAGCAGGCTGGAGAAGTATTCCTTCCATGAAATGAGTATACTCTGAGTATCAGTTATTGTACTACATTTGGGCTCTTCAAGTCGCTGTATCTTTTATTATAATTTCGAGTATTACCCTATCAGCCAGTTCTTTTTTACCGTCTTGCTGATCAGTGCTCTCAGAGAGTAAGAGTACAAGTCGAGTAGAAAACCATTCGGCTGTCTGTTGTGGTTTCAGATTTTCGTTGTCAAACCTTCGTGGCATCTGATGACGGAAGATCTATGCTGTAGAGAGGCTGATGAGTCGATGTTGAGTCCTTTAGACCTATCCTCCGCCTATCACGACATGATTGATCAGGTTATGAATTTTTCGATCTTTCGAAATATCCTCTGCTGGAATCTAGTACTACAGACAACCATACTTTAAGCTCCGGCGGAGTCGTTCAGCCTCAACCCATTTGGCTGGATTTTCTGTCAGTTGTGCCGAAGTTACCTTATTTGCACACCGTGGCTTTACCATAAGTCTCCAAGCACAATTTTGACATCGTGACGGGGGCAGGCGCTCATAAAAGCCATATTTGGTCACGTCGTCGTACTCTTCCGTTGGTGCGGTGCGTTGGCGCAAATGTTGAATAACCTCGCTTTGATGCGGATTATGGCGAGACGTTCATCCATTAGGGTGAATGCCAAGAAACTTCCCCATATCAACACGACCTTGAAATTCGTCACCGCTAATTTTCTTTTTTCGGCTCATTTCTTATACTAAATTAATTTAAGCAATTCGCAGCAGCTCACATGAGACCACGCTTATATGGCTGATGATGAATCTTTACGATGACTGACTTTTTCCACTGACATTTCACAGTAATTTAATCAGTGACCGTTGAGTAATTGCCACAAATGGACAAATTGGATTTATTAGCGACCGACGAAGACATATGGAGGACATACATAAATATGTATATAGATATGTATTTACATATATTGAAGTACGCTTTGTTTTTGTGCGGTCCACTGAAGCCAATTGATCTGCCATGAGATGATGAATGCCGAGTTTTGCTGGGGAAAAAAGTAAAGTTAAATAGCGAAAGGGAAAATAAGGACATTATATTATATTTATTATGTATATATGTATGTAAGTGTTGTTGTATAATGTTTGAAAGGTTATGTAAATATGTGAGTAACAGATTTTTATAACGGGTGATCCAAGTAGATAGCCTTTTTTTGACTGATCACATGTGAGTCGGGTCAAGCTGTCAAGTTATTCTCGTTCAGCTTTGTTTGGCATTTCATCTTGGAAAGATTTTCGCCAGAACAACGTTTACAAATCGTTCAACGTTATTACGAAAATTCGCGTTCTGTAAAGAATATGGTTCGCGCGCTTCTTCCCACTTATGGTCAAAATAATCGGCCTATTGAGCTTACTATTCGCAACACCATCATCCATCTTGAGACCCACCAGTCATTATTTAATAATATTCGCCCGAATAGACCATGTTCAGCACGCCTGTGAAGAAAATATAGCGGACCTAGCTGAGAGTGTCCACGAAGGCCGTGAAGAGCCGATTTCGCGCCGTTCGCAGCTACTCGTATGAAACGACGGGGCACATTTTTCGCCGAGATCTTAAATTGAAAGCGAGAACTGAAGCCGCTCGACCTGCCCGAACGACATCGCTTCGCTCTATGCGCTCGCTCCTGAAAAGTTCCAAGAAGATCCGAATTTTTCGAGCAAAATTTCGTTAAGCGATGAGGCCCATTTCTGGCTCAATGGGTATGCAAATAAGCAATATTACCGCATTTGGTACGAAGAGTAACCTGGAGAATCATCGGTCCATATTTTTTCAAAAGTGATGCTGGTGAGAATGTAACCATCAATGGCAACCATCATCGCGCCAAGATAACCGACTATTATATAATTGGCACTTTGTAACCGCTTAAGCGATTTTCGGCCGAGCTCCTCCTCCAATTTGTGGTTTTTGCGTCTTGATGTTTATCCAACAAATGGAGTTTATACTAAGCCGCCTCCGAACGGCTGATGGTTTGATTACGAGCAGCCTTTTATTTCATGTCCGAAATACACTCGGAGGGATGGACATTCCCTGCCGAGGGGCGACCGCAATTAGAAAATTTAACTTAATTTTTTATTTAAATTGATTTTCCATAGCTTTTGGATGTTGCTGGCACTGGGATATGAACCCGAGCTTTCCGAATGTCAGTACGCAATGCTAACCACTCGGCTAACACAGCCGCCGACTATTTTATGTCTGAAATTGAAGCTCGTAATATCGGCGACATTCGGTTTCAACAAGACGGTGCAACTTTCCACCCACACATCACAACAATCAATGGATTTATTCAGAGAACACTTCGGTGAGCAGATGATTTCACGTTTTGGGACGTTCGATTGGCCACCAAGATCGTGTGATATCACACCGTTAGACTTTTTCCTGTGGGGATATGTAAAGTTTAAAGTCTATGCGGACAATGCCGCTTCGATTCATGCCTTGGAGCAAAACTTCACACCTGCCATTGGCCAGTTACCAGTGGAAATGCTCGAACGAGTCATCGAAAATTGGACTCAACGTATGGACCATCTGAGATGTAGCTGAATGAGGTAATCTTCAAAAAATAAATACATACCAAAGAATGTTCTTTCGATTGATAATAAACATTCGCCATTAAATTTGAATTTTCTGTTCCTTTTTTTCAAAAGTAGAGAGACTCGGAATGAATCACCCTTTATAAAAATATAATTTGTTTTCTTAAATAAAATCTTTTGTTCTGCATTACATACTGACATATATGGTACATATACATATGTATGTAACATATTTATTTGATATCTTGTAACATGCCCATATATATATACGAGTATGTATGTGCATACATACATAAATACATTACATTTTCCACTTTTGTTTTCCATTTTTCTCCCAGCGCGTGTTGCGTGTTGCGTTCGCCTTTATTCACTTTCGGGCGAAGGCAATTAGTGAAATCGATATGGTCACCTTGTCTGGCGACGACGACCGTTCTCCACGCGACGAAGATGGAGTACGAAAACAATTAATTTTACGAGTACTCTTCTAATTTCACATGCATCCCGCGCGTTTGCACATAAACACATGTATGTATGTATGTAAATATGTATGTAAATATGTTTACATAGATGTAAAAAGAGTAAGTGCTTTTAAAAATCCCGTAAGGGCGTGTGGGCGTGTGGGCGTGTGGGCGTGTGGCGCGTGTAAGTGGTAATTTGATGGCATTGCAATTTGTTCGTTTCTCCGTTTGGCTCCATAAATGACCGAACACTAACTAATTGTTGTACTGAAATCCTTACAATTGGCGTCACGTCGTCGTTAATTCAATTTATGTGTGTGTGTATTTGTGAGAAATTACACGTTGAAAATACTTACATATACACATATCTTTAGAAAATTGAATATGACAGTTGAGGGCTCATTGGAATTATTGTTCCATGGTGGGTGTATGGCGCTCTAACAGCAGCGATTAGCGAGTTAAATACACATATGGAATGAGTCCAAAGTTAACCCGATCAAGGACTTTCATCTTTTCGGCGACTTAACCAACTTTAGCTCAGTAAGTAAAACTTAAAAAGCTACATCCTCGAAGCAACACCTCGCAGCAGAGTTGCTTGAAATCCTTATGATTCGAGTTGGCATAGATTCGAACCCTACTCAGATCGTATATTTTTAATGCATCTGCCATAGACGCCTTCCCCTTTTCGCCAATTATGTTAGATGCAAGACGTGCAGTGTGTGGTGTCTTCTTAAAACTTATGTTTAGGTCTTCAGATACATAAGAAGTGGATCGCATATTACGTGGTCGCATCCTATACACATCTTCAACTTCTATTACCATATATTGTGCGCTTCGTGAGCCCGCTCAGAATATGGCGGATATCCGTCTGAAGCGATGCGTGCTCCAGCTAGTGTCACTTATTGTTATTTTTGTTTTTTTAGCTGTAAAATAATCACCAAATTGGTATTAGGGAATGTTGTGCGAGAGACAGTCCTTGGCGAAATAAAAATCACAGGTCTTCCGGTAAAAACATTCGATTGTAGTGTGAACTTTTGGTTAGATCAGTCCAAAATTTCTTGTGGTAGCCCTCATCACTCTTAGCACAGAATAATTGAGTCGAGGAAAAGTTGTATTATGAGGTTGTCTATGGACTTCAACTATTCTGCGCCATGAATGATGAGACCTACACAAGAACTTTGGATAAAGCTAGGCTGACATTACAATAGCTAGTGTTTTATCTGTATTGATAATTGACTCTACTGCCATAAATGAGCAAACATCGAGAATAAAAAAGGTCTTCCTCTTACTTCTCTTCGCTGTTTGGCGCTAGTTAGATAGATGTAGAACCAGGTCGCTCACCCCCTGATCTTTCCAACAGAGTGGAGCTCTTCCACACTCTGCTTCAACCGACGTGGTCTGCATCGAACACTTTCAAAGCTGAAGTGCTTTCATTCATTCTGACGACATGATCTAGCCAGCGTAGTCACTGTCTCATCATTCGCTGAACCATATCAATGTCACCGCATAACTCGTACAGCTCATGGTTACGTCGTCTGCGGCCAACACACATATGACCATAAATCGTTCGAAAAACTTTTCTTTTTAAGACTTCAAGGTAATCGTTCAGGTTTTTTTATCCTTTAACAGCGCGAGACTGATGAGTGACTTGTAGAGTTTGATTTTTGTTCGTCGAGAGAGGACTTTACTTTCCAATTGCCTACTCAGTCAAAAATACCACCTGTGGACAAGAGTGTTGCATATTCAGTGCCATTCAGTAGGCTGGAGAAGTATTCCTTCATATACCAAATATACTCTGGATATCGGTCTCCAGATTTCCACATGCTCCGTTCTTGAAACATATTACTTCTTGTAGGAAGGCGTGATTACCTACTCCAGATCGATTCCGGAGTTCTTCTTGTTTTTCCAACAAAAAACAACAGTTTATTGTAATCCGTCTGCGTACGGCTGATATATTTTTAAGAGGGCTTTCCAGCCACCAAAGGAGTAACTAATTCTCTAGCTAATCCAAGTGGTTAGCATCGAAAACGCCCTTCTATTTGTTAGATAGACGACATCACGTCGCAAACTACAAATTGTAGGACGAGCTCGGCCGGAAATCTCTTCAGCGGTTACAAAGCGCCAATTATACCTATATTATATACATAATAGGACGATACGAGAGTAAAAGGAAGTCTTATCCGATGGCCGCAAATAGTCAAACCCGAAGACTTCCGTAAGCTAATTTACTCGTCATTTAGCGCTTGCCTTCTACGCAAACTTCCGACTGCTCGGGGGACCCTTGATTCTACCCGCAATATCTTGGATTTGTCCGTCAGGATTTCAATATCTTCGATATTGACACCGAGCTGTGGATATTAGCCAACGAAATTCTAGTAAGAGTTGCGACCACTGAGGTACTTAGTTACAGAGCGAGGCAGACGTCAAAGGAAGTTTACGACACTAGGCTTTCGGGACAGTTGACACACATAGGAGGTAAAAGCCAGTACTAGGAAGATCTTAAATATCTTCACTGCTGTAGACTCATAGGCAGCTAGGCGTTAGCAAACCCCCTCAACGCATTTCAGAAAATAAAATCCAGCGTGAAAATTTATTAGCGATTAGAATTTTCATCACAACATATCTATAACAGCGGAAATAACATTTATACCTGTAATAATTTACACCATAAAAGTATCGCTTACATACATACATACTCCTACAGTACTTCAAAGTAAAGCCAACTGCGGTGCCTGCTAGCGGGAGACAGCGCGTCTGAGAAAATGCAAGCAGCAAGCAGCAAGCCATTCCATTTCACTTTCGTGTTTCACCTTTCAAGCGAATACTAAAAAAAATAAATTAAGTATTAAAAACTTATAGAAACAAAAACAAAAGCGGAGAGTCTTTTTGTCTGCTATAAATCCATGCCACAGCGTGTTGCAGGAAGCAGCTTCCGCTGAAGGCGTGGAAAAAACAACAAATATACAACAAGTCAAGTGCGATCCTCAACACATGCACACACACACCCGTACAAGTGTTCCAGACATCAAGTGCCAAAAATATAGATACGGGTATGTATGTATTTATTACCAAGTATTCTCTAACTGTATATTAAGACTTTAAATAGTGTTGTTTTTATTGTTGTTAGGTGCATGCAATTAATTATGACTAATCTTTTAACTCTATAATAAAATTAAATTCTTTATGGCCGAGTGGCAGAAAAATGTAAAAGTCACTACTGAATATACACACATATACTTACCAACATACTTATATTCAAAGGTATATTTGTATATATACGTGTACATATACATATATATGAGTAGTTTGACTTGACAAATGCACATAAAGCATTGTGTTTGGCACTTATTTCAGTTTTCCAATTAAAAAATTTAAATTAGTTACGCAATAGATTATTAAATTTCATTAACAAATAATTTTAGTATTTGACAAGTAAAAAACGGAAATACTCCGTTAGTCATAATTTACATGAACATAAAAATGCTTTATTTGCAATACCACTACATAGACCATGTAGCGGTGATGAAGCTCATTATCATTATCATTATCATTATCATTTTCATTTCAGTGTAGTTGATTCCGATTCGTTTTGTGTAATTTCCATTTTATTTAGATTAATATAATTAATATAAATGTAATAAAAATAATACAAAAAGAAAATAATTGAATAAAATAATTAAAAAAAAAAATAATTGAAATTAAATAAAAAAATTAAAACAAAAAAAATTGAAATTAAATAAAAAAATTATCTGAAAAAAACTACGTTAGCTTAAAAAGGAAATATCTTTAATTAACCTAGTTTTTTCATTTTATTTTTTATATAATTGCATTTTACTTTCTTTAATTATTTTATTTTATAGTATTTTATTATTTTTATTAAATTAATATCTTATTTGATTTCACTTTAATTTTTTTTTTATTAATTTTACTTTAGTCCGACTTAGCTTATTAAAGTTTCTTTATTCTTTCTATTATTTAATTGATTTAATTCAATTTCGGTCTTTTATATTTTTTTATTTAATTCATTTTATATATATAATTGGCGCTTTGTAACCGCTGAAGCGATTTTCGGCCGAGCTCCTTCTCCCATTTGTGGTTTTTGTGTCTTGATGTTTTTCTAACAAATGGAGGGACCTACAGTTTATACTAAGCCGCCTCCGAACGGCTGAAGGGTTTTTTACGAGGAGCCTTCATTTCATGTCCGAAATACACACAGATGGGTGGACATTCCCTGCCGAGGGGCGACTGCAATTAGAAAATTTAACTTAATTTTTTATTTTAAAATTAATTTTCTATATGTTTTGGATGTTGGTGGAACCCGGATTTGAACCCGATCCTTCCGAATGTCAGTACGCAATGCTAACCACCGGCTACCGCGGCCACCAATATTTTATTTTATTTTAATCTATCTAAGTTTTTTGCATTTCATTCTTTTTATTTTAATTAAATTAAATTGATTTAAATTATTTTCATTTTCATTAGTTTAATTTTGGCTTATATTACTTTTTTATTTTATTATATTTAATTTAACTTAATTTATTTCATTTTATTTTCTTTATTTCATTTTTCTTTTTATTTAATTTTGTTGATCTAACTTAAACTTTTTCTTTTTCATTTATTTCTTTAATTTTATTTTGTTTAATTTTTTTTATTTGTTTTTGCGCATTTTTTTAAGTTTTATATTTTATTTTATTTTGGTCCGATTTATTTAATTTAATTTATTATAAGTTTTTAGTGAGCTAAAGGCCTGGTTTATTTATACGATTTGAATATTTTTGTTATACAAAAAAGAAAAATAATAGAAGTGACAGTTATTTCGCAGATCACGACATCTTCTCATCAGACTTCTTATGGCAGGGGTTGTTGCATTAACTATGTTTTATTTTTTTAATTAATTTAATTTAGTTTCCATTTTTTTATTTAATTTAAATTTCTTTAATTTTATTTTGTTTTTTGTTTTTATTATTTATGTCATTTATTTTTTTTTAATTGATTTAATTTAGTATTGGTTTCTTTTTATTTTGATTTTTTAGTTAATTTAAATTTCTTAAATTGTTTTGTTTTTTATTATTTTGCTTTAGTTCAGTTTATTTTATATTTTATTAATATATTTCATTTACTTTTTTATATTTAACTTTTTTTATTTAAATGATTTGATTTGGTTAAGATTTTTTTTATATTTATTTTATGTTATTTCACCTCAACTTCTTTAATTTTATTTTGATTTATTTTATATTATTTTGTTTGTTTTATATTATTATCTTATCTTAATTTATTTTAATTCATTTTAATTTCAATTAAACTATCTTAGTTTTTTAACTTAATTTTGTTTCACTTTAAATTTTTTTATAATTGTTTGGTTTTACCTTGGATTATTTTATTTTTTAGATAATTGATTTAACTTAATTTTCGATATCTTTTTATGCTTTATTTTATTTTATTTTATTTTATTTTATTTTTTTATTTCATCAATTTTATTTTAATCCAGCTAAATTTTTTTGCATCTAATATACTTTTTATATTATTTATTTAATTGATTTAATTTATTATCATTTTCTTTAGTGTAATTTTGATGCATTGTATATTTTTTATTTAATTTACCTTAATTTATTTCATATTACTGTTTATTTAGGTTTATTTTAATCTGAATTAAATTTTTGGAGTTTTTTGTTTAGATTTTTAATTTAATTTAATTTTTTATGTGTTATTTCTTTTTTAATTTGTGTATTTAATTCTAATTTATTTCATTTAATATATTTTAATTTTCCAATTTATTTCATTTAATTTTATTTTAATTTTTTAAATTTAATTTAATATCATTTTCTTTAACTTCATTTTATTTTTTTACTTAATTTTTATTAAATTTTATTTTGTTTAACTTAATTTAATTTAATTTAATTTAATTATATTTCATTGTATTTTATTTAATTTTATTATAATTTATTTTATTTTATTTTATATATTGGTTCAGTAAAAAGTAATCCATTTTTCTTACAATAGTTGGCTTTTAATCTGTCTCTCGCGCCAGACTAAACACATCGATAGTGAGTGAGTGCGGAAGCTTTGAGAGATTGGTCGGGAGCTTCTGCTTTCATTTTATAGTCCGGACTTCGCACCAAGTGATTACCATCTGTTCTTGTAGGGGCCTCGAGAGCATAGGATATTTTTTATATCATTTTGTATTTAATTTAATTTAATTAAATTTAATTTTTCTAATTTAGAATAAATTTCTTTAATTTTGTTTTGGTTTATTTTAGCATAAGTTATTTCATTTATTTAATGTTTAAAATTTTTTAAACTCTATTTATTTTTATTTCCATTTTTTTTAATTTTATTTTTTATTATAATTTTTTTATTTTAATTTATTTTACTTTTTTTTTTTACTTTTTTGTGGTATTTTCAATTTGTTTTTGTATTGCATGTTATTTTACTTTATTTGATTTAATTTGTTATTAATTTAACTATTCCTCAACCACAGACGTTATTCCCTAAAAGGTGAGAAACTGCTTTACTATGACAAGAAAAGGAAGTGAGAAAGGAATTTCCCGAAAAATGCTTAAAACTGAATTATTTATATAATATTTATTCTCTGCCATCTAAAAAGTAAATAAAAGTAAAGCTCATGTAAATACGATATATTTTCATGCTATAATAATATAATATTTTTTTAATAAAAATTAAAAAAAATGATCCAATCAATTATTAACGGTATCATAATAATTCAAAAATACATACATACTCATGTACGTACTCAAAGTGGCAAATTAATGTGGTGTGAAAAATATGAGACCGATAATAATTCACTTTAAAGAATAGTGGTAGTAATCAATTTTATATTTCTATTATTTTTTATTTTTATTTTTTACATTTTTTTTTACATTTATTATCGTTGTTAGCCGCTCTTATTGTCTAGTTGGTTAAATATATGTATGTATGTGCAAGCATTTTAAGAAATACTTAACAAGCAAACAATAGGCAGAGTTGGTTGTAAGTGCATAAGTACCAGTGCTTATATTGTAAATATGTATGCACATACATATATACGGCCATACTATATTATATAGATTAGATATATGTATGTACGTGTATGTATGTATGTAGTTCAGTAACCGGCTGATTGTTCATACATATATATATATATATATATGCAGTTAGGCAAATAGTTGTAGGCGGTATTTATATGTGCATTGTTGTTACAACCAAGTATCCTTACCCATGAGTATAGTATATGTATGTATGTACGAGTTTGTATATTCAATTTCGTTTACCCGCAGCTAAGACTCCATGGCATTATTAATGTCTTGAAAATGTCGCAAAATTATTTTATTTTATCATTTCTTCTCGTGGTCCCCTTATGATTGCCGCGGAAGGGCACCGATGCCTCTAAGCAATTTTCACTGGAAGTTTTTTTCCATTGTGTCATTGAACCATTGCAGCAGGGAAAATATATTTTATTTTATTTTTATATTTTATCTTTTACCAAAAGCCGCTCAAACTGCCAGACACGATCACGACATTTTCGAACACATCCACTTTTGACATTTTCAACTTACCTACACATTTGAAACATACATATATACATACGTATGTGTACACGACTCTGTGTGACTTCAAACAGTGCTTTAGCCCTTTATTTAACTTCCTGTTGCCATTTATTTGAAATGTATTATTGAATGGATGTGATGATAACCTTAAAAACCATGAACGACTAAAGTTACATTTGATTATGAAACATAAAGTTGTCTTTTATCATCTCGCTTTGTCATCTTCTAACCTCTACTAAAAGCAGCGAGACTGCGGAGTCGGCGGAAGGACGACTCTGTATGGTCAAACGTCATTCTCGATCGGAAAATCCCTAAAGGTCTAGGGCAGCAGCAATACCTAATCGTGGCGCTCATTAACTGCTGGATGTGCTCTTCGTAAGAATGGATGTGCTTATGCCAATTTTTAATGGCGCGTGCTGGCTAGTGGGGTCAGCAATCGATCACGATCAAACGATCACCAATTCCGGGGAGGAGGTTGACAGTCAAAACTATATTTTCGAAATAAACAAGTTGGCTGAAGACTTTATATTCACACGGTGCGGGATGATAACGTGTATCTAAGACTCCAAAAGCGCAACCCCGCCGATAAAACAGAACACACGCTGGCGAAGCGAGAGGTGGAAAAGAGTCTAGGAGCGATCATAGAGGCCACCTTGAAGTTCCAAGATGCAGGGAGGGGTGAGCCGGGGATTCAAACCAACAACGGAAGTAGACTGTACTCAACAATGAAGGTTCCTCAGATAAACCTGCATAAAAGTAAGGTCGGCTCTGCCGAGCTCCTACTTAATATAGAGAGGCTTCGATGCGACTTTAGTTCAGCAACCATAGATAGCTTCGGGAAACTCTCCAACGTACTATACCAATATAGATGGTCTTACCTGGAAGGACTTTCTCGATATAGCACTACACACTAGCAAATCAACCATTGCTGAATACTGGGAGGTGCACCCTCGCACCCTTAATAGAAGCGAAACTTCCATAAATCCAAAGAGTACTAACTGGGGTTTGTACAGGAACATAATAACAAGGAATTCTACCATACACGAGGCATGTGACTCAAACTCTGAGCTATTGTACATAGACAAACGAGCAATCACACTAACAAAAATTCTCAATAAAGCGCAATACAGGCTGAGTGTAATTCGAAGTTGCTAATGGTAGAACAAGAGGGGGCAACTGACATAGATAGCCGATGATAAATCCTGTTGGAGGATATATGAAAACATACTTAAAGAATATATAAACGAATATAAGAGAGTCGTGGAAGAGCTTCTCCGAAATTTAGAAAATACAAGCGAGGTAGCTAGCCTTAGGAAACTACTATCCAAGTAACCGACTACTTCTAGGTTACTAAGCAAAAAATGTGGAGAGTGGGCTGGGTGCAGTGAGGACTCGCTGGTAGACCTGGCTAACACGCATTTTTCTGGGTATACGGACGCTACAAATTTCCAAACCGGTGGGGGATACCGCAGGGTGCGTTCTCCATCCGGTATCATAACAAAGGGAGTATTTTGCCTTTGAGCAACCAACGGCTTCGATTAATCTACTGATATGGACGGTATCTCTAACTTAACTTTACTCTTACTGCAGACTTGATCAAAGACGGAGAGAGTGTCATTGCAGCTCTATACATGAAGTTCTGAGGTATACGAGATATATGACATTGACATACATGTAGTCCAGCTGATTCAGAGACAGCGACTACGCCAGTTAGGTTATGTTGTCCCTGTGAATGGGCTTGAAAGTTCTCGACGGCAGCATTAGCTGGTGAAAGTAAAGGTACAAGATCGGGTGGAAAGATCGGGTGGGGAAGGACTTCGCACACTTGGTAGCTGCAATTACTGTTAAACGGGAAAAAAGAAGAGGATAAGGAGATGAAGAAGAAAAAGAAAAAGGAAACAATTAAGAAGAAAGTGAATAAGAAGAAGAAGTAGAATAGGAAGAACAAGAAGGAGACGACGAAGAAGAAGAGAAGAATAATAAGACAAGAAGAAGAAAAAGAAAATAAGAAGAAGTAGGAGAAGAAGAAGAAATATAAGGAGAAGAAGAAGAAGAAAAAGAAGAAGACAAGAAGAAGAATAAGGACGAAGAGAAGAAGAAAAAGAATAAGAATAAGCAGGAGGAGAAGAGGAATCAAAAAAATAACAAGAGAAGAAGTAGAAGAAGAAGAAGAGGAACAAGAAGAAGACACGAAAAAGAATAAGAAGGAAGAAGATGAAATGACGAAAAAGAAGAAGAAAAAAGAATAAGAGGCAGGAAGAGGAGAAGAAGAAGAAGAAGAAGAAGAAGAAGAAGAAGAAGAAGAAGAAGAAAAATTAGAAATCTTTAGCATTTCGTGTGCGAGGGTGTATTGCCATTCTGAAGGCTAGTGTTCGAGTCCTGGTCCGAACAAGATCCAAAATTATAGGAAATTAATTTTTCTAATTGCGGTCGTCCGCCGGTAGGGAATGCCAAACTCTCCGAATGTATTTCGGACATGAAATAGAAAAAGCTCCTCATAAAAACCCATCAAAATTTATACCGACCGTGTCAGAATTACGAGTTTGTGAAGTAGGCTGCTATAATAAGAAAACATTTTAGTATAGTGTTACTTTTTTAATTGGCGCTTTGTAACCGCTGAAGCGATTTTCGGCCGAGCTCCTCCTCCAATTTGTGGTTTTTGCGCCTCAATGTTATCCAACAAATGGAGGGACCTACAGTTTATACTAAGCCGCATCCGAACGTCTGGCGGTTTTTTATGAGGAACCTTTATTTCATGACAGAAATGCACTCAGAGGGGTTGACATTCCCTCCCGTTGCTTTTAGTCCGTTGACAAATATTCAGTTGAGTTATGATATGATCTTGAAGCAGCTTTCTGTGAAATTCAGCCGATCCTTAATGCTTGCTCGCCTACGTAAGCTCCAGAAGGTCTGACAAATATGATCGCAAATGCATGTAAAGATGCATATACATATGTACTGAGATACCATATACTACATACCATACATAGCTACATAAAAATATCTCAAAATTTACTTGCTTGCCTGTTTGTCAAAAGAAAAAAATCATTCAAAAGTGGGTCAAAATAATATTTCTATGCAAAGCTATGCAACTTATGCCAATGTCAAGTCGACTGCAAAACTTTGCTAATTCCATAACAAGCTGTTTTAAGAAAATAACCAAAAAAAAAAAAACAAAGCAACAACAAATAACTAACAACAAAACAATTCATGCATTAATAATAATCTTATAATAATTGTAATCAAATTGTAGTTATGTTTAACATTTAAAGCGATTTACAGGCAACTCCACACATACATACATACATACATACATACATACACACATACATATATATGTACATACACAGATAAAGCTATTTTCGAATTGTTGTAGATATGTGTATGTGTGTTTGTGACGTTGTCAAATAATAATATTTTATGAATTTGTGTGGGAAGCTCAAGCGCGTGCATGCAATAAAGCGCTGCTTAATGCTGATCTATCTGTCTGTATGCATGTTTGTTTGTGTGTGTGTATGTGTGTATGTTTGTGATTTTTCACGCGCATATTTTTGTGCGATTTCCCACGTTTTGCTATAACCAACTGGTTGGTATTCGATCGCCTGCCATATTTGTAAGCAATTAATCAATTATATGCCAAAGCAATAAAGCGATCATCATACATAAACGTATATACATACATACGTACATACCTACATGTACATAAAACTATAAATTCTTCGTGTTAATAGTAATAATCATACAATAATAATAATAATAGTAAAAAAATAGTTTTGAATTCCCTATGCAGTTGTTATTGTAATTACTTGGTTTAGTAAAAAGTAATCCATTACTTTTGCATTAATTTTATCATAGTCAGAATTATCCGATTTATGTGAAAAATACACCATTTTGCTTGATAACTTTTTGACATTTTGAAGTTAATATTATTGTGCCTCTCTCAAACAAACCGTTTTCCGTATTGTTAAAAAATAGGGAGCATCGCTTTTCACCAACTTCTCTTGCGGTCAATTTTTCAACAGCTAAATCATTCACCAAAAACTGGAGCAGATGGCAATGACATGGTGCGAACTAAAAAATAGTTGCATAAAAATCTCCCAACCAAGCTCTCGAGGTTTCTAGAGAGTCACAATCGATGTGTGTAGTCTGGCGTTGTCCTGCTGAAACAATGTTCCTCTCCAAGTTGGGCGTCTCAGAGCGATTGCTGCCTTCAAACTGTCTAATTGCTGACAGTACATGTCCGAATTGAGAGTTTGGCCGTTTAAAGAGCTGCTCATAATGCAAGACACCTTGCCAATCCCACCAAACAAACAACGAAATCTTCCTGGTCGTCAATCCTGGCTTGGAGACCGTTTATTTCGGTTCACAGCCACAACCATTTTCGTTTTACGTTGCTGTAAGTAATCCACTTCTCATTACCAGTCACCATCCACTTCAGAAATTTGTCGATTTTGTTACGATTCTTTGATGTTCTTCTCGTTAATTCATGTGTCACCCATACATCGAGCTTATTTGTGTATTCAGCCATTTTCAAGTGTTTCCAAACTATTTTTTGTGCAATGTTTAGCTTTTGGGCATTCGAAACAGTGCTCGCACGATGGTCAGACTCGATGATTTCTATTTTTTATTGACATTTCCGGCAATTGGGGTTCAGAATGGCAGTACGTAATGCAAACCCCTCGGCTATGGCGACCGTCAAGAGTGTAAAAAATAGAAACACATTGATTTAACGACGCCCGCTTGTAATTGCACCACGGAAAGATAGATACTGCAAAAGACTTTTTCTACATTATATACATTTGGGACTCTTAAACCAAATACGTCGTATTGGCTTCAATAAACCTCCCTATTTTTTAGCTGCTGCCCAAAGGTTACACACGATTTGGCTTGCTCACGTTTTAAGAAATGCAAGAGTGAAAACTGAATATAGTCTTGCAATTGTACATACAAACTCAGAACACTGCACTCCAAGCCCAGTCGTGTAAACCTTAAAACCACTGATGTGCGATCAATAAAGAGCAAAGCAAAGTTATTGTACTTTCGAAAGTAAGGGAGCGAATACTCCAGAGACATATACGGCAGTCATAGTCCCCAGCGTCTTACGTGTAGCTCTCTCGCTACTATTGTCACTCATATTCCTAAGCTGAGGACAATCCAATTTGAGATTAAAATTGTTGTATTTATTGTGAATTGTAAAAATACTAATGATGAACCCAAAGAGTGGCGACTGACTTTTCATTGATTCGTCTAAAATTAGTTTAAAAGCTGTCCTATTTCACAATGGGATTAAATATCCTCCAGTTCCTCTCGCACAAACAACAAATATGAATGAAAATTATGCCTGGTGCCTGGTTTCAAGAACGTGAATGAAGAACCTTTAGTTCCAAGTGAAAATATTTTTCTTCCTCCACTTCATATCAAGCTGAAACTTATGAAGAATTTTGTTAAAGCCATGAATAAGAATAGTGAAGGCTTTCAGTATCCAAAGATAAAATTCCACTGAATCAACGATCCAAAATTAAAAGAAGGAATCTTTGTGGGTCTTCAAATACGCGAGCTCATGAAGGACACAAATTTTACTATAAAACTGAACGAGCAAAAAAAAAAAAAAATTAAAACTAGTAGGATACTGTCACAGGACTTATTTCTTCGTATAAAAACCTAGTGTGCAACAAGTCTTTAAAAATTCATTTTTTGGATTCTCACTTGGATCTCTTCTCACTTAACCTTGGAACAGTATCGATTGAACATAATGAGAGGTTTCATCAAGATATTACATATGCACACAGAGAGGCGCTACAACGGAAAGTGGTCAGAAAGAATGCTTGCAGATTCTTGCTGGTTTATTCAGAAAATATGAAAAGGAAGAAAACCACAAAGTAAAATACTATTAATAAGTAATAAACATATTCTAATATACAGTTTAATGTTTTTCCATTATAATAATAAATAAATATTTTATTAAAATATAATATTAAAAAAGATATTTTATTAAAAAATTCCATTGGGAAAAAAATATATATAGAAAATGTTTTATATCATATTTCTATGTACGAGCGGATTTCAAGAAGTTCGTTAAGTAGACCAGAAAAAAAATTCGTTTTGTATTTATTCGTAATTTTAAATGCATTTCTTAAGTCTATATATCCACTTCTGAAAACAGTCTTCAAAATTTTGCCTTTTAAGCTTCTCAAGTTCAGCATTAATTATCTACTCGTTGCTATTAAAGATCTTTTCTTTTATACTTTTTTTTTAATTTTTGGAATTTGGTGCTGGGCGTACACATTTCTTCGATCCCAGGGATCGCAATAAAATGACTCGTTATTTTAGCACTGTGGGATGGCGCGTTGTCATAATGTAAAAAGTAGCGCCGCAAATCCTATTTCTTCTTGTTTTCCAACAAATTTTTGAAAACTTTTGGTAAGCACCCTTCGGTGTACCATTTCGCAGTTAACGTCTGACCATTTTCCAGGGGCAGAGCTACGATTTTAGATCGGGTGAAGTAAATCATTACTTTTGCTGCTGATTTTTGTTGCATAGATTTTACGGGTGGATTTGTTCCCGTTGGGCTTCATACCATGGACTGCTGTTTGGTTTCTGGATCGTACTTATAGAACCAAGATTCGTCACCAGTAACGACTTTACTAAAGTTGCAAGACTGACCTTTTTGAATTTGTTTAGGAAAATTGAGCAAAATACACTCGAGTCTCTTTTTGGGCCTCATTTAAAATTCATGGTACCTGTCCAGCAGATTTCTTCGTGTATCCCAGATGATTACTTAATATTCGGGATACAGCTATGGTATGCATTCATTAGCAATCATTTCTTATGTCAATTGGGTCTTCGTCGATTGTGGACTCACCAGAGCTACAGTGACGTCATCAGTGAAAGATTTTGGTCGACCTTCTCGGCGCTCGTCCTCTACGGAAAAATGTTCGGTCTGGAATCTTCGAAACCATTTAAAAATAGTCTCTAAAGACGGTGCAATCGTTCCATATACAATTTGGCATCCACTAAATATTTATATTGGCTGTAAATTACGCCGAAACCTGAAGAGAATTACATGGCGAATTTCTGTTTGTCTTGGTGGTGAAATTTCGTCTGACCTAGCCTCAGCTATCTTGAGTTCTCTCGTCTCCATTTTAGCCGATCGTTCTAATATTTGAAAGAAAGGCTAATAAAGTAATTGCATATGATGTGGGCATACCTCTTTTTTCGGCAAAGTATTGTTAAGGTCACCAAAACGGCCAACAGCAGATGACGGTATGACACCACGCACAATGTGGCCAGACTAATGTGGTCTTTGATCGAAGTGAGCAGAACTAATTCTTTACTACTTCTAAAGAGTACTTCCATAAGCATAACAACCCGCGAGATAACCGGGCTAGCACTGCTAAGTGCGCTTGATCAGTGCTCCTTGATCGAGCAGCCTGTTTAACTAACCGACTGACTATATTTCTAAATTTCAATATAATTATCGGTTAGATTAAATTTAAATGTTTTGGAAAATGTATCATAGTCGACTAAAACGACTCTCCCAAAAACAAACAATTATTAAAATAATATCCTGTCTGCTTACAAAATTTTGATCTGCATTCAACCGTCCGAAAAAGACGAAATTCCTTTAGTGTCAGATAGCTATGAAGCCTACTGTAAAGAGAGAATGAAAGTACCTTTAAATTATTGTATCATGGTTGGTTGAAGTTGTTGCTGGGCATCAGCACAGCTAGGCCCAAAGCGGGACCATTTTGATACCACTGAGTATCCTAATGACCCCTACCCGCTATTCAAACCAGTGAGGGGAGTTTGTAAAGCTGAGCAGTCGCCAAATCTTGGCCCCCGCTATCTCTCTCAGGTCTCTAAAGGTTGCCGCCCCCAGATACTTCAACCTACTCCTCTATAGTGCGGGACATTCGCATAGAAAGTGCCTTAAGGTTTCAGGTTCTTCTTCTTCTCTGCAACTTCTGCAGAAATCGTTGGATGGTACGCTAAGTTTCTCAGCGTGCCTGTGGAATAAAATATGCTCTGTAGGAAGACCTATTACTGTAAATATCTCCTTTCTCCAGTAGACTTCTCCACCAACCCTGTTATCAAGGTTTGACCCATCCGTATAAAAATGAATCGCGCCGGCATTTGCTGGTATTATCCTGTCCCAAAGGTTTCCAGCTGGGATAACCATCTTGAAGTCTGCCGTGAAGTCAGTAGATGATATGCAGTAATCCATTTTCTCTATAAGACCGGATTCTCCTTAAGATGTTAGTGTGCCCGTGGTTTATTACTATCCATTCGGATACCTTTTGTAGCATTACTGCGGCACAGGCGGCATTTTGTGTTCCCATTATTACAATGGGAAGTAGATCCAAGAGACATTCAGAACCTCAGTTGGTGTGGTACGATGTGCTTCGCTGATGCACAGGAGCGCTGCCCTCTGTACTCTATCGAATCTGGAGATAATTGATTATTTCTCAAGTGCTGGCCACCAGACTACAACCCCATAGAGTAGTATAGGCTTAACAACTGCGACATAGAGCCAACGCACTATTTTGGGTGACATGCCCCATTTCCGGCCTATATCACCTTTACAGGTATAGAAGGCAATGGACGCCTTACACACCCTTTCCTCTGAGTTTTGATATTAATTTTGACTTTCGAAAATCAAATCTACAATTTCTACTGAATTCAGTAAAACAAAATTGATTTTATTGCATACATTGCCGGCTTTTGCACTTTACTTTCGGTCTTTTCTACTGTGATCTCGTTTCCTTCACCGTACTTAATAAGATGGAATTGATTTCAGAAATTCTAAGAAAAATTTTTTTGGCGGAATATTTATTAAAAAAAAATTGTGAAAAGAAAACAGACAAACTAAAATTATCAAAGGGGTTCACAATATTTGTATGAGCAAACATTCCGTTATTTTGTATGTATGTACCATAAATAGTTAGTTGAGTAACATGATTACTTGATTACACACATCATTTGCATTCTTATTTTCCCATCAAATAGAGTTCACCGACTTTTTAAGGTGATTGAATGTCTGCAAAGTACATTGTATTTACAGTGATGGACCAAAAAATAGAACTTGTCGGTTTGTGAAGTAAGCCTATGCTGTCTGGTAAATGAATTTCACAAATCACCTACTTTGCCATCAGTTACATGGCATAAGATACTACAAAAAAAAAATGACTTCAAGCAGTAGAACTTCAGGTGGATTATGATTTCCTCCTTCAGTCCTTTGTGGGACCTTTTATTGGGCAATGTCTCGTCAAAATGATATTAACTTTATAAATAACCTTTTTAAGAAGGAGAGAGAGTAAACAGAGTCGCGTTAAAGATTTATTTTTATTGACTATGGAACGCGGCCGGAAATATTAGGTAAAGTAAAAATTTCGTTCGGTTTTTATCTAAGAGATGGCGTTATTGTCCATAGTACTAGTGTTACTAGTGTCGCATCATGTCATACTATACGGCGCTGAAAACGTGTTTATTCGCGCTAAAAGTTTGTCTTTGACAGTTTTTCGATTGATTGACTCAGTACGTTGTGAGCGCTCGTCAAAGATAGACACCAGCATAGAGAAATTTCGCTATATTTTACAATTTTTCTTCGATCAAGGCGAAAAAGCAGCGAAAGCGGCTGAAAAAATTAATTTTGTTTATGGGCCCGATACTGTAAACGAACGTGTAGCACAAAAGTGGTTTGCTAGGTTTCGTTCCGGTAGTTTTGATGTCAAAGATGCACCACGCGTCGGGAGGCCTGTCGTCGAAAATTGCGATAAAATCATGGAACTAGTGGAAACAGACCATCACGTGAGCACTTATTTAATTGCTGAGGAACTAAAGATAAGCCAGAAAAAAAAACCGAACGAACTTTTTACTTCATCTACTATTATATATTCTTCAGCCACCTTCTTAAGAGATGAGAAACCTACGACAAGCCAGTAAGATTTTAGAGTTTTCATGATTGGGTCTAGGGTTTTTATCGCTGCCATTCTACGTCTAACGAGGAAAATGTTTCTCCCGAAATTTCAGCGCTCAAAACTTATGTAGAGAAAAATAGAGATGTGCTACTTAAGACAGCATCTCTGAAACCAGTCAATGAAGACTATATCTATTCAAATTTTGATGACCTAAAAAGATCATAGAAAAAATTAATATTTTGACATAGTAGTTTATTGAATTCAAACTCTTATTTCTATTATCCTATGTTGTTGTTGCAACAACACCTTCTATTATCCTATCTCCTCGACCGGTTTATGGTAAACAATTATGTAAGTACATCAGCTTTCATTATAGAGATAAAGGGTTTTCCAATAAGAGGTTTTATTGTCAACAGCCTGTTATTCCGGTAGATGTCACTTTTGAAGCTGAAATTTTTTGACATTTGACAAGTAAAATTAATGTAGTAAAAATGAAATTATTAAAATTCTTTATAAAAATGGTGAAAACCCGGAAGGGACGAATCGTAAAATGCAAACATTTTTTGGTCATCGTGAAGCAGCTTGTTGGACCGCAATACAGAAATTGGTAAATAAAAATGAAGCTTTTGGGACAAGTTAGTGATGTGAAGAATAATACATGTGACGTTGAGTAAAACCCCGGGTTTGTCCATTTTCCGCGTTTCCTTGGATTTGGACATTCCACAAACGTCAGCATACCGTATTTTGCAAAAAGACTTGGGTCTTAAGGTTTATAAAGTACAGTTAACACAAGAACTCAAGCCGGCCGATCATCAACAACGTCGTCGTGTCTTTGCTGATTGGGTCCTTGAAATACATGAAAATGATCTGGAATTTCATCTAAAAATCATTTTCCCTGATTAGGCCTATTTCCATCTCGTTGGCTACGTGAATAAGCAAAGCTGTGTCAAGATTTATTGTTGAAAAACCTTTTCATCCTCAACGTGTAACTGTTTGGTGCAATTTATGGTCTGACAATGTTATTGGACTTTACTCTTTCGAAAATGAGGCTGGAACAATAGTTATGGTGAATGGATTGCGCTATCGAGATGATTAATGATTTTTTATGACCGGAATTGATGGTGTTGATCTGGACAGCGTTTACTTTCAACAAGACAGCGCTACGTGCCACTCAAGTTACGAACCCATTGATCTTTTAAGAGAAAAGTTTTCGCACCGTATTATCTCTTCAAGAGTGCGATTACCTCTTGTGACCACCGAGATCTTATAACCATTGTGACTTCTTTCTTTGGAGCCACGTGGAAGTTAAGGTCTACGCCAATATGCGAACGTCGATTTCAGACCTCAAAGATGGAATTCGTGAAGCTGTTGATGGCATATAGCAGTCACGTTGCGATCTGGTGATGGAAAATTTCATAAAAAGTAGAAGGGTAGCCGTGGTGCCCATTTGGCTGATATTGTTTTCCTTTGTTAATGGCATATCTTCCTCTTTACATTGAAATAAACATCCTATAGTGTCAGCAATTGGACCGTCTGAAGCAAGCAATCGCCGAGAAGCACCCAACTTTGGCCAACACGAGAGGTATTGCGTTTCATCAGGACAACGCCAGACCACACACATCGATAGCGACGTGTCACTAGCTCGGAGAGTTTGGTTGGGAGGTTCTTATGCATCCGCCTTATAGCCCGGATCTCGCACCAAGTGATTACAATCTGCTCCGGTTTATGGCGAATGATTTGACTGGTGAAGAATTGGCCTCAAGAGAAACCTGTTATAATCGATTTTTCCTATATGAGAGAGGTACAGTGATATTACCTTCAAAATGGCAAAAAGTTATCAAGCAAAACACTGTATATTCGACATAAATCGGTTAATTCTAACTACGATATTTGAAGCCTTCAATGTAAAGCAAAAATAATGGATTACTTTTTACTGGGTCAATACACTTCCCACTACAATGTGCTCTAAGACACCTATTTAAGAGCAAATTTCCCCTTTAGCTAACCTATTTATAGTGCCAACGCTGTATGTGAAACACCTGCAACAACAAATAATGTACTCATATTTTGGAAAATTTTTAAATAATTTTTTGTCGAAACACAATCGAAGAAGAATTTAAATTGGGGCTTGCTAGGAATTTCACAACACGAAGCAATTGAGATTTGAGAATTTTGTGCCGCAATTATCATACGAGTTGTTGGTGTAATACCTATGTACAAACAAACAAAATTTGCACATACTGTATATTTGCTTATACATACCTATGTATGTGGTTGTTTTTGCCATCTGCGCTTCTGATTACAAACTTTAACAAAAAGGTCAATTGCTTAATTATAATATAATATTTCAATAAAATTACAAAAAAAAATAAAATTTGTATATAAAAATAGTAATGAATAAAATTAAAAAAAAAAAAAATTACAATAAAAAAATAAATTACTTAGTAAGCAATTATCAATTCGACAATCTGTTACTGCTCATGGGCACGTGTATGGTTTGTATGCGCTTGTACGTATGTATGTATGTATGTATGTTTTTTTTGTATGTATGTATGTATGTATGTATGTATGTATGATTGTTGGTAAGCAAGCAATCGCTGTGATTGATAATGTAAACAAACATATGTACATGCATATATGTATATGTATATTATTGACAATTTGACTCATCCTCAGTGCATATGTATGTATGTATGTTTGTATGTATTTATGTTAATTATGCGCATACAACTTCATTATTGGCATACACAGATGCACATACATACATCCATACATATATCCGCACACTGTCTACTGGCAGAGAAACGGAATTGTAGATATTTTAGAGACTTGTTCATATGTATGTATGTATGTATGTATGTATGTATCGACTTGCACACAGATACTCCTAGTTACCGACAAATCGGCAACGGAATGACTTGAGTCAATTGAAGTGTAGTAATTGCAAATAATAATCATAATGAAAAAAAAAGCAAAAACAACAAAAAAATATAAATAAAAATAAAAAAAATTGCAAATTAAAAATATATTTAAATTTTTCAAAGGAATCCATAGTATTACTCATGAGGCAACTGCCGGTCATATATTCTACATATGTACATTCATACAACAACAGCGCTTACGTCGACAGACAATATTTGCAGCGGCATTACGGCGACACCCACCACAACCCCAGCAACACAACCGGCATAACTGCTCAGTTGCACAGTGGTTAGAGTCATCAGAAAAACGAGGGTAAATTAAAAAGAAAGCTCACTCTTCCACTTGTAACTTCCCAGCGGTGCTTGGCGCTATGAAGAAGGTTTGAAAGTGGTTTGAGTGCTAACGTGGTGGATGTCGCTTTGATCTGCAAGCTCGAAAAGGGTCGCAGATATTATACACTTTCAGGTAAACCGACTTGGTACAATAGCACGCCCCGTAAGGTAGTAGCACTACATAAAATGAGAACATACTTACTTACTTACTCTACCGGCTCATACGATTTTAACCGAATTTATAACATCGTGTCATTAATTCCATTCCTTTTTCTCGCTGCTTGGTGCCATTTGGAGATACCAAGTAGAGCCTGGTACCTCTCTACCTGGTCTTTCCTCTTCCTCCTGCTTCCACCGGCGGGTACTGCATCGAAAATGACAACATATATCCAAGATTTTTTGGTCTGCTTCTAGGACTTTTGCCAAACGACGTAACTCTCGAACACTACTTATGCGAGTTTCAGGTCTTTAGTCGATGGAGACGACCACCACGATATCCCAAGTTCTCGGCCTAACAAAACTGAGCAAGCATCGATGAAAATAAGACGATTTATCAAATCGAGCGAATTATTCAAAAACATAAAATTGGATCATCACGAAGAGCAGATTGAGTTCGACCAACCATGCCTCAACCTGGAACATGACTCCTACTCTGGCCATTCGAATATTGTTACGCAATGCTAACCACTTATTTGTTGCGGCCACGGACATGCAGTCTCAAAAAAGACACTGAATCAGAATTTCTCTTCTCCTTTCAAACAGTCAAGCTTTAAGTGAAGAACTGAGTGAAAATTTAAGACATCTCAGACTGGATTACGAAAAGTTTTTATTCATTCGAACGAACTGAAGACAAACGAAGACCACCTTAATATCATTGGTAATTTGAATTTATGGTATACAAGGAAGAATCAAAAGGAGGGATTATGCAACCAAAGTTGAGGGGAACTTCGTAGAATAATTGTGTCTTCAAAGCAGAAGACTTAAGCAGTATTAACCGCAAGTCAACTAAAATTCAATAATAGTTGGGATCAGATAATAAAAAATTAAACCCGATCACTAACGCAAACTTCACGTTCCATTCAGAGGTGCGGTACTTTCCCTCGGTAATACAGATTTTCAAGAAGGAATTCGAGGAAAATCATTTGGTTTCCGCAGAACAGAAGAAAGACAAGCTGATTCGGCTCATCGAGGATGTTAAAGACAGTGTTCCAATAGATTTTGTGCTCCTTCAAATGATGCTTCGGAAAAATATTGTGTGAAACGAACAACGAGTGGTTAGAGCTTTTGCGCTGTTGTTGTTGTCTTTTCGGTGCTGTGTAATTAAATAGAGGATCTTCTAAAACACTAAAAAAGAAAGCGATGGAATAAGCCGGATCAACAGAATGATGCATATTCTGAGAAACATTGAGATTTTGGAGCGATTAGTTGTTTCTGAACCACAAATATTACCGACCACACTTTGTTTTCCGTCAACGCTTGGAAAAAATCTGTCTTTGAGGTTAGTAGAGCCTTGGAAAATCTTTTCGAAAAAACCAGCATCAATTCAGAGAATGTGTCTTTTTAGTATGATTTATTTCCTTAACTACTTCGTGTCACTCTTCATGTAAACCTTTTAACAGTACCATAACAGTGCGCCCGAAAACTATTCACACAACATAGCATAACATAGACACTCTCACTCTCTTAAAGTGCAACACTTTTGATAAACAATCTTCGTATTAACATGCTATTTTGGCAATACCAACGTTGGCGCTCGGGCACGTCACTTGGACCACAAACTGTTAACGCGCTCTATTAACTTAAACGCACGCATCAAAAAGCCAACCACAACATGACTAAGCACAAGCGATAATAGTAATGCATGAGCGCTCGCAAAAATTGCAGGTGAGAGAGATGGAGAGAGAGAGAGAGAGAGCGCAAAGTTGAAATCGTGCTGAGTACCCGTGTAATTGTAGCAGCAGCCGAAGTTTCATGAGTTTACCTACACGACGAATGCATACAAATGCAGCGTTGTAAGTCGGTTGACATTCGCGTACGTACGCAATGCAACTTGTGTCGGACTGAAGAAACCCGCCAATGAAAACGGCAGCATTTAACAGTAATGCGTAAAGCGCATAGTTCACAGCGCATGTTAAAAATGTAAGCAATGAGAACGAGCGGGCGCGCTCTCTTCTTGTGTTATCAAAATGCTAACTACTGAGCATGCCGTGTGTGTGTGTGTGTATTTGTGTTAAAATGAGAGCGTCACAAAATACGTACACGGTCAAAACGGCAGCGAAGTCAGCTACTAGCGATGCGTTCGAGTTCAGAGTCGTTGTTTAGTCAATCAGAACACAACAGTTCACCGGCGGCGGCGGACAGTGAACATAAGTGCGCGCATTTAGTGTAATTTCATCACCAACACCAACACCACATCACAACCACCAACACCTCGCTTGCTTACCAACCAACCAACCAATCGACCAACCATTTAATAGTTTTTATAGTTTCTACTTAGTAGACGCGGCTGCTGCGGTTGATTAACTACAACGAGCGCTCTAAACACGACGCGTCGCTATTGAGCGGAGAAATTGTTAAAAAATAAATTAAAAATAAGTAAATAAATTTTTGTTTGTTTTACTATTAAATTTCTCTACCGTTTTGTGTGCGTGTGTGATAGCGCGCGCGGCGCGTATCCTAATGAAAACGAGTTATAAATATTTTTCCTTTGCTTAGTTAGCGTTTTGGCCCATTTGGGTGCACCGTTTGCCAATTGTTGTGTGAAAATCAGTGCAAAAAGTGTAAAGTATCATAGCGCGGCGGCTTAAATGTATCGCTGGAGCACAATTTTTATATAAAAAATAAAAACGCGCGTTAGCAAAAAAAAATATATATTTTTCTTAGTAAATATAAATGAAAAGATTAGCGCAATTAAGTGCCTTTTAACTGTGAGCGACAAGTGCAATTAGAGGAGTGTGACTGTGACGCGCGTCAAGAAAAAAAGAGCAAAAAATCTTGTAAACACAAATAATACACTACAAATGCCAGGCGCCTTCCGCTGCTGACTCTCTACATACCTGCTTACCTGCTTACCTGCTACCTGTCCTACGCGACACGGCGCGCTGCGGCTTTGGCTTATTAGAGACTAGTTAAGCGTATTTGTGTGGCGCCACGCTATAATAATTATAATTATTTACAATTACAAGAACATAACAAGCGTTGTATAACCGTTAAATAAAACCAAGTAAGCGCTTTGGTGCTTATTTTTAGAGAAAAAAGGAAATAACTACGTGCTTACAGCACGCAAAAAGCGCCGCAGGGCAAAAAAAAAAAAAATTAAAAATAACATATATACATAAAAACCTATTTCTATTTACCAAACGCAACAACAAGTTCCGTTAAATATTTTTGCGTGCGTGCGTGTGCGCCTTTAATACTAAAGCGCCGGCAAGCGCGCGTTCGCTTTAACACTTGCCCACTTTGGCGCATTTTAGCACGCGTGTTTGCACGATTTTGGTGTTATTAGGAAAAAGTGGTATCGAAATTTAATTTACAAGCCATAAAAATGACAAACAACAAATACAATGATAAGAAAAACTATAAGATTTATAACTCAATCCCTCTAACGCGCCGCTGAGCCAAACACGCGCCATCTAAACCACATCACTGCATCTCCATTGTAGGTGAATATCTAAGTGTATCGACGCGCCCGACTCTGTCTGTTATTTCCCTACCAACAATCGTTGTTATCTATCGTTCGTTGCATGCGTTCGACTTTGCTGCAACAGCAATCCTGTCTGTTATGTCCAGTCGCAGCAGCAGCCGCAGTGGCAACAGCAATCATTTAAAGACAATAACGCGCGAGTTTTCCATTCATTCACAAATCAGCCGTCGTCGTGCGCTATTGTAGTCTCGGCTGTCGTTTGCGTGCGGAAAATAAAGTTTCGTGCTTTTATCATCATTTTTCAAAGTTGCAACTCATTCATGCTACGCGCGCCATACACCGCAAGTGCTTGCTAATGGCGAGAAGTGATTGTGTGTGACAAGTGAAATTGAAAAAAAAATTAACAAAAAAATTAAAAATTAAAAATTGTAAAATAAATTCATAAAAAGTGGCAATTGTAAGGCGCATTAAAATAAAATGGTAATAAAAAAGTATAAATGTTAATAATGAAATTTTCTTTATAAAACGCAAAGTGAAATATTGCATGTTCACAAGCAAATAAATGGTAATACATTTTTCGCATCCCATCGAAAAAATTTCGTCGCAACATTCACTGCGCGCAGTAATTAACGGTTATAAAATTGATGAAATGTGCATGAGCCAGTAATAACGACAATACAATCGGCTATAAAAATTACAAATGCGCCTTTGCACGGCAAGAAATAAAGTTATAAAAGGTGAGTTAGTGAATTTTAACGGTTAATGGAAAATGGATAATAGGTTATAAATCTTTCTAAGTGTTCAAAGAGTTTAATATAAAAAATTTAAAATGAAATAGTAAATTAAATAAAAAAAGAGAATCGAATAAAATAAAATAATTTAAAATAAAATAAAATATATTAAAATAAAATATATTAAAATAAATTAAAACATAAAAAAAATAAAGTAAAGTAAAATAAAATAAAATAAAATAAATTAAAATAAAATAAAATAAAATGAAATAAAGCAAAACAAAATTAAATAAACGAAATAATATAAAATAAGATTAAATTTAATATAATTAAATAATATTAAATAAAATTAAAATACATTAAATAAAATAAATTAAAATACAATAAAAAATATAAAATAAGGTTAAACTTGATATAATTAAATAATATTAAATAAAATAAATCAAATGAGATAAAATAAATTAAATTAAAAAATGAAATAACATAAAATAAAACAAAATTAAATAAAGTGATCAAAATAAAATTAAATTAAAATAAATTTAACAAAATACAATAAAAAAAAATAAAATTTAATAGAATAAAATTAAATAAAATAAAATAAAATAAATAAGTAAAATAAAATAAAATTAAATTAAATTTAATAAAATTTAATAAAATATAATAAAATAAAATAAAATAAAATAAAATAAAATAAAATAAAATAAAATAAAATAAAATAAAATAAAAAAAATAAAATAAAATAAAATAAAATAAAATAAAATAAAATAAAATAAAATAAAATAAAATAAAATAAAATAAAATAAAATAAAATAAAATAAAATAAAATAAAATAAAATAAAATAAAATAAAATAAAATAAAATAAAATAAAATAAAATAAAATAAAATAAAATAAAATAAAATAAAATAAAATAAAATAAAATAAAATAAAATAAAATAAAATAAAATAAAATAAAATAAAATAAAATAAAATAAAATAAAATAAAATAAAATAAAATAAAATAAAATAAAATAAAATAAAATCAAATAAAATAAAATAAAATAAAATAAAATAAAATAAAATAAAATAAAATAAAATAAAATAAAATAAAATAAAATAAAATAAAATAAAATAAAATAAAATAAAATAAAATAAAATAAAATAAAATAAAATAAAATAAAATAAAATAAAATAAAATAAAATAAAATAAAATAAAATAAAATAAAATAAAATAAAATAAAATAAAATAAAATAAAATAAAATAAAATAAAATAAAATAAAATAAAATAAAATAAAATAAAATAAAATAAAATAAAATAAAATAAAATAAAATAAAATAAAATAAAATAAAATAAAATAAAATAAAATAAAATAAAATAAAATAAAATAAAATAAAGTAAAATAAAATAAAGTAAAATAAAATAAAATAAAATAAAATAAAATAAAATAAAATAAAATAAAATAAAATAAAATAAAATAAAATAAAATAAAATAAAATAAAATAAAATTAAATAAAATATAATAAAAAAAATAAAATAAAATGAAATAAAATAAAATAAAATTAAATTAAATTAAATTAAATTTAATAAAATTAAATAAAATATAATAAAAAAATAAAATAAAATGAAATAAAATTAATTTAAATTGAATAACATAAAATGAACTACAACAAAATAAAATGAAATTAAATTAATTTTAATAAAAGAAAAGAAAATAAAATTAAATGAAATAAATTAAAATAATTAAAGAATATAAAATTAAATAAAGTAAAAAAATTTGGAATACTAAAAAAATGAAAAATATAATAACGTAAAATTAAATAAAATAAAAAAAATATTATTTTTCTATTTATTTATATAAGGTAAAGCAAACAGACCTCTCATTTTGAAAAATAAATTAAATTAAGTTAAAATGAAATAAATAAAATAATGGAATTTAAAAAGCATAATATTGATAATAAAATAAAATAATAAATGCTGAAATGAAAATAATTAGATTAAAAAATTATTTTTTGCTTATATGATATAAAACTAAAATGTTTTTGGTATGACGTCATAACCTGACCGAGAATTTGTATTAGTGGAATAAAGAATATCAAAGAAAGCAATTATTGAGTTTACTGGTACCTGAGTGCCGTGGTCGCTGTGTGGCAGATAGAAAATAATGGACTATGTCACTCTGATTTCAACAACGGATTGAAAAATGATGGGGTAAATAAAAAAAATCTGAACCGTCAAAAACTGTTCACACTTGCAGCGTTTGATGGGAAACCTTTGCTAAATACTTTTTAGTTAGCTGTCAGTTTCTTGCGCTGTTCAATTGTAATAGATTTACTATATACAGACCCTCTGTGTAGAAGGTTCTTTGATAACAAAAAACTTTAACATTTTTCTGTTGTTGCTTCTTGGAGTACTTTCAAAATTGCATGTCTCTAAGCGACTAAAGAGCTTGACTGATTTTACTTTTAATTATGTAGAGCATATGCTAGCTCCATGGAAATAAGGATTCTCACAAAATTCTTTTTACACTGGGTGGAGGATTGAGTTTTATACCAACATAGGTGTATGTATATATAATTTAAAAAAATGTATATATGAAATATAATATTACAATATGAGCAGCAAGTTGAAAGCTTTAAAAGAATTTTATATGAATTTTTTTAGGATAGTTGCTACCTGCTTACACATTTTATTTAAAACATTTATAAGACCAGTGAATTTTTACCATATCTTTGAATAGGTATGTATGTATGTATAGGTATATTAGAAAACGTTTTGACGTGCGCCTGCTCCTAATTCAAAATATTAATTCAATTAAATTGACTATATAATACATATTATTTAATTTCAACAACAATGACAAATTTATTATCTGAACCGGATGTAAGATTTGTAATTTTTTATAATTTTTTTTTTTATTTTAGAAAGTATTTTATGTTACATATTATTTTATTTTTTTCTGTGGGAATGGTCGGACCAGGACTCGAGTCTAACATCCAAATTATGGAAACTAATTTTTCTAACTGCGGTCTCCCCTCCGCGGGGAATCTCAAGCCGTCCAAGTGTGTTTCTAACATCAAGTAGGAAAGCTCCTCAAAGAAATCCATTGGCCGTTCGCAGGCGGAAGAAAATCACTTCAGCGGTTATAAATAGCCAATGTAGGTATAAACAACAGATTGACGAAAATTCATGGTATTAATTTTTCACCTTTACAATTCTCTGTATTTCGATTTGAAAATTAAAGAAATTTATGAAGAATTATGTTGTGAACTAAAAAAAATAAAAGCGTCCCAAAAGTATGCCAGCCGGTCAAAGGTCGGTGATAAAAACATCTGAATTGACGGCAAACAAGGTGATACTGAGTGTATGATGAAATTGTAAGCGAATTGTACTTTACGAGTCGCTACAACTTGGCGAAATGATCAATTCTGCGCTCTACTGTAAACAATTAACCAGCTTGCAAAAATCTCTTGAAAACCCCATCCAGAATTGTTCTATAGAAAGGGTGTTTTGTTTTTCATTCAAATTATTTTTAATATTATTATTATTGCGGGCTTACAAACTCCAAGTCATGCAAGAAGTGAAGCCGAAAGATCATCAAACGCGTCGCACTCTTTGTGAATGAGCCCTAAACGATATGACCAGCGAACCCGATTTTCACAAGAAAATTTTGTTCAGCGATGAAGCTCACTTTTGGTTGAATGGGAATAACATATCCAGAATTTTGGATTAAAATACCATAGAATTTTTGCATTTGGAGTGATAATAATCCACTTGTTGAGACGCTTAACTACCTCAAAAAGTCGCTGTTTGATGTGCTCTTTGTTACAGTCAATGGAGAACGCTATGGAGCCATGATTAATTACTTTTTCGTGGCTGAATGTGAGGATATTGATATGGACGACCTACTCATCAAAGAAGATAGTTCTACATGCCATATAACCAACGAAAAAATCAATTTATTGAAGGAAACTTTTGGTGAGCGCATTATCCCGCATCATGGGCCTGATGCGTGGCTTCCAAGATCGTGCGATTTAACAACACTTGGACTATTTTTTGTGAGGTTATGTGAAACCGCTTGTCCACGCATATAATACCGATACTATTGACGCTTTGGAAGAGAATATTCGGCGCCAAATGCTGCAAAAAGTGGCGGAAATTTGGGCGTCTTGAGCCAGCTGCGGCGTTCACTTGCCTGAAATCATTTTCAAAACACTAAACTTTTGGTCAGAACATTAAATTATATGCGTTTTGCTTCTTCTTGAAAGCCACATGTCTAAAAAAACACCCTTTATTTGTAAATTTATGTCTATATTTAGTATAGGAGCAAGAAAAAACTATCAATATTCAATTCTTATTTATTATTAATTTTAATTTTAATAATTATAGAAACATGTACATGTATTTTTATTCAGATTAATTTAATTACTATTATTTCATTCCAGATCCTTGCACGATCATTCAAATAAATGTGCGTCGGCGTGCCTCTATAACATACATACATACATATGTACATACATACATGTTTATCTGTATGTAAATAAGTAATACATCCGATAGTTATCAACGACGCATTCGCACCAGAAAATTACGTGTAAACAAACGCGTGCAGACGAGCAACAGCAACAACAAAAAAAAGCATAAACAACAACAACACCGTGTAGCGTTCTACGTACAATTTGCAAGCGAACACAAACAAGCACATACCATACATATATACAAAAAAACTAAAAAAAGAAAAATACAAATAGACAAACAACCCACTAGCCCACCGGCCCACCAATCCACCAGTACGTATACACCAGCCAAACAGCTAGCCACACAACTTACGCTAAGCGGAAAACGCTATTGAGTTCGAGCGGCGCATACAAAACTTGGGATTGCCCGTGTGTCTCTATTACATACATACATACATACATATGTATGGTATGTACATATGCATATGCTGTATATGTTAATATGTATGCACGTCTGCTTCAGCTTTAACAGATATCAATCCACATGCTGAGCATAATTAATTTGCCGTATGCCATTTGTGTCGGTCAGTGGTGGTAGATGTGGTTGTGTTAGTGTGTGAGTTTGTATGTGTTTTATAGAACGTCCAGTAGAGGAAAACATACCTACATACAAACAGATATGTTTAGAGTCTTATAAACGTATATACCTATGTATGTGCAAAAGTTGAGCATTTATTGTGAAGCTTCCTAGTGTTTTTTTACATACATACATACATACGTGTATATACATACATATATCCATTTATAGCTGTGTAGCTATGTACATTGCGTATTTACATGCATTAAAATAAATATAAAAGCAATTTTATATGGATCGCAACAGTTGAACTGAATAATGCCAACACAGACAGACATACATACCTACATACATATATATGTACATATGTACGAGTACATACATTCACAGCAACGCTTACCAATCGTGAAACTGAATTCTACAAACAAGTATTATGCATAGACGACAAAAAAGAATAAATAATAATAATAATAATAATAATAATAAAATATGAGAAACAAAACATAAATTAACAACAACAACAACTACAACAACAACAGATGCCAAACACAGTTAACACTGCTCCATCTCGCAATGCTACCGTTTGAACGCAACGCAACAACTGATAAAGAACTGCCTGCTGCTTACATACACGTATATACAGACATACATATGTACATACATTGAAGCTGGTAAGTTTTTTTTATATACACACATACATATGGTACATACATATATATCGAGGATATGCGAATTTTCTGTGTAATTTCATTTGCGTTAAGCCCATTTTTGTTCTTTTCTTCTTCTTCATTTGCTATATTTTTATTAATATTATTTTCTTTTTGTATTTCAATTCGCATTTAATTTGCAACTTTGTCGCTTATAAGATTCTGTACACACCTGGAGCTGCCAGGGTTGCCGTAGTGCTTTGATTTCAGTTTCGGTAGGTACTTGGAACCTCTGAAACGTTCGTCTCAGGCTCTGCTCAAGTACTTCCGGTTTCTATAAACTCATCGTCATTTTACTAATTTACCAAGGATCTCTCTTTTCTAGTTTGAATTCGCCTCATTTACGAAGGTTTGAGGTATATTATATGCGTAGGAGCTTTATGGCTCGGAAGAGTCGGTAATGCAGATTTATTTTACTCTTTCTTCTCCGACGTCGAAACCGATCAAGCAGATTTATATGCATTTTCGGGTGGTCTGCTCTAGCCTCGGTACAGAAATATACTCGGAGGGCCTGTCAATTCCTACCGAGAGGAAGGACCGCAATTAATTTTCTATAATTTTTACCGATTTTCGAACCACGTCTCGAACAATCGTCTTCCGAATGGCAGTGCGCACTTCTGCCTCTTTCTTCATTTGGCTAAGATATGTGAAACACCTCGATGCAGTACCCGCCGGTGGAAGCAGAGGAAGGTGAAGACCTTCACTCCGTTGAAAAGACCAGGTAGAGAAGGAACTGATTGTACTCGTTGTCTCCAATCGGCAAAGTTATAAATTCGGCTATAATCGCGTAAGCGGTGTCTACACCAGGAAAAAGATTGGAAATACCCTCCAATCCCGTGTAGGTATATTCGGGTTCTGTGCGTGCAACAATTGCAAAGTATCCAACGATTTCACTACACACGGGATTCATCCCTTAACCTTTTATTTGCAATTTTGCTTTGCTTATGGAGGTTAGGAATCGCTCCATTCAGCCACTCTAGCGTCGCTATGTCTTTACACTTAAACAGCTTTACTATACGATCAAGCGAAGCAGTCAGGTGTTCTTTTATCATTTCGCCGAGCCTTTTAACTGACCCAGCAGCAGCCAAAATTACTCACATATTTGTCACGCTTCGTGAGCTTCTTCGGCTGGTTGTCGGTCTTGGGGTTCTCTTTGCTACTCTCTAATTCGCTTGTCCGACTTATCCGAGCTTGAACTCGTCCCTGGTACGTTTCTCCTCAATACTGTTATGGTACTTGGGTTTTGCTGCAGTATAACGTTCGCACCGAACTGCGTCCTGCTTGTCTTCTTCTTGACTATCTCCCATTTTAGGCGTTATCTCTCACGGGAAGAAAAGTCTACTATAGCACCGACCCTTTGAAATATTCCCAGTGCTAACTTGTAAGGCTTTTTTCACCTTTTCTCGCATTTACGTCTGCTATGGCCAAAGATCACATTTTAGGGTTGGCAAACAACTCCTTTCACTGGTGGAGTTTGCCGAGACCGTACTGCTTATATTGGAGTCCTCGCTGGTTAAAATTCCTTTAGGGACTCTCGTGGACGATCTCCTAGTTAAGTTCTTCTCTTCGTCATTGTTGTTGTTGGTTTTGTTTATGTTTTTTGCATTCATCTTTGTTGTGTGGTCTGATGTCAGGAAGGCTCTTTCACGCTCTGGTAGCAAATCGTTCAGTGGATACCGTGCGCGTAACAGCCTGTGGTAGCGTAGCGCTTGTACTAAAGTGGATACCACGTTGCACTCCATCGAGGTAAGGACTAATGGGCAATTCAGTTAAGCACCCACGTCAAGATGCCTGCAGTCGGGGAGGTTGTAGAAGGCACATAATAATTAGGGTCCTCAGTTAAAATGTTGCTTCCTCTTAGAAATTAAGCTGACTTGCGACGTGGGCTGTCTCTATAAACATCAATAGTCATTCCAATCTTAGCATATTTTTTGCTATAGGTATACCCGCATTAAGTGCAAAGAAGAAGATTCCTCTCTCTCTTAAGCTCGTCCGCGGCATCACATCACCAGGGACCAGTGATCCCTGTTGTGCTGCATTTTCTCGAGAGTCTACTGAGAATGCCTTCACATTTTATTAAAACTTTTGACGTAGCAAAATTGCATTGTGAAGATCTAATTGCTGTTTGGCTGTCGGAGCATAAAGTTGTAGATTGGTTAGTATCCGTTGATTTAATCAGATATTCGGCGGCTTCGCTATTGCAGTAAGGTTTGCTTAGAAGACACTGTAGTAGTCTGGTAGTCTTATGCTCATGTTTGCGTGAAAGTGAGGGAGACTAGATGCTGCATCCTATCCTGTCGTTGAGTCGTCTGGTCTGTAAATATGGCTATTGTTCCTTGAGCAACGAAGTTTAAGGTTACCCATTCATTTCTCTTAGGGATCTTTATGGAAAAGATTCTATAATCAAAACAGAATTTAAACGTTATGTAGTCAGCCTCTTTCGGAGTTTGTAGGACAGACAGTATCTGGGCATGTCGCACACCTTGATCCCTCTACGACTGGGTTGCTTTCTGTCTAACTGCCTATTCTTTGGCTTGCAGTCAGCTATTGCACACGTGGTCTTAGCCATTGAAGCCAAAGCCAACAGAATGGGTGAGCCTGTGGGCGAGTTTCGATAATAATTGGACTGCGCTGGGGCTACTACAGGTTTCTTCTTTGACTCATCTCCATAATACCATATTTTTCGTACTGTATGTTCGGCTTTTCGCTTAAGGCAACATATATGTATATATATATATGTACATAGACATAACTTCCATTGGTACACAAAAGCTTACACCCCATGCCAACTGCTGGGGAATACTCTACGTAATTTATTTATACAGTAGCGTTACAATGTTGCCAAGCTCAATTCTTAAATGTGTTATTGTTGTTGTAGTTTTTGTTGACGTGTTGTTATTGCTATCGTTTGTTTTTTCCACTATAATTTTATAGTTGATATGTTATGATTGTTTGTGGCTACAAATAATTGCTATTGCTACTGCTGTTCATTGTTGTTGTTGTTGTTGCTGTTAGCATTGCTGTCGTTTATTTCGATTCCTATGCCATATTTTGTACGTATTATTATTGTTGTGTTTTTAATGATTTTTTTTCTCTTTTAATTTTTGTTATTGCAATTGTTATTGTTTGCTACTGCTGCTGCTGCTGCTGCTACTACTGCTGCTGCTATCCATCCATCTATTAGCTATGACTAGTAGGTTTGGGTCGTACGAGCAATAGTCGTCTATTGGTATTTCTGTTAGTTGTTTATAGTCCATAAAATAGTGAAATATTTTAATTGCCTCTCCATGTTTAGTATGTGTGCACACAAGCAGGCACACATATGTATGTATGCACACTACATATATGTATATACACACATGCGCACGTATAAAGTAAACATATGTACATGTCGTATAAGCATATACGCATATAGACATGTGTATGTATGTACCTATGTATATTTGCACATAAATTGCATGACCAAAGAAAAGGCGTTTGTACATTTGTTAGAATCACTTTGTAAAACTTTTGTTTTGGTTGCCTTGCCTTAAAGTTTGACTGTGAATGCCTGTGTGTGTGTGTGTGTGTGTGTATGTTCATGCATACATTTGTATATCTTATATCTTTTGTGATAAATTGAAGTGAGAATTTTATAACGCTAAAATCTACAATAGAATTAACAGCTTCACAAATTGCCAATGCCACTTATAGGTTTTGTAGTTGTTTGAATTTTAATTTATTTTTTTTTTTGGAAATTAAAATAAAATGTAGTGTGTTTCAGGTGAAATTGAATTTATTTTGTTTTTTTTTAATTTAATATAATTTTGTTTTATTTAATTTTGCTTTGTTATATTTTACGAAATTTAATTCAATTTACTTTCATTTAGCTAAATTTGGGGTAATTCAATTTTATTGAATTTTGATTTATTTTCTTTTTTTAATCTTTTTTTATTGTTTTATTTATTTAATGCATTTTATTCTACTTGTCTTTTTATTTTTTTTATTTAGTTTTAATTAACCTATTTTGTTTTATTATTTCTAATTTTGTTTTATTTTATTCAAACTAATTCTAAATTTTATTCAAATCAGTAGTAGTTTAATTTATGTTATTTTATTTTTATTTAATTTATTTATTTATTATTTGCATTTATTTATTGTATTTTATTTACCTTGATTTGTTATTATAATATGTGATATATTTTGTTTTCTTTTAATTTTTTTCTGTTAAATTTAATTTAATTTAATTTTTTTAATATTATTTATTTTATTTTTATATTATTTGTATTTTTTTTATTTTGTTTTATTATTTGTTTTATTTTATTTTATTTTAAGATAGTTTAATTCATTCTATTTTATTTTATTTTTTTTGATAATCTATTTTGTTTTCTTTTTATTTTTTTCTGTTAAATTTAATTTAATTTAATTTTTTAATATTATTTAATTTATTTTTATATTATTTGTATTTTTTTATTTTGTTTTATTATTTGTTTTATTTTATTTTAAGATATTTTAATTTATTCTATTTTATTTATTTATTTTTATTTCATTTCATTTTATTTATTTTTCTTCTTTTTTTTTGTTGTTTTATTTATTTGTTGCATTTTATTCTATTTGTTTTATTTAATTTTTTTATTTAGTTTTATTTAGCCTATTTTGTTTTATTATTTCTAAATTTGTTTTATTTTATTTTATTTGAACTAAGTTTAACTATTATTCAAATCAGTAGTAGTTTAATTTATTTTATTCACTCCAATTAATTTAATTTTATTTTATATTATTTTATTTAATTTTAATTTTTATTTATTTTCTTTTATTATAATTTATTATTATAAAATTTATTATTATAATATTTTATACTTTGTTTACTTTTAATTTGTTTTATTTATTTAGTTCTTAATTTCGTTTTTTTCTATTCAATTTATTTAAATTTAATTTAATTTTATTTTATTTTTAATTGTATTTTATTTTATTTCGTTTTATTTATTTTGTATTTTTTAATTTATTTTAATTATTTTTATTTTGTTTTATTTCATTTTATTTGATTTATTTATTGCTTTTTATTTTACCTAAATTTTTTATTATAAAATTTGATATTTTGTTTTGTTTAGTTTTTAATTTCGTTTTCTTCTCTTAAATTTAACTTAATTTCAATTTTTTTAATTTATATTTTTTATATTTATATTTTTATATGTTATATTTTTTATTTTATTTAACATAATTAATATTTATATTTGGTTTATATTTTGTTTTATGTAATATTATTTCAATTTATATTCTTTTATCTCGTTTAGTATTATTTTATTTTATTGTATTTTATTTTATTTATTTTATATTTTATTTTACTTTTTATATTTTATTTTACTTTTATATTATTTTGTTTTATCTTTTTGTTTAATTTAATTCTTTTATTTTAATTTGTTTTATTTAAATTTGTTTTTTTTTTATTTTGTTTTCTTGATAATAGTTTATTTAGTTTTTGCATTTTATTTTAATTTATTTTTTATGCAATTTGGTTTGCTTTGTTTTATTTAACTTTTAGTTCTCATTTACATATTTAGTTTTACTTATTTTGCCGGATTTGATTTAATTTAATTTTTTTGTGTAATTTATTTTACTTTATTTTATTTTTTTAAATTTTTTTTAATCCTATGTAGTTTATTTTTTATCTTTATTATAAACATGTATTTTAATGTTTTATTTTTATTTACTTATTTATTATTTCTTCTATTCCTCTTATAATGGATGAGTCATTAATTTTATGTATTTTCTTTGAAAATTTTCCTCATTATACGTTATTTTACAAAATCTTCCCATTTCCAAGTATTTTTGCCAATATTTGCAAAAAACAACAATGAAAAGTTTCTTTCATGGTGTGTTTGAAACATTGAAATTAGCAGTAAATAGATTTTGCCACACACACGTACGTGCATTCATATATACTGAAGTACGTAATAAGTAAGTAAATAAATCGTGTGTGAAATTTTCCGTAAATACTCGTAGCCAAACAAAAAATCATCTGCAAGAGATAAAATTTGAAAAAGAACAACAAAAAAGTTTATGTTTTCATTTGTTTACAATACTTGCACAATAAATATAAAATAAAGTAATTTCGACTTGTTTATGCGAGTGCTCACATTTATAAGGTAAAGTGTGTACGCATACACATACATGTATTACACATAGATATATGTGTTTATACATACATAGATGTGTATGTACATTAGATAAATCGTTTATATTGCTTCGAATGCTACGTATATGATAAAATACATAAAACTATTGATTTAACCGCTCTTTAAATATTCATGATATTATAAATAAATAGAATATAGATTTTATTTGCATAAAAAAAAATGTTGCCACCTGTTGAGAAGAAAGTAATTAAATTAATTGCAAATATAATGCAGATTTGGTAATATAAGTTGATATGAACAATTTTAAATATTTCGCAGCTTTATTTAGCTTAACGAAAAATCATATAGGAATTTGTCGGGGCGTATGAGTAACTTTTCGACGAAATATTTTCCAATTTTCAAATATATAATTTTTTTTAGAATTATTTGTTAAATAATTAATACAAAATTTCGAGATATAAAGAAACTGTACCATAAAAATTGCAAAATGTCCGAAAAAAAATAAATTAATAAGTTTTATTGTTCAAAAACGCATTTTTGGCTCAAAACTCTTATATTTCAGCACATAACATCATGTTTTTTGGCATGCTGCACATACATCATAAGTAGATTATTAATTTAGAAAATCATCCAAAAGGTATGGCTAAAGCATATATTTCTCTTGTAAGTGATTGTTCAAAAATTAATTTTTGAGTAAAAACTTTCATGTTTTCACAGTAAGAATTCTGAAATTTTGTATACTGCACATACATCATAGATATATTACTGATATTAAAAATCATTAAAAACGGACAACTACTACATGTATTCCTCTTGTAAGTGACTGTTCAAAAATGCATTTTCGAATCAAAACTTTAGCACGAAAAAGGTTAGGACGTTGAAAGTTGACATTTCTCTTACTTACGATTAGTGCAATATCGTAGGTGAAAATTATGAAAATCAGACAATTATAGCATGTATCTCCCATATAACTTAATGCTGGAAAACTGGTTTTTTTTGCTCAAAACTAAAACATTTAAGTAGCAGAAAACATGATATTTCGTATGTGATATAGGTTTTGAAATTATTATACAAGGCAGTGAAAATTATCAAATTCGAACTACTCTAACACAAATGTCTCATGCAATTAATTGTTCAAAAACATATTTTTGAGTCACAACTCTAAAAAAACAGTAAAGTATTGTGAAACTTGGTATACTTCATGAATGTGATAGGTACAATATTGAATAGGAAAATCATGCAAATCGAACCATTAAAAGATATACATAATTGTTCTAGAAATTAGCAGACAGTCTAGTAAGTCGGTTCAGTCGGCAGGAAAACCGAAAACCGAAAAGAAAACATAAACGAATATATCAAGTAATACAATAACAATAATGACAACAGCAACAATAATATGGCTGAGCGTAAATGCAACAATGTAAAGTAATAAATCGCAAAACGTTCAATGCGCGCCACAACACAAAACAGACCACGCGACTTCGTTGGTTCTCACATATTCGTACGAGTATGCCTTGTGAGTAGTGTGTAGTGAGTAGAACAGGTGCGTGCGTATAAAAATAAAGTCAAAGCCAACTA